>JAEOAD010000003.1:68967500-69257500 GCA_036365145.1 Orientallactaga sibirica
CATAAGGTGGTGCATATGTCTGGACTTTGTTTGCACTGGCTTAGAGGCCCTGGCGTGCACATTCTCTCTTTCTCTATATAACTGCCTCTTTCTCGCTCTCTTTTTCTCTCTCTCTGAAATTAATAAATAAGCATAGTTTTGATTTATTTCTTTATGTAGTGTGATGTGTCCAGTGTGTACATGTGTGGAGAACATTGGGCGATCTTCTCTATAGCCTTTATGCTTTATTCCCTTGAGACACAGTGCCTACACTGAAGCTGCAGTTTTTCTGGCTGATCACGGTGAGTCCCAGCGATTCTCAGCCCACCTCAGCCCTGGGGTTACAGGCATATGTGTTCATACCCAGCTTTTTATGTGGGTGCTGGGCTTTGGATCATGGTCCTCATGCTTGCACAGCAAACACACTCTCACCTGCTGAGCCATCTCCCCAGTCCATGAACAGTTTTCTAATGTAACTCAACAGGATTGGGGACAGTTACCCCCACACACACACACACATACACACACACACCTCAGATGGTGTCCCAAGATCTACCATCTGAGGTCTCTCGTGCCTCCATCAGCAGGAAGTCCATACTTTGGCTTACCAGGTCATCCTTTGAGATATCCCACTACCCCTCCCCACCGCCAGGCAGGGGGTCAGTTCCCCAAGGGAAAAAGCCGGAAGTCTAGTCTTTCACGAAAGCAAACTCTTCTTTGTGGTGGTTAGCGTGTGTACTGAACCACATGTGGGTGGTTTGAATTAGGTGTCCCACATCAACTCAAGTGTTGTGAAGGCTTGAGTCTCAGCTGATGGCAACTGAGGAGGTGGAGCCTTGCTGGAGGAGGTTTTGTTTATTTTCGGGGGGATGGACTTAAGGGTGTTATAGCCAGCTCCCCTTTGTGAGACCTCAGCTCACTCTCCCGCTGCTGTTGTCTACCTGATGACGTCCAGCCTCTGCTCGTGCCATGCTTTCCCCCTGCCATCATGGAGCTTCCCCTCAAAAGATACAACTTTCTTCCCATAAGCTTTTTTAAAAAGTTTTTATTTTATTTATTTATTTGAGAGAGAGAGAGAATGGACATATTAGGGCCCCAGCTGCTGCAAACAAACTCTAGATGGCACGTGCCATCTTGTGCATCTGGCTTACATGGGTCCTGGGGGATCAAACCTGGGTCCTTTGGCTTTGCAGGCAAATGCCTTAACCACTAAGCCATCCCTCCAGCCCCCAGATGCTTTGTGCCAGCAACCAGAAGGTAATTGCTAGCATTCTTGTAAGTATGTATCTACGTAAAACCTTTTACTTCCAGTCAACATTAAAACGTCATGTGCTGGTGGTTGTTGGGCAGTACTGACCCCCATTCTGCTGCCCTGGGTTCTTTCCTTTGTGTTTCTACCACATGTTTCTTAGGCAAACCTCTGACAGCACCTTCCTAGCTTCTATGCTATTAATCCTTTTGATGTCTTTGCCTCCAACCTTATGAGCCTTCAGAATGTACAGAGTATAGGGAGGGGTGCAGTGGCAATGCTGACTTCTGGACAGGATGCAGTCATTTCATTCATTAGCTCACAGTGGCCATCATTGCCTGCACAAGACCTGCACAATATTATACCCATCAGCATTCCATAGTGGATGGGAAACATTCCTTTCCCTGAGGAGTTATTGGCAGTTAGTGGTTGCTGGAAGAAGGGGAGACATTTTCTTTAAGTGGTGTAATTATTGGTAAGGCACTTATACTCCAGTAACTAATCCCCTATCCTGCTCATGAAAGTAGCTCTAATTAAACTCAGTGAGTCACAATAATTGATTGCTTAAAAATTAAAGTAGAAGCCGGGCGTGGTGGCTCACGCCTTTAATTCCAGCTCTCGGGAAGCAGAGGTAGGAGGATCTCCATGAGTTCGAGGCCACCCTGAGACTACAAAGTTAATTCCAGGTCAGCCTGGGCCAGAGTGAGACCCTATCTCGAAAAAACAAAAACAAAAAAACAAAACTCAAAGTAGAAGAGACATGAGTTGGGAAGATGAAGGGATTCAGCAGGAGAGGGTGGAGGATAAGAAGTCATAGGACTAGCCGGGCGTGGTGGCACACGTCTTTAATCCCAGCACTCGGGAGGCAAGGGTAGGAGGATAGCAGAGACTTTGAGGGTACCCTGAGACAACATAGTGAATTCCAGGTCAGCCTGGGCTAGAGTGAGACCTTACCTCGAAAAACAAACAAACAAACAAAAAAAAAGAAGTCATAGGAAATGAGATCAAAACACACAATCTAGGGTTGGAAATATGGCTCAGCTTCAAAGTGCGTGTCTTGTGCAAGCATGAGTGCTTAAGGAGGCCTGAAACTACCCACGTTTGAATCTCTAGAGCCCCTGTAAACAGCTAGGCATGAGCACATATGCCTGTAACTCCAGTCTGGCCAAAAGGAGCAGAGACCAGGAGACCAGGGACTCACCTGGGCTGGAGGAAAACAGCTAAGTCAGATATCAGTAAAAGACTCCAGATCAAATGAGAATGGCTGGAAGAGCTTGATGTACGGACTGACTATTCATTGCCTGAATGAGAGAATGCTGCTTTTAGAGGTATCTAACCTCCATATATGGTCATAGAGACCAGAAAGTAGGTAATGGAAGACAAGGGATGCGGGAAGGATAAATTCTGCATGTTACCCAAGGGTCATTAAAACATGCTATTTAAGCCAGACTGGTGGCGCACGCCTTTAATCCCAGCACTCAGGAGGCAGAGGTAGGAGGATCGCCATGAGTTTGAGGACACTCCAAGACTACATAGTGAATTCCAGGGTAGCCTGGGCTAGAGTGAAACCCTGCCTTGAAAATCCAAAAACATAAAAATTAAAATAAAAAGTACATGAGTTTACGGGAGACATCTGATTCAAACCACCACAATGACTAATTAATAATGAACCTTCTTTGTTTTGGGTGCTAAGGATTGGACCCAGTGCCTCGTGCTTGTTAGGCAAATACTCTTTCATTAAGCAAATCCCCAGCCCCAGTGATTCACTTTTTAATATTCATCTTTGTGTACATGTTCTGCCTGCCAAGCCAAAGGTTATGAATTTGATTCCTGTCACTGTATTTCTTCCATAAGGATTTATCAAATACTCTTCCACCATCATCATAAAAGAATGGGTTGGGCGTGGGGATGTAGGCCTTTAATCCCAGCACTCGGGAGGCAGAGGTTGGAGGATCGCTGTGAGTTGGAGGCCACTCTGACACTACATAATGAATTGCAGGTCAGCCTGGGCTAGAACAAGACCTTACCTCAAAAAAACAAACAACAGCAACAAAAGAATGGTAAGTTCTCCGCAGCAATCTAACTTTAATTGCAGCGCTTGGTATTTGGGTCAAGATAATATGCACAAATTACTTTATACATAATTATTAGCTTTTTCTCCAGCGTAATATTTTTCCCTTTGTAAGGGAGCAAGCATTATTTGAGTTCTTGGCTATTTTGCTGAGAGCTTTGATTGCACTGCGTGGGTTAAACTTCACAGCAATACTGAGAACTACACCGTGGCTAATCCCATTTTGTGGATGAAGAGCTGGTATATTAGCCAGGGTCCTCAGGGGGAATAGAACCGAGAGAATGAATATATACTATAAGCTATATACTGTCGTATACATATATATGATTGACTTCCACAATATGAGCTGGGCAGTGCAACAATGGCTGTGTACACAGTGGAGAGGCTAAGAATCCAGTAGCTGCTCAGTCCATGAGGCTCCAGACATGGAAGGTCTGGAAGATTCCTGGAAAGCTGTTGATCTTCAGATCACATTGGAAGATGGAAGAAGCTGGGTTCCAGTGTCAGCGAAGGATAGTGCAGTGGGCAGATATGTTCACCAGCAAGTAGCAAGGGGCATACAGACAAAGGGAGCTAATTTGTCCTGGAGGAACCTTCTTATATATAGGTTACCACTCTGAGTAGGGCTGCCTGTTCCGGGGGCGGGGAGGCCATCTCCCTTCTGTTAATCCTTTCTGGAAATGCCCTCACAGGAAGGTGTCACATACTTGATTCCTGATCCAAGCAAGTTGACCATAGAAATCACCCATCACAGCTGAGGCTCACGTTATTGAAGGTCCACGCCCAGTCACATTTGAACCCAGGTCAATCTGATTTGAGATTGTCACTTTTATCATTACTAGATTAAGTTGAACCGTGTTAAGTGTGACAGGGTGGGTGGTCAGACATGTTCAGAGTTAATACTACCAGGCACAGTTAGGTGACTGACAATCTAAATAGCTGGATAAGGTAGTTATATAAACGTGTGCCCTTTCCTGGATGACTCAGCCCAGGCTCCATGACGGCGGTTGAAGAGGAAGAAACACGCCATCTGGAACATCAGTTTCCATGGTGCTTTTTTCCACCTGTGGGCACACCCCAAACCAGCAGGAGCGTTCCTTCCTCACTATCTACAGGGCTGGAAATGGGACCAGATGGCTTTTATCTCATCTCCAAAAAAAAAAAAAAATCTCCTAGCTGATAGAAAGCATTGCAGCTTCCACTCTAGTCTTATCAGTAGTTAATTATTACACAGCTGCTTGTCCAATACACATTGTCGTTCTCCTTTTCTCCCTTGTATTTTTTTTTTTGAGACACAGTTCTCACTTAACCTAAGACTCACTGATTTAGCTAAACTAGCTAACCAGCAAGTCTCAGGGATCCTCCTGTCTCAACCTCCCCACCACACCTGGGATTACAGGCAACCACCCACCACACCCAGCTTTTATGTGAGTTCTGGGGATCTGAACTTGGGTCTCCATACTTGTGTAGCAAATACTTTACCATCTCCTTAGCCTCGACTCTTGTCTTCTTTATTCAAATCCAAAGAGCTGGGCTAAAGAGATGGCTCAGTGGTTAAAGGTGCTTGTGTGCAAAGCCCAGATTTGATTCCCCACTACCCACATAAAGCCAGATGCACTAAGTGGCACTTACATCTGGAGTTTGTCTTCAGTGGCAAGAGGCCCTGGCATGATTATTCTCTCTCTCTCTCTGTCTTTCTCATATGTAAATTAATATCTAATATCAGATTCATTTTAAAATTTCATAGTTACCTCCCAAATGAAATCTTTATTATTATTTTAATCAAATGATGATTTAAATAAGGTCTATACAAAAAAGTCTCAAGAACCTTACTTGGTTATGAAAGTGATGTATTTTTATACTACTAAATATCAAAATGTTAGTTCATCTCGGATTTTTGCGGGGTGGGAGAGCAAAGCAAAACAAAATTAAAAACTTAAATGGGAGTCGCGAACATCAGAGACAAATGCTGTTCCTTATAGCATCTGTGAGGATCTGTGAAAACTTCTATCAAGTCTTTAGTGACAACCATCCAGCTTGCCAGTCTTCTCCACGACAAGGGACCCAGGTGCCTAGCTCCCAAGCTGTGGGTATCACTTTAACCCAAGCTCAGCCTTCCTGGGCAGTGGGTCAGAGGCCTTGGACACACCTGCTATACTCCCACGTCACCCTGTGGGACAAAGTGAAGTGAGCTGGTGAGATACTGCCAAAGCGAAGTGAGCCCTTTGTAGCTCCTGGTGACAGAGCATGGGAATTGTCCCAGCTTATTAGATCCATAACCTTAGGTTAGCTGTTAAGCCTCCACATCCTCATTCACAGAGCTGGGGTAGAGACTAAATGAGTGTGGTTTGGATATGAAGTACCTCTTGTGTTAAAGGCCTGGTTGTCAGCTGACGGGCTTTGGGGAAGTGATTGGATACTGAGGGTGCCGACCTCGTCAGGGAATCACTCCATTGATGCGTTCTAAATTTCACAGCGTTTTTGGAAGGTGGTAGACATGAGGAGGTGGGGCCTGCTCAGAGGAAGTGAGTCACTGAGGATGTGCTGTGGGTCTTTACTGTTACCCCTATGTTCCCCAGCGAAGGAGGGAGTAGTTGGGAGGGAAGTAGGGTCCATCCTGGAGCAGCAGGTGAGTGCGACAACGAAGATAACGGGCAATGAACACCCGGGAGACCGTCTGATGGACAGCACTCGTTTATTCAAAAGGGAGTGGGTTTATAAACACTTGGGGAAGGTTGAGATGGCACATACAGACTATATGGCGATCGGATGCATAGTTTATGGGCTGTTATCTAGGTTTCGGAAGGACTAGTAACTTCAAAGCTGTGAGGGGAGGAGTTGACAGAGGAGATAAGGCTAGAGAGAAGATAAGGGGAATGGTGGAAGACTGACTTCTAAGGCTTTTGGGGGATGAGAGAGGTGGTGAAAAGGCTATGTGAGTTCAGCCACATAAGGGTCTCTTGGGCAGCTAGCCACAAGGTCAGGAACTGTGGGGGGCAAAGTCTGATTTATGGAATGGTCAGAACCTTTTGAGGTCCAGGGGGAGGGCCTCGCCAGTTCTGCCCACTCTGGGCAATGACAGGGCACACTACAACCTACAACCCAGTGGAAGGCCAGTCACCGTCGCCAGGGACTCCTGACAATAGGGCCAGCTGCAACCCCACAGCCCAGGGTCCCTGGCCATGACCAACAGTTCAGGCCAGCCTCCTTAAAGTCCCAGCCCTTTTCTAGCAATGCCCAACAATGTGCCTTGAAGGGTACATCCTGCCTGGGGCCTCTTCCTCTGCCCTCCCAGCTGTTATGATGGGAGCAGCCTCCTCTGCAGCATTCTCCCACTGCCATAATGGTTTGCCTTGTCTCAGACGCACAGCGGCACAGCCTGCCATCTTGGACTGAATCCTCCAAAACCATGAGCCTGAACAAACCTTTCCTGCCTTAAGAGGTTGATACCAGTGTCTCATCTAACAGGTGAGATGACATATATGAAATTCTTATCTCCACACTTGGCACAGTGTTTGACACACGGTCCTAAAGGCAGCTTCACACTGGGCTCACGGAAGGACCATATGTCCATAGTGGGGTCTGTCTGGGACATGGGACCGGCTCTGTCTTGCCTTTCTTCTGGATCTTTTTCTTTGTCTTCTGAAAGAGGACAACACCCTTCTCGGCAGACTCACATCAGTGAGGCTCCAACCACCATCTCCTAGTTACAGCTCATTCTCGGTTGCTTATTTGCAGACATTACCCTGTTTCTGCCATCATCCATGCCTCCACAGAGCAAACCCAGGGGTATTTCTCTGTCTTCATCTCATTTGAGTCTCCTGCATGGTTACTACATAAACACTGAGAGCTACGAGATTTAAGAAACGGTGAAAATGCCGGCTCACATTCTTTTGCATATAAAAGCATGTGTTTTCATCAAAGCAGGAGGCAAAAGAACATTCCTAATCTGTTTCAAATTATACAGTTCCATTCTCATAACAATAAGAGAACCAATAAAAGATTGACTTATTAGAGATTCGCCCTACTTTAACCAACCTATTCTCAAAGCATACTGATACCACTTCTGAAGAAATAACCCTTTACTAATAAAGTCTGAGAGGGTGGATTACACACAATTTCTATCAGAGGACCTCTCAGGGCCTTTGAAGCCTGCATTGCAAATCTCTAAAGTAAGTTATGACATGCAATATTTTCCAAATTGACTTTCAAGCTCTGTTTGTGAGAAATAGCTCCCCAGACTCCTATTCCTCTGAACACACTTCGAAAAACACACATAAATCCCAGGAAGATGAAACCACATTTACTGATGATTCTAGAAAGTCAAACTTGGAAATGACCCTTGGGAACCACCAGAAAATTCCTCCTTCTGCCTCCAGACATTAGGAATTGAAGAGGGAGGAGACGACCGTGACCATCAGTGACAAACCAGACAAGTGGGGGGTGGAGGGGGAGACAAGATGTTTTGAAGACAAAGCAGTGCATGTGTAGAGAGCTCTTCTGGCCGGACTGTCCACCATGGAAAGGGTAAATGAAGTGTGCCGTCAAGAGAGTGTGTCTCAGCTGGGGAATGGGGGAAGTAGAGGAGGGGGGCATGCCTGCAATCTTAGCATTTGGGTTAGGGGTTCAAGAGATACATAGTGAGTTGGAGGTCAGCCTGGGCTGCATGTACCATGTCTTAAAAACAAATAGTAATGCCACCGAAACATGGCATAGAGATGTGGGTTGAAGACAGGCAGAGTAGAGCCGTTTCTTGGTGCCCATGGGTAGAGGTGAGTTGGTTCAAAATTCTCAGGTGCTCAAGTCCTTCATGTAAAATGATAAAAGTACATGGGTGTGACCTACACACATCCTTTGTATATTTTTTTTAATTCGTTTAACTTTTTTTAGAGAGAGAGAGAGAGAGAGAGAGAGGGAGAGAGAGCAAGAGAATTGGCATGCCAGGGCCTCAGCCACTAAAATTGAACTCCAGGATCTTGCGCCACCTAGTGGGCATGTGTGACCTTGCACTTGCCTCATCTTTGTGCATCTGGCTTATGTGAGATCTGGAGAGTCGAAGATGGGTCCTTAGGCTTTGCAGGCAAGTGCCTCAACCTCTAAGCCATTTCTCCAGCCTCTTTCTATATTTTAAATCATCTCTAGATCATTTATAATCTCTAATACAATGTAAATGTTTGGTAGATTATTATATTTATTTAAGGAATTATTTAAGTTGTGGAGGTGTCCTTGTTTTAGGTGTGTGTGTATGTGTGTGTGAGTGTGTGCATGCATGCATGCTATGGTGCATATATATAGTGTATGCATGTGTGTGTGCAGGTGTGCCTGCCCATACACACATATGCAGAGGTCAGAAGACAACATCAGGTATCCTCCTTTATCTTCTTCCAATATTTCCTAGAGATTGTGTCCCTCACTGAACCTGGAGCTGGCTTTGTTTTCTTTTGTCAGTCAGACTGGCTGGCCTGTGAGCCCCAGTGAGTCTCTGGTCTCTGCCTCCCACAGGACTAGGGTTATAGGCATGTGTGGTTAAACCAGCTATTTACAGGGTGCTGGGGTTATAGGCATGTGTGGTTAAACCAGCTATTTACAGGGTGCTGGGGAATCCAACTCAGGGTGAACCTGGCCCTGACAGGCCCTCATGCTTGTGCAACAAGCACTCTCACCCGATCCATTTCCTTGGCCTCATGTACAACCTTTAGGGAAAAAAAACGAGCCGGGGGCTGGAGAGATGGCTTAGTGGTTAAGGCGCCTGCCTCCTAAGCCTAAGAATACTGGTTCCAATCTCCAGCGGTTCCAATCTCCAGGTCCCACCTTTAGCCAGATGCAGAGACGCAAGGGCGCAATGCCACACTTGACCCAAGGGGGCGCACGCATCTGGATTTCATTCACAGCAGCTGAGAGGCTGCTGGTGCGCTCATCTCTGTCTTCCTCTCCCCACCTCCCCGTATCTCTCTCCAAAAAAAAAAAAAAAAAAAAGGCGGGAGTGGTGGTGCACGCCTTTAATCCCAGCATACAGGAGGCAGAGGTAGGAGGATCACTGTGAGTTCAAGGCCACCCTGAGACTACATAGTGAATTCCAGGTCAGCCTGACCTAGAGTGAAACCCTGTCTTGAAAACAAAACTATATATGTATGTGTGTGTGTGTGTGTGTGTGTGTGTGTGTGTGTTTTATTATTATTAGCAACATAGTTCAAAAAAAGTAGTATATGCTCCTGATTAAAATTAAAACAATCAGAAAGCTAAAATGGATTCCATTATGCATGATAAAACTACTAAAAATAGTTTTTGAACATCCAGAAAAACATATTTTATTTATTTATTTATTTGCAAGCAGAGAGAGAAGAGAAACAGACAGAAAGAACTGGGCACGCCAGGGCCTCTAGCCACTGCAAACAAACTCC
This sequence comes from Orientallactaga sibirica, assembly GCA_036365145.1. NCBI lineage: Eukaryota > Metazoa > Chordata > Mammalia > Rodentia > Dipodidae > Orientallactaga > Orientallactaga sibirica. The sequence continues at coordinate 68,977,201 of JAEOAD010000003.1, forward strand.
ATACACATGTGTCATCTTGTGCATCTGGCTTTAGGTGGGCACTGGGGAATTGAACCCAGGTCACTAGGCTTTGTGCAGGAAAGCACTTTAACCACTGAGCCATCTCTCCAGCCCTGAACAACCTTTTGATATTGCCATCCATAAACATGTTGGATCACAGTGATAGCTACCCTGGTATGCATGTGGGCCATGGGTTGGACATAGGGAATAATAGGGAATAATAGTTGAAGTTCAAAGTGTGTACTGAAGCAACCATCTCAGACTTAACTTCATAAAACATGTTTGCAACAAATTATATCTTGTTTTTATTTTCCACATACTTTCTGTCCTTGATTGGGAAAAACCTTTAGGGAAAAACGCAGGCGGGGGCTGGAGAGATGGCTTAGTGGTTAAGGCGCCTGCCTCCTAAGCCTAAGAATACTGGTTCCAATCTCCAGCGGTTCCAATCTCCAGGTCCCACCTTTAGCCAGATGCAGAGACGCAAGGGCGCAATGCCACACTTGACCCAAGGGGGCGCACGCATCTGGATTTCATTCACAGCAGCTGAGAGGCTGCTGGTGCGCTCATCTCTGTCTTCCTCTCCCCACCTCCCCGTATCTCTCCCAAAAAAAAAAAAAAAAAAAAAAGGCGGGAGTGGTGGTGCACGCCTTTAATCCCAGCATACAGGAGGCAGAGGTAGGAGGATCACTGTGAGTTCAAGGCCACCCTGAGACTACATAGTGAATTCCAGGTCAGCCTGACCTAGAGTGAAACCCTGTCTTGAAAACAAAACTATATATGTATGTGTGTGTGTGTGTGTGTGTGTGTGTGTGTGTGTGTTTTATTATTATTAGCAACATAGTTCAAAAAAAGTAGTATATGCTCCTGATTAAAATTAAAACAATCAGAAAGCTAAAATGGATTCCATTATGCATGATAAAACTACTAAAAATAGTTTTTGAACATCCAGAAAAACATATTTTATTTATTTATTTATTTGCAAGCAGAGAGAGAAGAGAAACAGACAGAAAGAACTGGGCACGCCAGGGCCTCTAGCCACTGCAAACAAACTCCATACACATGTGTCATCTTGTGCATCTGGCTTTAGGTGGGCACTGGGGAATTGAACCCAGGTCACTAGGCTTTGTGCAGGAAAGCACTTTAACCACTGAGCCATCTCTCCAGCCCTGAACAACCTTTTGATATTGCCATCCATAAACATGTTGGATCACAGTGATAGCTACCCTGGTATGCATGTGGGCCATGGGTTGGACATAGGGAATAATAGGGAATAATAGTTGAAGTTCAAAGTGTGTACTGAAGCAACCATCTCAGACTTAACTTCATAAAACATGTTTGCAACAAATTATATCTTGTTTTTATTTTCCACATACTTTCTGTCCTTGATTGGGAAAATCCAGGCCAACAGGACCTGCAGATATGACTGGCTGGTTGTACATTCTTCTCTTTAGCTTATTTCTTTTTAATATTTTATTTATTTACTTGAGAGAGGGAAAGAGGCAGAGAGAGAGAGAGAGAGAGAGAGAGAGAGAGAGAGAAAATGGGCACACCAGGGCCTTCAGCCACTGCAAACAAACTCCAGATGGATGGGCCACCTTGTGCATCTGGCTTACATGGGTCCTGGGGAATTGAACCAAGGTCCTTTAGCACCTTAACCACTAAGCCGTCTCTCTAGCCCCTCTTTTAGCTCTTTATAGATATGAGAGAACTGTACAAAGTAAGACAGTATGTCACATATTGTAAAATTACGAACCAAATTTTTGCAATAGTATACAAGATAAATCATATCTTATGTATCCCAAGCTAGCCTTGAATGCATTATAACCTTGAACCCCTGATCAACCTAAGTGCAAGGATTATGGGCATGTGTTCCCATGCCCAGCTAATCATGGGGTTTTTTTTTTTTTCTTCAAGTTTATTTATTTATTTAAGAGAAAGAGACAGAAAGAGGCAAAGAGAGAGAATGGGTGCACCAGGGCCTCTAGCCACTACAAATGAACTCCAGATGCATTTACCACCTTGTGCATCTGGTTTACGTGGGTACTAGGGAATTAAACCTGAGTCCTTAGGCTTTGCAGCAGGCAGCTTAACTGCTGAGCCATCTCTCCAGCCCTAATCACAGTGTTTCTAATCACATGGAAAAAAAAAAAACAAACTATGAGTGTTAGGCTGGAGAAATGGCTTAGTGGTTAAGCGCTTGCCTGTGAAGCCTAAGGACCCCAGTTCGAGGCTCGATTCCACAGAACCCACGTAAGCCAGATGCATGGGGGGGGCACATGCGTCTGGAGTTCGTTTGCAGTGGCTGGAGGCCCTGGTGCACCCATTCTCTATCTGCCTCTTTGTCTGTTGCTCTCAAATAAATAAATAATAAAAACAAAAAAATTTAAATAAACTATGAGTGTTTCAATGTTGACTTTACTCAGACTTATCACTGTCACTATTATACCCAACTAACTTGTGCCTTGAAGTGGGGGGGTGTATGTATGCATCCCGAGTACTTGGCTACTGACTTTTCTCCCATGGCTACATCTCGTCCCTACCTCACACCAACTATATCATTTTATTTCATATCATTTCACTTGCCTGTGACAATGACACACAAAATGAAATTTAAAAACAAATCCTCACATAAGCAAAAGTTGAGTTTATTGGATCACACACATAACTGAAAAGCTCAGGAGCCGTCTGGCTCAAAAGGACCACAACCAAGGCCCTCAGGACCTGGTTTTGTTCTCCATCTTTTGGCCCCCATCCCATGTTTTGGCTTCTTGGTCAACCTCCACAGCATGGCAAGATGGCTGCTACGGCTCTATGCTCTGCAGAGGGGGTGGTCTCTCTAAAACTCCCTGTAGTGGTCAGACTCACTAGCTCAGTTCCTGGATGTGGGGAATGGCAGCTTCAATGGACTCAGGTCCAGGTTACTTCCTGGATTATCCCAACCACAGCACAAGGGTGAGAAGAAAATCAGTTCACTATTAATTATTCAACAGATGGCCTGTCCTCTTTTGAAAGATGTCCACCAGAGATCCCTTGTTAAGACTCTACCTTGTTATCTGAGTGACAAGTCCTATAACTCCCCTCACAAGTGGAAATGAAAGTGTTTATTTACCCCTAGAGAGACAGCATAGAACGACAGGGAAATCCACACAACATGGAAAAGAAAAAGAACCCCTGTATAGAGTCTGGCTAAAACCTTTTATCAGCAGAAGGTCAGGAAGTTCAGCACAATTAACAACCTTGCTTGAAGGTCGTCTGCCTACACGGTCTTTTCTTTTCTTTTTTTTTTTTGAGGCAAGCCCAATAGACTGGCCTTTGTTTTTTTTTCATGAGAGAGAGAGAGAAATGGTGCGCCAGGGTCTCTAGCCACTGTAATCAAACTCCAGACGCGTGCGCCACCCCTGCACATGTGCGACCTTGCGCACTTGCCTCACCTTTGTGCATCTGGCTTACATGGAACCTGGGAGAGTCAAACATGGGCCCTTAGGCTTCACAGGTAAGTGCCTTAACTGCTAAGCCATCTCTCCAGTTCTTTTTTTGTTTTTTTCAAGGTAGGGTCCTGCTCTAGCCCTGGCTGACCTGGAATTCACTATATAGTCCCTCAAACTCACAGCAATCTTCTTACCTCAGCTTCCCAAGTGCTGGGATTAAAGACATGTGCCACCACGCCCAGCTACAATATTCCTTTTATAAATAGATTTTCATATATATAAGAATGCTAAAATAGCAGTGAACTATGTATGGCTAATGTTTAAGCCGACATGACTTTTGAGGATGGCTTCACTCCTTTAAGGATTTTCTTGGTATCTCACAAATGAAACAACTGACTCTTGTTTACAGTGGAAACATTTTAACTTCTTCCTAGGTCACTCTTGTGATCTAGGGTTTTGCCTTATCAACTGTAATCCTGTCCAATGTCCTTCAGGAACTACCCTAGAATCTCATTTAAATTCCTCGGCAATCCTTTAAAGAAAGTAACTTTGAAACCCACCAAAATCATAGATTTGACTAAAGTGACTCTCCTTTGAGAAGTCCAGACCCAAGCTCTTCAGTGTATCTAGTCTTTCTCTGAACATCTTCCTTTCTGTCCCTCCCCCACCTGCCCTTAATCCTAGTTTAAAATCCCTTTAAATATACACCAGCTCTGCTTCATTTTATTTTTATTCCTTTCTGCAGTGAAGTCCAGAATCTGGCTTGGACTGAGTGAAGGTCCCTAAAGTACGCCTGGAGGGAACTCCTCCGGATCCTGGAGTCGGTGCTGGGCTGTGTCTCCTGCTGCAGCTCCCCCGACACTAGATCGGTGGGAGGCTTAACTGAACTACAGGTACACCACATCAAATGAAGCCAGCCAGTGCTTCGTGCTGCCTTGATGTCAGCTACGCCTCAGGGGATGCCCTGACTCCAAGACTTCCCTCCAATATTTCCTAGCTACTTCCTTCTGCTTAAAAATATTTGTCTAGAGCTGGAGAAATGGATGGCTTCGTGGTTAAGGTGCTTGCCCGTGAAGCCCAAGGACCCATGTTCAATTCTCCAGATTCCATGTAAGCCTGACACACAAAGGTGAGGCAAGCACAAGGTCACATGTGCCCACTAGTTGACATGAGCATCTGGAGTTAGATTGCAGTGGCTGAGGCCCTGGTGCACCAATTTTTTTTTCTCTCTCTCTCTCAAAAAATAAAATAAAATAAAATAAAATAAAATAAAATAAAATAAAATAAAATAAAATAAAATAAAATAAAATAAAATAAAGACAGACAAAAAATGGGAGAAAAGGGTTACCAGCAACCTTTTAAGATGTATCTTGAGAACCACAAAAACCGTCTGTATAGTTAATGAGTCTTGAGTAGTCCTTACAGAACTTGGATGTGTCTTTCTTTCTCCTAAACCTCATGCTTAAGCCCATCTTAAAATATCTCTAAAATAAACAGAAATCTGGGGCTGAAGAGATGGTTTAGCGGTTAAGGCACATGCCTGCGAAGCCTAAAGACCCTGGTTCGATTCTCCAGGTCCCACGTAAGCCAGATACACATGGTGCCCCATGCGTCTGGAGTTCATTTGCAGTGGCTAGAGGCCCTGGCACACCCATTCTCTCCCCCTCTCTCTCTCTCTCTCTCTCCCCCTTTCTCTGTCTCTAATAAATAAAAATAAAGTCTTTTTTTAAAAAAAAAAACCAGAAGTCTGCTTCATATCAGCTCGCTCTGATGCTCTTGTCAGCATCCAAGGTATGAACCCTGGGTTTAGGGGGCGTCAAGATCCCTGAAGTCTAGGGGAACCCCTCAGGTTGCTGAGGGTGACGTTACGTAGTCATGTCTCAGTCCCCTCACTGCTGACGAGACCGTTAGGACCTTGCTGGAAGCTGGCTTCAGTTTAGTTATCAAAAGGCTCCAATGTAAATTTTTTGCTTAATATTTGCCTTGGATTAAGTGCTTCTTAAAGGAACCTCCTCCAGGCCTAGGAAGGAATGGAAATCTTTTCCTTCTGCCAGCTCAGGAGAGGAGGCAGCCACCTTTTCCTAAGCCTGGGGAGGGAACGATCTGTCTGAATATCACATCTGACTGGAACCCGGTACACATGGGCCCACCCATCAGATCAGGGATGGGGAGAAGTGGGCCTCACTTGTTTTAATAGTTTTGTCTCCTATTCAGGTTTTCAGAATGTTCTAAAACCTTCAACTTTGCCTTGCAGCCATTCACAGTGGTTCACTGTAGGATTAGCCAGGCTACTGGTATGCATTTTGTTCTTGGTTGGATTTACTGGCGAGTGCTTCTATGCCAGCACAGTCTACACCCCAGCTTCATCTGAGGAGCAGCTGTGTCCTCCAATCCCACACCCTCCACTCACTAGCATCCCATCCTTCACTAACCCTCTGTCCTCAATCACTGGCCCTCCCCTTCCAGCCTCCCTTGTCTGCTCGGCACCCCTCTGTACATGCACACTAATGTCCCACCTAGATGCTCCATAGCTGATGGTGACAGAAGGGTGTGACACTGTCCTGTGGCCTTTTCAGTCAAGATGTTGGAGCTGGGCTGGATAGATGGTTTGCCTGCAAAGCCTAAGGATCTGAGTTCAATTCCCCAGTACCCACATAAAGCCAGAGAAGTGGCACATGCATCTGGAGTCCATCTGCAGTGCCTAGAGGCCCTGGAAGACCCATTCTCTCTGTCTGTCTCTCGTCAATCTCTCTCTGCTTGCAAATAAATAAATAAAAATATTTAAAAGGGCTGGAGGGGTTGCTTAGTGGTCAAGCACGTGCCTGTGAAGCCTAAGGACCCCAGTTCAAGGCTCGATTCCCCAGTACCCACATAAGCCAGATGCATAGGTGGTGCATGCTTCTGGAGTTCGTTTGCAGGGGCTGGAGGTCCTGAAGCACCCATTTTCTCTATTTATCTATCTATCTATCTATCTATCTATCTATCTATCTATCTATCTATATCTGTCTGTCTATCTCTTTCTTTCTGTGTCTGTCTCTCTCAAATAAATAAATACAAATTTTAAAAATGTATATATATAAAAAAGAGAGAGAGATTGGAGTGGTGGGCAGCCCAAGGCCCTCCCCTCCCCTCCCCTCCCCTTCCACTCTCTTTTCTCTTGCTCAAACCTTGGGCTGTGCAGAGCTCCACTGGACTCTTCCCCCCTCCCCAGACACCCACCTCTGTCCTGTTGCCTTAGCAACGAGACTGAGAAAGTTGGATTTCCTGGTATCCAAGGTTACACTGTGCTCAGATGACTGCTCCATGCTACGTGTACATATGGATCCAGTTGGTTTAACAGGAGGCTTTAATTGTATACAGGTGGTGTGCTGTACTAGCGTCTGATCGTGAGAGTCTCTTTCATTAGTGTAACTAGAGCTCAGAATATAACTAGGAACATCAGGTTTCCCTGCAGTGTGACCTGGAATCAGAGCAAACAACTCCCCTTCCCCAGGAGGAAAGGAAATTGGCTATTAAAGAAGGGGAGAGGACGAGGAGTGGTAGGAAGGGAAGTGTTCAGATATTTTTTTATGCCTAGTAAGAGAAAGGGGATTTTTAATATTTTATAGTTTACAGACCTGGGTACCCTCTCTGGCTGTCACATCTCAGCCCAACTCAATGACACAGGTTCCTCAGGCTGTGCACCCCAGCCCAGTGCTTTGGACTTCCACTGTGGTTTGCTACTGACAACCTTTCGATATTTCCCAGGGCAGTTGCACAGACATTTCACGGGATCCTGCAAAAATCCAAGGAGTGGAAGGGTATTGGCGAGCCCAATGTGAGCAAATAGGGATGTTGGGTAGTTCTCATGTCAGCTCAGAGTCTGAGAAGCCTACAACCTGGGGGCACACAGCCCTAATGAAGTCAAGACTGCTCATTGGAAGGAAGACTTTGTAGCCCCCTTCTCCTGGGAGTTCTCCAAGAGAAAGTAGGAATTAAAATGATCCACTCGCTCCATTGCCAAAGTCTCTAATGAAAAGTACAAGGTTACAAAAACATTTAAGAAATAGTACTTGCAGTCTGACCAAAGAATTGAGATTCTCCCAGCAAGTTTAGAGTGTTAGTGACATTTTGTGGGATATAGTATGTTTTAAAAAAAAAAAATCCATACAGGGGCTAGAGAGATGGCTTAGCAGTTAAGGCACTTGCCTACAAAGCCTAAAGACCTATGTTTGACTCTCCAGATCTCACGTAAGCCAGACGTACAAAGGCAAGCGCAAGGTCACACATGTCCACTAGATGGCGCATGCATCTGGAGTTCGGTTGCACCAACTGAGGCCCTGGGATGCCAAATTTCTTTCTCTGTCTGTCTGTCTCTCTAAAAAATAAAAAATAAAAATAAAAAATAATTTAAAAATCCACACACTCCTTTTCTTTCAAGAAAGTCAATGGTTTCTAAAAACTTCTTTTAGTAAGCAGGGCGTGGTGGCATACCCCTTTAATCCCATCACTTGAGAGAATGAGGTAGGAGGATCACTGTGAACTCAAGGCTGGCCTGAGACTAATTCCAGGACAGCCTGGACTAGGGCCAGACCCTACTTCGAGAAAACGAAAACAAAATAAAATAAACTTTTAAAAAATCCGTCTGTGAATATTGATATCAAGTCCAATAGAAATTGATTATGGAAGCAGACTCCCAAGAAACCTGGCAGATTACTATTAATTACTATTACTGTAGATTCTGATGGTCAAATTTAGATTAGTAAAGTAGTAAAGTCAACATTTCCAACTTAAAAAAAAAGGAGACCTTTGATATATAACTCAATCCATTTTTTTCAAAACTTTGTATGTGCATGTGTTCTTATGTGTGTGTCTGCATGTATGAGTGTGCTGGCACACACGTGTGTGCATATCTGTATGCATGCATGGGTGTGTGCTGGTGCAATGTGCATATGTGTGCAGAGACCAGAAGGTGATGCCGAGTGTTCCTCATTGCCCACCTTACTTTTTTATATCTTATTTTATTTTGGGGGTGGGGGGGAGGAGGTCTGAGGTAGGGTCTCTCTCTAGCCCAGGCTGACCTGGAATTCACTATGTAGTCTCAGGGTGACCTCCAATTTACGGCGCTCCTCCTGCCTCTGCCTCCCAAGTGCTGGGATTAAAGGCCTGTGCCAACACACCTGGCTTATATTTTTATTTATTTATTTGAGAAAGAAAGAGGCAGTTAGAGAGACAGAGGTGTTCTGGGGCCTCCAGCTGCTACAAACGAACTCCAGACATATGCACCACCTTGTGCATCTGGCTTACTTGGGTCCCGGGAATTGAATCTGGATCCTTTGGCTTTGCAGGCCTTAACCGCTAAGACATCTCTTCAGCCCTCCACCTTATTTTTTTCAGACAGGGTCTCCCACTGAACCTGGAGCTCATTCATTCAGTTAAATTAGCTAGCCAGCATGACTCAAGTGTTAGGGTTCAAGAATTGTGTAGTAATGAAGACAGAGGCAGAGTTTAGAGCTTAAGCTTATAAAGATTTTATTAAAGCCAATCAATTCTGATCGATCAGGGAAGTAGCCAGTATTGGAAACTGAACTGCTACCTGGAAGGATAGGGAAGCAGGGTTTTTAAAGGGGAAAAACCATAAACAGTTAAAGACAGTCCACCTAGGGAGAACGGAGTGACCCTTGAATGTGATTGCTGGAAGTCCCATGTTGCTTGCAATGCCAGGACACCAACAAACTTCAAGGTTTATTATTATTTTTTTTATCAGGAGGCAGGAGTTGTTTGTTCTCCAGCTCAAGGAGAAATTGTTGTGGTTTTTCTTGGAATTGGGGCTGGGTGAGGGGTTAAGCACAAAATGGCGGAGTACACAAAATGGAGTCACATTGGTCAAACATTAAGTTTGTCTTTGTCCATTCATTAGGATCCTCCTGTCTCTGCCAGTGCTGGGTAGGTGATGGGATCCAAATTCAGGTCCTCGTGCTTGCAAGACAAGCCCTTTACTCACTGCTCTGCTCTTTTTTTTTGGTTTTTCAAGGTAGGGTCTCATTCTAGCTCAGGCTGCACTGGAATGCATTTTGTAGTCTCAGGGTGGCCTCCAACTCACCATGATTCTCCTGCCTTTGCCTCCTGAATGCTGGGTTTAAAGGTGTGTGCCACCATACCCAGTTTTTGCTCTATATTTTTAAAGGAAATTTTATCCTAGTTTCCTTTTTTTTTTTTTTTTCCTGGCTTCTTTTCAAAAATGTTTCAAGCTTTAATAAATATTTGGGTCAGGCAAATTCTGGAATTTCTAAGAATGAGACTATAAATTCTTCACTAAGAAGAAAAGTTAGTGAGGGCAACATGCTAAGAATTTTATTTATGAGAGTTGGAAATAGTGAAATCTTAGAATTAATTTGGTTAATACACTCCAGAAACATGCCCAGCTCAGTGGCCATATCGTTCCTCTATGCTTTAACATTAATGAAATATAATTGCTGTACAATTTACTACATTTTTATATTGCTTATAAAATTATAACTATGCAATATGAGAATACACTAAGGTCTTTCTTTTTATGGAAGCAATCTGTCCTCAAACAAAATGGTGAACACATTAAGCTTACTTATTTTATAATTGCAACACAATAAAACCCCTCCTTCTTATTTTTTAATATATTTTATTTATTTATTTGAGAGAGAGAAAGAGAGAGAGAGTTGGCACACCTCCAGCCACTACAAACGAACTCCAGATGCATGTGCCTCCTTGAGCATCTGGCTTACATGGGTCCTGGGGAATCAAACCAGGGTCCTCTGGCTTTGCTGACAAATGTCTTAACCACTAAGCCATCTCTCCAGCCTTTTGGTTTTTTTAGGTAGGGTTTCACTCTAGCCCAGGCTGACCTGGAATTCACTATGCAGTCTCAGGCTGGCCTTGAACTCACAGTGATCCTCCTACCTCTGCCTCTTGAGCGACACCACTCCTGGCAAAATTCCCTTTTTGTATTAAAGGAAGCTTGTATTGTAAGCTTGTGGTAGTTTGAATAGATGGTCCCCAATATATTCAGTGTTTTATTAGTTTGCATCTACAGCCACCTGGCTGGAGGCAATGTCACTGGGCGGATCTTAAGGTATGGTGATCTGTTTAGGATTTCAATCTAAAGATATGCAAAGTGTGCCTAGCTGGAGTTCCCGAGGTATGTTGTACTGTGTGGCTTTTGGCTTGTGGCTTCTTTCTCTGTGTTTGGTCCTGTGAAGGCAGGCCAGCTTCTTCTGCCATTATGGAACTTCCTCTAGATCTGTAAGCTTCAATAAATATCCCTTCCTCCATAAATGTGCCTGGTCTGGAAGTTCATCTCAGTGAACCTGAAGCTGTCTGCTACAAAGCTGGATGTAATGGTGTTAGAATACTTGGGAAGCAGAGGCAGTAGGATCAAGACTTCAAGGTCCTACTTATTTACAGAGCTAGTTTAAGGCCAGTCTGGGCTAATAAGACTTGTCTTTAAAAATAAGTAAAAATGAAAAAAAATTGCAAGAAAATATTTTAGAAGTTTGATATATGTCTTACAGTCTTAAAATACACAAAGTTGAACTGGATGTGATGGCTCATATGCCTATATTCCTAGCACTTGGAATGCTGAATGCTGATATAGAAGGAAGACAGCAAGTTCCAGGCCAGCCTGGGCTATAGAGTGAGACTCTGCCTCAAAAACCAGCAAGTAAGCAAGCAAACAAACAAACAGCACACATCAGATAATCACTTGGAAGGCTTAGTAAAAATGGTTGCTGGAGACTACATAGTGAATTCTAAGGCAACCTAGGCTAGAGCGAAACCCTACCTTACAAACAAAACAAAACAAATGGGTTGCTTGTCTATACAGGGGATTATTAAAAAAAAAATAAAGAGAGAGTGAAGGGCTGGAGAGATAGCTTAGAGATTAAGGCACTTGCCTACAAAGCCAAAGGACCTCGGTTCAATTTCCCAGGACCCACGTAAGCCAGATGCACAAGGAGGCACAAGCATCTGGAGTTTGTTTGCAGTGGCTGGAAGCCCTGGCATGTCTAGTCTCTCTCTTTCCCTCTCTCAAGTAAATAAATAAAATAAAAAGAGTGAAAACTTATAACCATTGGAGATATTGTGGAAACTAAGGCCCCATAGTACATTTTCATCTTAAATACATTTTTAAATCTTATCTTTAAAATTATAGGCTGGGCATGTAGTTCGTTGGTACAGCACTGGCCTACCATGCACAAGAACTCGAAGTTGATTCCCAACACTGCAATAAATAAATGAAAGATGAGGATATTCATGGCCACATGTCCAGGACCTCACGTTTCTTGCCACAGTTTTTTTTTTTTTTTTTTTTTTTTGGAGGGAGAGAGAGGGGGTTTCAACGGTAGGGTCTCACTCCAGCCCAGACTGACCTGGAATTCACTATGTATTCTCAGGGTGGCTTTGAACTCTCCTACCTCTGCTTCCCAAGTGCTGGGGTTAAAGGTGTGGACCACCACACCTGGCCATCCACATTCATCTCCATAAATATTCTGAAACTCACAAAGAACAAATGGCCATACTTACAAGGATACTCAGATCCTCCCAGCATTGGGCAGTTGACTTAGATCATAGACTGTTTCTTTAAGGGGACAAATGTGGTGCTGGGGGGACATGTAACCATGCCCCCTTGCTGGTTCTTCTCTTCCAAGAAAGCGGGCTGCCTGGCCCTGACAATATCACCAGCTAAAGCCCTGATTTATGACCTTACAGCTATCTTGTGTGCCTTCTCCTTAAGCCCTAACATTGCAAACCCATCCACCCTATAGCAAGACTTTATCTCTAGTTAGAGACCCCCTCCATTTAAAAGTTCATAAAAGTGGGCTGGAGAGATGGCTTAGCGTTTAAAGCACTTGACTACGAACCCTAAGGACTCATGTTCAGCTCTCTAGGTCCCACATAAGCCAGATGCACAAGGTGACTCAAGCACACAAGGTCACACAAGCACACAAGATGGTACACACATCTGGAGTTCAATTACAGTGGCTGGAGGCCCTGGCATGCCAATTCTCTCTCTCATAAAAAAAAAAAATACCCAAAAACATTCATAAAACTAAGGAATTTCCTTTGTCAGAGGAGCTTGGCTAATGACTGCTCTCAGCTTCAACCAATGCTGGCATCAGGCATTAATAAAGAATATTTCGGGGCTGGAGAGATGGCTTAGCAGTTAAGGCACTTGCCTGCAAAGCCAAAGGATACTGGTTCGATTCCCCAGTACCCACGTAAGCCAGATGCACAAGGGGTGCATCTATCTGGAGTTCCTTTGCAGTGGCTGGAGGCCCTGGCGCACCTGTTCTCTCTCTGTCTGTCTTCCCCCTCTGCTTGCAAATCAATAAATAAATTTTTTTTAAAAAAAGAATATTTCAAGCCTGGTGTGGTGGCACATGCCTTTAATCCCAGCACTCGGGAAGCAGAGGTAGGAGGATCACAGTGAGTTCAAGGCCACCCTGAGACTACATAGTGAATTCCATGTCAGCCTGAGCTAGAATGAGACCCAACTTCAAACACCCCCGCCACCCCCCGAAAAAGAATATTTCATCTGAAATTCCTATCATCACCTCAACTGTTGAACAGAGACCGAGATATTTCACCAATTCATTTAACAGAGACCTAGTCTTCTGCAGAGTCCAGAGTTGCAGTCGTTAAGCTGTTCCTTAGGGAAACCACACACCAGAATGAAATCAGGTACAAAATGTAACTGGGTTGAACCGGACTCCAGAACAAGCCGCCAGATTTGCTTAGGTTTGATTTGATTACAATCACAACCAACCACATGAAAAATGGGTCATAGACACAGCTTGCATTACAGAGGCGACCAGATTTTGGGCAGTGCACCATCATCCTTTTCCTTCTCGTGTTGTCTTTGGTCAGGTGACGCACAGCACAGCTGGACCTTGTTGGGCTGTTCACCGAACAAAGACAGTAGGGCTTCCTGTTTTTACCTTTTATTTTTTCTCGATCTGTATGCAATGGGCCTCCTTCTACCTTCTAAATCAATATTCATCCAGCGAGCAGCGGCTCTTGCCATGCGAACTCCAATGATGAACAAGAAATTAGAATTGAATTGCCTTTGAAAGGGGGCTAAGTGAAATCGGTCCTGGATGGAATTAACAATTTGAACCTCATGGCTCTCTCTGTGTGTCTTCCTCTATCTTGCCTTCTGCTACCGTGTGCAATGAGGATCTCCATAAATGGATTGTAGCTTCCAAAGATATCAATCCCATGTCTTCCCCCTTTGAGGCCTTGGCCGCTTCAAACCCTGACCATGGGTCAAAAGCCTACCCATCTGATGACCACTGGGATGACACAAAAGGCAACATAGTGCTGAGAAGAAGGGATGGAGGACCACTGGGTCACATCCTCCAGTGGCCAGGGACCATCGGAAGAGGGGAGGATAGAATGGAAGAGCCAAAGGAAGGATATGACCTCTTATCATGCAGCTGCCCAGACAGAAATTGGCCTCGATATCCATGATCTTGCAGTGCCTAGCAATACCTTTGCAAGACCCTCAAAATAGAAGAGAAAGAGGATGTCATCAAATTAGGAGAGAGACTAATGGAGAAAGGGAGGGGATATGATGGAGACTGGAGTTCTAAAGTGGAATGGGGAGGGGAGGGAAATATCAGGTGGGTTTTTTTTATGTAAGATTAAAAATCAATAAAAAAAAAAAAAAAACCCCTACCCATCAGAGTCTACTGGGGCTATCATTGAGGACCTGTCCAAAGGGATTGCAGACCCCCTGCCCTAAGAGTCAAAGGGGATATCATTGGGCCAGGGATTGCAGAAATTCCATACCTTTAAACTCCCCCAGGGGCAACCCTCAGCCCCACAAGTAAGAGGGAACCCCCCCCACATTAGGTGGACCCTGCCCGGAGACAGGCTGTCATTGGTCACAAGAAGGGAACCACCCCATACAACAATTGGCCAGCCAAACCCTTAAAAACCCCTGCACTTCCTTGAATAAACGAGTTTGCAGCAGCTCGCCCTCTGCCTGCTTTCACCTGACTCCTGGTGTCTGTGTCTTGACTCTGCACCCCTCACTCCCAGCCTGGTGGAGACCCTGCATCCCCTCCTGGGCTGGCCCTAGAAGGGACCCCCAACAACCTTCCAGAGCATGGGTTCTCTTATGCCATCCTGTACCGTGACCCCTGGATTCCTGACATACCGTTGGAGTTTTAGCTAGTTACTTCTTTTACTGTTATTTTTTGTGGGGGGGCGTGTATGTGTGTAGTTTTGTGGTGATGCATGTGTGTGCACAGATATGTGTGCCCCATGTGTGTGCCTGTAGAGACTCATCCGCACATTTCTTTGAGACTGGGTCTCTCACTGAACCCAGAGCTGGCATTTCTAGTCAGGCTGGATGACCAGTGAGTCCCAGTGATTCTCTGGTCTCTGCTCCCTACAGGACTGGGGTTACAGGTATGAGTGGCCACACATAGCTGTTTGTGTGGGTTCTGGGACTCAAACTCAGGGTGAATCGGGCCCTCTGAGGCCCTCATGTTTATGTGGCAAGCTCTCCATCAGGCCTTTGTCCTAACTCCTTATTTTTTTAAAATATTTTATTTTCATTTGTTTATTTGAGAGAAAGAGAAAGGCAGAGAGAGTGTCATGCCAGGGCCTCCAGCCACTGCAAATGAACTCCAGACGCATACGCCACCTTGTACATCTGGCTTACGTGGGTCCTGGGGAATCGAACCTGGGTTCTTAGGCTTTGCAGGCAAACGCCTTAACCACTGAGCCATCTCTCCAGACCTTATTCTTTGTTTCTTTGAGACGAGGTTTCTTTGTGTAGCTTAGGCTGCTCTCAGATTGAATCCTCCTGCCTCCCTCTGCTTCCCAAGTCATGAGTTGAGGCCAGGGTAAAGTGAGAGAGGCATGCCATTGGATACCTGGGTGTGGTGGACTACGGGATGCCCAGGTGATAAATAATAAGCATGATTTCTGAACGCACCTGTGAGGGTGTTTGCAGAAGATGTTCTCGTTCTAATCAGTGACTGAGCAAAGAAGACCTACACCCAACACCTTGGGGGCAACATCCCATCCTGATGGAACCGACAGGCCAATGAAGGCGCAAGGTTCTCGGTGCTTAGCGGGCAGTCCATTGCCTCCTGCCTTCAGCCAGCAGAGCTCCCGGCTCTTGGGGGTGAGCCCATCAGCTCCTCTGATTCTTGGATCTTCAGACTCGGATTGAATTATACCATGAAGCCCCCTGGGTCTCCAGTCTGTCACTGGCAGATGGTGGTCTCAAGCCTCTAAAAATCACATGGGCTGATTCCTGAGGTCACACTCCTCTTGCGTAGCCATTACACCTGTTGGCTCTGTTGCTCTGAAGAACCTTGAGCTGGCACGTGTGGGTGGGGCTGCCCAGTTGGAAGGTCCTGAGGTGGGCTATGCATGGTGAGCTCTTATAAGATCAGCAGAGGGGACTTTGTGACATCTGGTAGGTGAAGGGAAAGTGATGAGGGAAGAGGTCAAAGGGTGAAGGGTAAGGAAGATCTGCTAGGCCTTCTGGAATATGAACGGACTTTGATTTCAACTCAAAGTGAAATGGGCACCTCTTGAAGGATTCAAGCAAGAGGGTGACATGACTGGTGGTGATGTAAACTGACTGGAAAGTGTGGGCAGGGAATAGCAGAAAGATCAGTTAGGGGCCACTTCAGGGTTCCGCTAGAGTAGACACTGTGTCAGGGAGTAGAACAGGGTGGCGAGGGTGATGAGATGGAACAGGAATGTAGATCGATTTTGAAGATAGAACTGACAGGATTTGCTGAAGAGCAGACATGGCATTTGAAGGGGAAATAAATAACTTATTACTCTAGGGTTTCAGGCTGGAAGGCTGCAAAAAATAAGAATGAGACCTTGCTCCTGCCCTCAGAGCTGGGAGGTCAAGGAACAATGTGCTGTCATAGATGTGTGTTGGGGTGGACACATCTGGGTGGTAGAGGAGGTGCCAAGAGCCAAGTTATGAAGGAGCAGGAAGGTTGAGAAGGCAAGGGCTTCGTGTGCTTGGGAACAGAAGGCCAGCCAACAAGCCTGGGGCCAGAAGACGTGTCCCTTGGGACTGTGGTTTCCGAGGTGCCCTTGGCAGCCCCTCCTCCCTCAGCATGATTAGAAAAGCTAATTGCAAGCTGGGGAGATAGCTTAGTCAGCACAGTCCTGGCCCTGAAACCGGAAGAGCTGAGTTTGATTCCCAGAATCCACATGAAAAGGCTGGGTGCAGTGGCATACGCTTGTAATCCTGGTGCTAGGGAGGGGGCTCCCTGGGTCTTGCCAGCCAGTCAGTCTGGCCTGCTTAGACAGTTCCCCAGAAACAACTTCTGAGATTGTCCTCTGACCCTCTGACCTCCGCACACACACACACACATACACAGAAAAACGAAATCCAGGGCTGGAGAGATGACTTAGTGGTTAAGGTGCTTGCCTGCGAAGCCAAAGGACCCAGGCTCAACTTCCCAGGACCCCATAAGCCAGATGCACAGGGGGTGTGCATGCATCTGGAGTTCGTTTGCAATGGCTGGAAGCCCTGTCATGCCCATTCTCTCTCTCTTTCTCTCTCTACCTGCCTATTTCTGTATCTCTCTCTCTTTCAAATAAATAAATAAATAAACAAACAAACAAATAAATAAATAAATAAATAAATAAATAAATAAATATATTTAAAAAACGAAATCCATGTTTTCTCATCTCTTTGATAGCCTGGAGGAGCCACACAGTGCTTGCTAGTGACAATAAGCTCCTAAATGAAGGACATGGTGAAGGCCACTGTTCCGGGTCCTTCCTTCCTGCTTGGATGCACATGTGTGTGGTGCTGCAACAACTGGTTTGTAGCTCATGTGCCAGAGAGCAGAAAGGGAAAGCGGAATTAGGACCGTCTTAATAAGACTGAGCTTGTCCGGGCTCTGGCTTCTTGTTTCATAAGACCACGGTTTCACGTGCTTAAGCCTTGCTAGTCAGAGATTCCAAAGTGCCCAAAGTGTCCCCAAATAGTGGGGGCAGGGCCATCTGGATGACGCAGAGTTGCTTGGACCTGTGGGTGGTAGGGAGCTGCTGAGAAGGTTTTATGGGAATGATGTGACTGAGTTTTATTCTAGAAGGATCCCTCCTGGTAGTGGCAGGGAGAAAGGATGAAGGTAGGAGACTGGAGGATCTCAAGGAAGCTGTTGTATCCATTCAATAGAGCTCAAGGTGAGCCGGGCCAGGGTGTGGGCAGGGATGACACCTCACATTCTTTTTTAAATATGTTTTAAATATATTTTATATATATTTGTACATGTTTAAATATACTTTTATTTATTTGAGAAATAGAGAGACAGGGAAAAGCAGATAGAGACAAAGAATGTGCCTCCCAGGGCCTCCAGCCGCAAACAAACTCCAGATGCATATGTGCCACCTTGTGCATCTGGCTTATGTGGGTCCTGGGGAACTGAACCTGGGTCCTTTGACTTTGCAGGCAAGAGCCTTAATGGCTAAGCCATCCCTCCAGGCCCCTTGTCACATTCTTGGTAGCCTGTCTCCTCTCCTGTTCACTCCTGCCTCCTCCACCCCCTCCCAGAGCTTCCTTTGTGCCAGCTTTTCTAGCAGGTTTTCATGGGTCTCCAGCCACAGTGAGTCAGTCCTGCAGGCAGCCTCGGTTTCCTGTTCCCCCTGAGACTTGTGACCCTTCCTGGATTCTGGCTACATCTGTCCATGCCGGTGACTGTGAAACTGTGTGGGTCAGTAGGTCCTTCTCAGGGGCAAGGGCTTGGTTCTCAACCAGGCCTTAGAGTTATTGCACTGAATGCCTGGGATATGTAACTTGAACCCACCCACCTTGGAGGCACGGAAGGTGTCGGGATGTCCTGGTACATCAGACCCTAGCCAGTAGTCAGATGAATGGTCTCACTGTGGTACACTGGGGCATCTCCTGGAAGTTGACCCATCCTGAATGACCTCCTCTTCTCTGTCATGGCTCCTTGCAAGCTCACCAGTGCTTGGTTCTTTCTTGGTCCTGGAATTTCCCATGCTTTCCTACCTATGTGCAAAAACACTAGGAGGGTACTTTATTTATTTATTTATTTATTATTTTATTTATTTATTTTTTTTTTATCTGTGGGTTAAGGAGAGGAAGGAAAGAAAGACTTAACAAAATTTTCATTAAAACTGTAACTGGGGTGGCACTGGCCTGTGAAGCCTAAGGACCCAGGTTCCATTCCCCAGAACCCATGTAAGCCAGATGCACATGGTGGCACATGCATCTGAAGTTCGTTGGCAATGGCTAGAGGCCCTGGTGCACCCATTCTCTCAGTCTTTCATTGTAATAAATAATGATAAAAAATAAAATAAAATAAATAAAAAAAACTGCTACCAGGAGCAAAGCATAGGGACACAAAGGAAGGTAGGAGTTGGAAAATGCCCAGTGCCAGGCTATCCTGACACAGAAAACCACTCAGTGAGTTGCCCTCTCCTCCTGTTTTCCTTAGCACTTGGGCTCATTCATATCTTTTTTTAAAAAATATTTTATTATTTATTTATTTGAGAGAGAGGGAGAGAGAGAGATACAGAAATAGGCAGGTAGAGAGAGAGAGAGAGAGAGAGTATGGGCATGCCAGGGCCTCCAGCCACTGCAAACAAACTCCAGATTTGTGCATCTGGCTAGTGGGTCCTGGAGAATTGGGCCTTGAACTGGGGTCCTTAGGCTTCATAGGCAAGTGCTTAACCACTAAGCCATCTCTCCAGCCCTCATTCATATCTTTTTACCAAGGCCCTCTTCACCACCACCCTCTCCCTCATCTTGACAAACAGTTCAGGTGATAATATCCTTGTTGTTGGCCTTGGGACTCCTTGCCAAATGTTTGCCAATATTTTTAAGGAGAACAGTTATATTAGATGGTGGAAGGTGCTAGAATCCTTCCCTTTGAATACTTCCATGACCTGGTCATCCAGCATACATGCTCCTGGCCTTCTGGATATTTCCATTAACAAATATGACAGTATGGTCGGGGTAGACCAGGGAAGAGCCAGTGAGGGCATCAGATCACAGTGGAGCCTCTGAATGCAAGTGACAAACTGGCTACAGAGGCTGAAAGATCCCAAGTCATCAAGAATGACATCCAAGTTTTCTCTAGGCACTGCCCCTGTGCCCGTGAGGAAGGAAGCAGGAAGCGGGAGGAATTCTGATCACAGTCCTTACCGCTGAGGTAGTGTCAAAGGGTGGAGCAGATAACCGGCTTATATCAGCTCAGAATTTCTTTTTTTTGTGGCGGGGGTGGGGGGTTGAGGTAGGGTCTCACTCTAGCCCAGGCTGACCTGGAATTCACTATGTAGTCTCAGGGTGGCCTTGAACTCTTGGCAATCCTCCTACTTCTGCTTCCCACATGTTGGGATTAAAGGCATGCGCCACCACGCCCGGCCCAGCTCAGAATTTCTGTGGCTTACAAGTGGCAAGCTGGCTTAGCCAGAGTCTCACAGGGCCAAGTTCACAGCTGGAGCTGTGGTCTCACCTAGAGCCGGGTCCGCTTCCTAGTTCATTCATGTGTTGGTGGAAGTCACTTCGTACAGTTGTGGAACCGGGGTCCCTGTTCTCTTGATGTGGGAAATATTTCCAAAAACTTTCATCTTCCAGTGCTGTGCCATATTGCCCGTAGTTGTCCCCTCCCAGGAGGTAGAATGAGTGTGGGGTGAAGAAAACTGAAGTGGCCTCTCAAAAATGCCTTCCCCCCCATCTGCCCCCCAACATCCCTAGCCATTCACAGCTGGTGCATTGTCTGCCCACTGCCTTTGCTTCCTATACATTTTCAAATCATCCTTCATGCACAACTTTGAATAACAGGAGGTGCATTTTAAATCTCAGAAGTGGGGACGACGAGGCTGGGTGGGGGTTGAAAGGCAGAGCTGCCAACATTTAGGATGTGTATACATTTTGGATAGGAACCAGCAGTGCATGAAATAGAATTGTTGACTGCCCAGGGCATAGAGTGCCCCTCCCCTGGGCCTGTCTCCCAGGCTTGGCATGGGCTAATGGTGTCCTGGCTTCAGTTCCTCACGCTTGGGTGCTTGGATTGTTGCTGTCAGGATTTTGACCCAGACTTCCAAAGGAAACAGGAAACTATCAGCACAAAATAGCCACATTGCTTTGTCAACTTGTTCGCCCTGAGAAAAAACACTAGTGCTGGAGGCTTGGGGAGTGTGTCAGGGAAAAGCATTTATCAGTGTGGCTTAAGGGAACACATAGTGTTTGACTTAAGGAAGTTCTTGATCCATATCTGTTTCCATATCTGAATGCTGAGGAGGGAAGGCCTACCCACGTCAGGATTTCAATGGAGATTTAGCATTCCCTGACCACCTAACAAACTATCTACTCACCAGCAGTGTCTGAAAAAGAAAAATTATCTTTTAAATTTTATTTATTTGTTAACAAAGAGAGAAAGAGGCAGATAGAGAGAGAATGGGCATGCCAGGGCCTCTAGCCACTGCAAACAAACCCCAGATGCATGTGCCACCTTGTACATCTGGCTTACGTGGGTACTGGGGAATTGAACCTCGGTCCTTAGGTTTTACAGGCAAGTGCATTAACCGCTAAACCATCTCCCCAGCCCAAGAGACAATTAATATATTTTTTTCGTAGCTGGCTCTGTCTGCAACCTTCTTTTGTAAAAGTGTACTTATTTATTTTAGACAGAGAGGGAGAGAGAGAATGGGACCACCAAGGTCTCTAGCCACTGCAAATGAATTCCAGACACATGTGCCACCTTATACATCTGGCTTACACGGGACCTGGAGACTCGAACCTGGGTCCTCAGGCTTCAGTGCTTTAACCACTAAGCCATCTCTCCAGCCCCATCTGCCACCTTCTAACATGCCTGTCTTCCTCCACCGATGGCAGTGCAGTCAGATCTCAGACAGGAAACAGCACCTCTAAGATGCCTCCTTTGGGGGGGGGGAACACTACTAACCAACGGACTCCAACATCTATAAAGGCCTTGAGGCCGGGAACAGTGGGTTCCCAGCACACCGCAGTTGGATATTGCAGAGGAAATATTAGAGTGGGTCAGAACCGAAGCACATCTCTTCACTGTCAACTGGACCCTCTGGGTCTTGCAGTTGCCCCTCCTCAATGGCTTCCCAGGGTTGTGTCCAGCCATAGGTCAACACGACATCTCCAATTCATGCACAAGTGTGTGTGTATGACGCACACACACAGGATTGAACACAATTACTTTAAAGTAAGACTTTCCTCAAGTCCCAAGCCTTAGGAATTCACCCTAGCTGCCACCTGGAACAGACAGCTCCTTCCTGGGGGCAGCAATCACAGGAACAAGACTTCAGCTACAGTTTTCTCCTGTGACAATCCTTTCAGCTGGAGATGGAGTTCACGCTTCTGGCTAATCTCCCTCCCTCCTGTGCCACGTGCCAGGCATGCTTCTGTCCTTATCCAGCCTGCAGTGTCATTTTATGTAGACACAGAAAACCTCCTTCAGAGGGCTACTTTGGCAACACCCCTGTCTCGGCCACCAGGGTTTCTGCTACTTTGTTGCTTTGATCATTGCTTTTAAAGCCTGAATGGAAGGTTTTGTTTGTTTGTCTGCTTTGGTTTTATTTATTTATTTATTTATTTATTTATTTATTTATTTATTTATTTATTTATTTATTTGGTTTTTCGAGGTAGGGTCTCACTCTGGCCCAGGCTGACCTGGAATTAACTATGTAGTCTCAGGGTGACCTTGAACTCACGGTAATCCTCCTACCTCTGGCTCCCGGGTGCTGGGATTAAAGGCGTGCGCCACCACGCCCGGCTTTGGTTTTCTTTTTTTGAGGTAAGGTCTCACTTTAACCCAGGCTGACCTGGAATCCACTCTGTATTCTCAGGGTGGCCTCGAACTCACGGTGATCCTCCTATCTCTGCCTCCTGAGTGCTAGGATTAAAGGTGTGCACCACCACACCCAGCTTGTTTGTTTGTTTGTTTCCTCTTGGGATTGGAAGGGACAGGGACTCCAGGACTGCCTTGGTTGGGCAAGAGGGAGAATGCTGTCAGCTTAAGGGAACTTCAGCCATTCCTTTTGGCCCTTTCCTCTCACCCTTTGGCATTTCAGCTTTGTTTGTACCCTGTCTCTTTCAAACTATGCCCCGGAATGACACCATGGAAACGGGAAGTATCTTCCCCTAGGTCTCCTGAAAACAAAGGAAGGAAGGAGGGAGGTTGGGAGGGAGAGATAGAGAAAGAAAGGGAGAGAAGAAGAGAGAGAAGGAAGAAGGGATATAGGTAGAAAGTCCTCAGGTCAAGCAAAAAAAAAAAAAAAAAAAAAAAAACTGCATGGGCACTCTTCCCTAACCTCCATGCAGGGATACTATAGGTGTGCAGGGCAAGGACAGCAGCGAAAGTGGTCACCCACCACCAACTCAGGTCAGGCTAGGTGGAGCCCCGGGCCAGTGGCAGGCCAGCCCACGCACGCTGCCTGCTCCTCTCTTGCAATGCTCCATTCTGATGCTTGAGTCTTGCCACATCTTCATCCTCTGCTCCTTGGAGCCTGCCATTCCTGCACACTGGTTACTATGGTGATAGGAAGCCCTGTTCTGTTCAAAGTTTTGCAGGGGAATAGTTTAGCCAGAAGCATGAAACTGGTGAGTCTATCTTATGAAGACAGGCTCCCGCAGTGGCTGAGTTCTGGTCTGTCCACGGCCTTTTAAACCACTTGGGGCCGGGCGTGGTGGTCGCACACCTTTAATCCCAGCACTTGGGAGGTAGAGGTAGGAGGATCACTGAGAGTTCGAGTCCACCCTGAGACTACATAGTTAATTCCAGGTCAGCCTGGACCAGAGTGAGACCCTAAGACCCTACCTTGCAAAACCAAAAATAAATTAATTAATTAATTAACCACTTGGGAAATGGGTTATTGCCTGGGCTACACGACAAGGGTGGACTGTCATGCCTAGGGCAAATCAGAAATGTCTTGGGGGAGCCAGGCGTGGTGGCTCATGCCTTTAATCCCAGCACCTGGGAGGCAGAGGTAGGAGGACCTCTGTGAGTTCAAGGCCACTATGAGACTACATAGTAAATTCCAGGTAAGCCTGGGCTAAAGCAAGACTCTACCTTGAAAAAAAAAGGGAGGGCTGGAGAGATGGCTTCATGGTTAAGGCACTTGCCTGCAAAGCCAAAGAACCTTGGTTCAAATCCCCAGGACCCACGTAAGCCAGATGCACAAGGTGGTGCATACGTCTGGAGTTCGTTTGCGGTGGCTGGAAGTCCTGGTGCGCCCATGTGCTCTCTCTCTCTCTTTTTCTCTCTTTCAAATAAATAAATAAAAATAAATATTTTTTAAAAAAAAAAGGAAAGAAAGAAGTGTCTTGGGGGCTGGAGGGACAGATGTCTCAGCTGCTAAGTACACTTCGTCCTGGCTTCCTGCACAAACATGAGGGCCTGGGGGAGCCTGAGACCAGGTAAAAAGCTGGGCATGGCCACACACTCCTATAACTCTAGTCCTGCAAAGCAGAGCTGAAATCAGCCCTGGAAAAAACAGCAAGCTCCTTCATCAGTAAGTTTCTCCAGTTTAAATAAGAACAGAAGGGAAGAGGGATTATGGGCACCCTGGACATTTGGCTCTGGTCACTCCAGATGAGCATCTGCCTGACTGGCCAGCACTCCCAACCACAGGCAAGTGCATGGGGTGCTATAAGGGCACATACACAAGGATACACCACACACCCCACCACACGCATGCACATCACATTACAAACACACAAGCCATGAGTTTGACCTATGAGTTTGACCTCACTCCTTTCTTATCTGTAAATATGTACTTGTTTGAGAATCTTAGAAACAAGATTATAATTAACCATGTGTACAGTCAAAACATGTCTTGGGGCTGGAGAGATGGCTTAGCGGTTAGGGCACATGCCTGCGAAGCCTAAAGCCTAAAAAAAAGCTGGGTGTGGTGGCACACGCCTTTAATCCCTGCACTCGGGAGGCGATCCCTGTGAGTTTGAAGCCACCCTGAGACTACATCGTGAATTCCAGGTCAACCTGGGCTAGAGCAAGATCCTAGCTCGAAAAAACAAACAAACAAACAAACAAACACCAAAAGAAAAGTCTTGGGTGAGGCAGGGACATGCCACCTTTGGCCCTCAATCTGTTGAGCAGAACAAAAGACAGGAAAAAGGAAGGAGAGGTGGGAAGGGAAAGGAACTCTCCCCCTGGAGTCTGGTGTAAGTCTCTTGTAAGCTGAGAGTTGTGTTGTAATAACCCATCTAACAACAACGATCCCCTTGTGAAGATTACCTGCGGAAACACTGTTCTCCTATTTATAGATTTATTTATTAGTTTTGAGAGAGAGGGAGAGAGAATGGGCCAGGGCCTTTCAGTGGCTGTGATTGAACTCCAGACTTGTATGCCACCTTGTGGGCATACTTGGCATTGCACACTTGCATCACTGCATCTGGCTTATGTAGGATCTGGAGGATTCAAGCAGGAGTTCTTTCTTAGGCTTCGCAGGCAAGGGCCATCTCTCCAGCCCAATATTCTCCTTTTTTTGAGAGAGAGATTTCAAGTAAAAAAAAAAAAAATGTTAAAATGAACTTTCTTAAGATCAAATCATATGTATGACCTACGAGTTTGACCTCACTCCTTTCTTATCTGTAAATATGTACTTGTTTGAGAATCTTACAAACAAGATTATAATTAACCATGTTTACAGTCAAAACATGTCTTGGGGCTGGAGTGATGGCTTAGTGGTTAGGGCACATGCCTGCAAAGCCTAAGGACCCTGGTTCAATTCCCCAGGTCCCACATAAGCCAGATGCACATGGTGGTGCATGCGTCTGGAGTTCGTTTGCAGTGGCTAGAGGCCCTGGCATGCCCATTCTCACTCTTTCTCTCTCCCTCTCTCCTTCTCTCTGTCTCTAATAAATAAATAAATAAATAAAAATAAAAACATGTCTTGATCTCCTTGTGACCTGTATATAGTAAGAATTCTTTTGACTTCTTGACCTGTTTTTTTTTTCTGTTAGAAAACCAACAACTTGGTTTAAAATATTTTTATTTATTTTTACCTGAAACATAGAGAAAGAGGCAGGCAGAGAGAGAGAAAGAGAGAGAATGGGAATGCCAGGGTTCCTGCCACTGCCAATGAACTGCAAATACATGTGCCACTTTGACATGGGTACTGGGGAATCTAACCCATTAGGCCATTAGGCTTTGCAAACAAGCCCTTTAGCCACTGAGCCATTTCTGCAGCCATCTTGACCTGTTTTTTTTTTTTTAATCTTATCCACCTGCAAACCTGTATCATGTATCTCATAATCCATCTTATAACCTTATTGATAAAAAAAAGTCTTCAGATTAAAAATAAGTATGCCAGAGCTGGAGAGAAGGCTTAGCGGTTAAGGTGCCTGCCTGTGAAGCCTAAGAACTCCCATTTGATTCTCTAGGTCCCACGTTTAGCCAGACACAAAAAATGACGCAAGGGCACAATGCCACACTTGCCCACAAGAGGGCGTGTGCATCTGGAGTTTGTTCACAGTGGCTGAGAGGCCGCTGTTGTGCCCATTCTTTCTCTATCTCTCTCAAATTAAAAATTTAAGGTGCTTGCCTGTGGAGCCTAAGGACCCATGTTTGACTTTTCAGATCCCATGTAAGCCAGACCCATAAGGTGACACAAGAATGCAAGGTCACACATGTGCCCCAAGTGGCACACGCATCTGGAATTTGATTGCAGTGGCTGGAAGCCCTGGGATGCCAATTTTCTCCCTCTCCCCCTCCTTCACATTTAAAAGGCCAGTCTGTTGGGCTTGTCTCAAAAAAAAGCCACTAAACCCAAAAGGCAACATAGTGCTGAGAAGGAGGGATGGAGGAGTGCCCAGCACTGAAACACCTCTGTCACACCCTCCAAGGCTCAGGGACCATTGCCGAAGAGGGGGCGGATAGAATGGAAGAGCCAAAGGAAGGGTATGACCTCTTATAATGCAACTGTCTAGACAGAAATTGGCCTCGATATCCATGACCTTGCAGTGCCTAGCAATACCTCCACAAGACCCTCAAAATAGAAGAAAAGGATGATGACATCAAATTAAAAGAGAGACTAATGGAGAGAGGGAGGGGATATGATGGAGACTGGAGTTCTAAAGTGGAATGGGGGGAGGGGAGGGAAATATCAGGTGGGATTTTTTGAATGTAAGTATAAAAGTTGTCAATAAAAAATAATAATTAAAAAAAGCCACTAAATCTTATGTGGAACTATTGTTAACACACTTAAGTTTCATTCTTTCTCTTAAGAAGCCTTCACCCACACTAGGGCATATACATCTGTCCTTTTCTTAAGCCCCTCAGCCTATGATTAAGTCTGTATTAAAATGGATCCTTAATAAACTCTGACTTTGGGCTGGAGAGATGACTCAACAATTATGAGCTCTTTCTGTGCAAGCCCAAGGGCCTGGGAACACCTGACAGACTGCTCGAATTTCATCCTCACAAGCCATATAAAATAGCTGGGCATGGCTTCACATATCTGTTACGCCAGTCCTCTAAGGGAGCATAGATAGGAGAATTGTTGGAGTTTACAAAAACAAACGATAAATTCCAGCATCAGTAAGAGAGTGGCTTCCTTAAGAAATGGGTAGAAGGAGCTGGCAGTGGTGGTAGTGGTGCATGCCTTTTAGTCCCAGCCGATGGGAAGCTGAGGTAGGAGGATGGTCATGATTTGGAAGCCAGCCTGGGGCTACAGAGTGAGTTTCAGCTCAGCCTGGGCTACAGTGAGAACCTGTCTTGTTAAGACAAAAAAAAAAAAAGAGTGGGTGTAAGAGCAATGGAGTGAGACATCAGATGTTCTCTGGCTACGGCAAATGATCACACCCAGCCACAGGCCAGCACATGGGCTGCCACAGTGACACATATGCATATGCATACAAAATACACACACATGCACACCACCACCACCACCACCACCACCACCACCATGCACCCAAATAATAAGTAAATAAATAAATAAAACCAACTTTGCTTTGACTCATTCTGAAATTCTTTTTTTTTTTTTTTTTTTTGAGGTAGGGTCTCACTCTGGTACAGGCTGACCTGGAATTCACTATGTAGTCTCAGGGTGGCCTCGAACTCACAGAGATCCTCCTTCCTCTGCCTCCCAAGTGCTGGGATGGGAGTAACAGGGTAGGTAAGGTAGGGTCAGTGACAAGCCTGTGTTTGCTTAGAGTGTCTTTATGTATAGTCCACCACTGGAAGGTATGCCCACTGCCTCCATGGATGCTTCTCGGAAACCCCTGGAACTTCCTTCCTGGTTCACAGAACCACCCAAGAGGCGTGTCCCTGACTTAATTCCCAATATGATCAAGTTGACAATGGAACTTTACTCTTGTCGTCAGGTACTTCGCATGCATTCTCTCCAAGTGTCTGTGCCCTGATCTCAGCCCGTTCCTCCTGCCTCGGGGGTCTGCACACATCACCTTGCCTGCCATGGGTATATTCTCTTCACACCCTTGGCTCCCCTCAGCAGGGAGACTTGTAGTTGTAACTTCCTGAGATTTGCGCTGCTCCTGGATGAGAGAGACAAGCAGACACAAAGAAGAAAGCCTTGCTTCCACACCAGTCAAGGCTTGTTTATTATTATTCATATAGAGGTATATATAGGGGAGGCAGGAAGAAGGCAAATGGGATTTATGGCTGCCAAATGGATTTTATGGCTACCAGAGGTTTTGAGAGAGGGGCAGGGGGTCTCTTGAGTGACAGGCCTCACGGATGTTTACAAGAATGTCTGTGTTTGAGATCACAGGCAGGGCGGAGTTACATCAATCCTGTTTGTTAAGATACATATCTTTAGGTTACACCTTGTTCTTATCTACAGATCAAAGTAGGCTTTTTGGGAAGGCTTGGTAAATTTCACAGGAACTCAGGAAGCTGAAATCTTAATACAAAGAGTGGAGGCTTCTTCCTCCAAATGGTTGCAGTTTGGCTCAGCGGTCTCCAACATCTCTCCTCCTTCTTTTATACAAGACAGGGGGAGGCCCGCAGTCAAGCAGTGGGCTTTAACCAAGTGGGGGAGAAGTGACCTGGCTCCTCCCGTGGGTCATTTTTATCGCCCACAGATTTGGCCCTTGGTACCTTTTGGGGAGGGGAGGCAGGGCCTATATAATTATTATGTATGGTACCAACCTCCATGCAAGTCAGGTTTTCTCTCAGGGAATTCAGATGTGGTCAGTAAGACCTTCCCTTGTTTTTTTTTTTTTTTTTTTTTTTTTTTTTTTTTCACACCCACATTGGTACCCATCCCCCTAGGGGGTGCATAAGTCTGAATGCTTATGCGGTTCCCGGAGGCTTGGAGTATTAAACCTTGGCCAACATGCCTAGAATGATTATAAAAGGTAAACAAATCTACAGGGTTTACAGTGGCTATAGGGTTTACAGAAACTATAAGTTTTACAGACAGGTTTTAGGTTTTACAGAAATTATAAGTTTTACAGACATTACAGACATTTTTTTAGAGAAATTATAGGTTTTAAAAGGTAAACAAAGGCTTACAGGGCTTACAGTGGCTATAACAGCTATAGGGTTTACATTCATTGTTAGGGGAAGGTCTCAGCTGGAGGCAAGTCCTCAGTCGCGATTCCTCGGCTTGCCAGCTCCAGTCTGTGATAGTGGACCTGCTGAGCTGCTGGAACACTTGAGCTCTGGAAGCTGGAGTACCAGGACTCAGTCCTTCTGATTGGCATAATTAAGTCAGGAGAACACATGACAATAAAGGCTACATTGGAGGAGTAATCTGTAGCTGTGTCCTTTTTAGAATTAATACAATTGGTGATAATATACCAGGTACAACTAAGAGTAAATTTCATTAGATGATTGACCCACCTGGGCCCAAGTACAAAGGGATAAGGGAGGGGCAGACACGTACAAAACTTAAAATAATTTTCTTTTTTAGAGTACTTTTCATAATTTTGTTTGAGGCCACCTTTGGGACCCAAGATGGGCTGTATCTCTGATTATTTATTTCCAACTGTAATCATAAATTATATTTATTTTGGTATATACTGAAGAACCAAAAAAAAGAAATCAATTAACCTGTTACATTCAGTCTCTGTAACACTGTTTGCTTGCCTGACTCAGGCACAGCCACCTCTGTATGTTGAAACAAGTTGCAATTGCATTGCTGAAATAAGCCTCCTGGAAATTTTTAAGTTTATTAGTTCCCTTAATTACTGTTGTAAACCAAGTTAAAGTTTTTTTTTTTTTTTTTGTTTTTTACTTAGAAGACATCATTTATTAGCCAGATGACAGTACTGTCATTATAGAATCAGACATTTATTCAACCCAGGCCTAACTAGCTAAGGAATGTGTTGACCTCTAACTCTGTAATCTATGTTTGCCCAGCAGTAAATTTCCCCCTGCTTAAGCTGAATGAGAATCTGAGAAAGAAACTGCTTGGGAGATACTTAAGGCATCAAAAAAATCTTTTTGCAGCCTTAACAGGATCACCAAAAGACAAATGACTATATGAAATAACAGATATTTTCTTTTGTAAACCTTGTAAATTTATGTTAAGATTATTAAGATTTTAAATACCCCAAATATGATTTTTAACCTTTTACCATATAGTAGCAGTCCCATTGTAGGATAAAGGAGTAATGCTCATGACAGAACAATTGCTTTTGAACCACCAGATTGACAACCTGCCTTTTTAATACATAACAGCATTTTTTAGAGCATCTATCTTGACTGACAGCTTTTAATCAATATCTATCTGTGAAGAAAAAGTTTGAGAAAAATTTTAATCAGTCCAATAACATAGCTTTTGGGGAGTTTTATACCTGTAGGACCTTTTAGAGATACTCAGCCATGGGGGCCTCTGGTTTTTATAACGGACAAATTTTGTAAACCATTTATTGACCTGAGATGTAACTCATTAATTGACCTGAGATGTAACTTATTTATTGACCTGAGATGTAATTCCCAGTTCCCATTCCCTCCCCCACACAAGAATTGGGACCGAGGCTTCAGCGGTGGGCTGCCAACACCTGTGAAGAAAGGAGTGAAAAAGGGTGGGGGTTAATTAAATTTTTTCAGGTCACGATGTATGGGATCTGGTCTGGATGTCTGTTCCTAGGACAGAAAACATTCTTTTTAATATTTGAATGAAAGGGTGTCCTCTGATAGCCATTGAGGAACAGAAATAGATACTCCATTTTTCTGAGCGATGTCCTTGATTTTTGTCCTAAAGAGGGGGAAGGGAACTGTCCCATGTTATTAAGTCAAGGGAGAAGCGTCTGTCCATAGGGAAACAACATACAGACACACAAATATGACAGAAACATATAGGGCCCAATAACACAGACACACGAATATGACAGAAACATAGAGGGCC
Organism: Orientallactaga sibirica; assembly: GCA_036365145.1. Lineage (NCBI taxonomy): Eukaryota > Metazoa > Chordata > Mammalia > Rodentia > Dipodidae > Orientallactaga > Orientallactaga sibirica. The sequence continues at coordinate 69,007,971 of JAEOAD010000003.1, forward strand.
CAATAACATAGACACACGAATATGACAGAAACATATAGGGCCCAATAACACAGACACAGAAACAGAGGGCCCAAGAAAAGCTATGCATAAAAGAGAGAAAGAGAGAGAGAGAGAGAGAGAGAGCGCTCAGATACTTACCAGACCGGTCTGAGAAGAATTTTTCGAGTCTCAGTCTTGGGTTTGCTTGGGTTTCTCAGTCAGGGAATCAAAGGAAGTGTCAAGTCCCCCACACGAGTGTTTGGGGACCCCCAGGGTTGTGTGACATTTACCAGAATCATAACAAAGGCAGTTATGTTATCAGGAGCACATAGTTGGATAGGAAACAATTATTACAGGCAATGGAGGGAGATGTTAGGCATTTTTTGTATATTAGTTATATTAACCATGTGAGAGAATTAAATATTAATGAGTCAATTTTAACCTTAAGATATAGTTAAAATGTTGACAAATAGGAACTTAATTAACTTTATTGGGTACTCTAAATTTAGTCTTTTTTAACCATCATCATGACCAGATTAATATCAACAAGCTAAAGTTTTAAGTTTACAGATTGAATACCATAGTAACTTGCTATCAGCTAGAGCCATGTTTTTATTAGTTTGATGTAAGCCCTAGGTTAATAATCACTTTATTATTGTATCTAAAAAGATCTGTAATCTAGTTAAGTGTTTTATCTTTAACTTTTTGTTTAAGTTTACTTAATATCTACAGTTACATATTTTTATTTTACAAATTATGTAACCACTTTGTAATAATCTTTTTCATTAGTTACCAACATTTAAGTTTTTTTTTTCCAGTTTATTTTTAATCAGTTTATTTTATTATTACCAATGAAAACTTTTATTGTTTTTACAATTAGGCTATAAAAAAAAAAAAAAAAAGGCCTTATATCTTTAAAGAGTAGATCAGACTTGACTTTTGATATACATTTAAATTATGAAAGTAGATTTGAACATTATAAAAAATTTTTTTTGACGAATTTAGTATTAAGCACATATTTAAATTTAAATATAATTTTTGAAACTGTTTTTTTTTTTTTTTTTTGTTAGTAGTCCCAGAAAAAGCATAGAGAGACAAAATAAGCTTAAAACAGTTGTAAATACTTATAAGAAGTCCATATCTACTTATAATAGTTCATTTATCCATACTTTGAAATTTTGTTAGTAGTACCAGAAAAGCATAGAGAGGCAAAAGTGAGCTTAAAACAGTTGTAATACTTATAAGAAGTCTATATCTACTTATAATAATTTGGCATTTATCCATATTTTGAAATTTTGTTAGTAGTCCCAGAAAAGCATAGAGAGCAAAAGTGAGCTTAAAACAGTTGTAATACTTATAAGAAGTCTATATCTACTTATAATAGTTTGGCATTTATCCATATTTTGAAATTTTGTTAGTAGTCCCAGAAAAGTATAGAGAGACAAAAGTGAGCTTAAAACAGTTGTAATACTTATAAGAAGTCCATATCTACTTATAATAATTTGGCATTTACCCATATTTTGAAATTTTGTTAGTAGTACCAGAAAAGCATAGAGAGGCAAAAGTGAGCTTAAAACAGTTGTAATACTTATAAGAAGTCTATATCTACTTATAATAATTTGGCATTTATCCATATTTTGAAATTTTGTTAGTAGTACCAGAAAAGCATAGAGAGCAAAAGTGAGCTTAAAACAGTTGTAATACTTATAAGAAGTCTATATCTACTTATAATAATTTGGCATTTATCCATATTTTGAAATTTTGTTAGTAGTCCCAGAAAAGCATAGAGAGGCAAAAGTGAGCTTAAAACAGTTGTAATACTTATAAGAAGTCTATATCTACTTATAATAGTTTGGCATTTATCCATATTTTGAAATTTTGTTAGTAGTCCCAGAAAAGTATAGAGAGACAAAATAAGCTTAAAGATTCTAAAAGGGACACAGTGAAAGGGGCAACAGGTCCATATAGGGAAACTGCATTTTTTAGCTCTTTTATGTGTCTAAATTTAAGGTGTCGGTATTGCTGGGGCTGAATTACTAAGGTTTCATTTCTGCTTTGTTCCTCCTCACTACCAGACTCAGAGGACTGTTTAGGTGACTGTTTGTTCTCTGGACCCTCTCTACATTCTCTCTTTTTATGCCTCCTGTATGTGACTCTAAAATTGGCAAAGAGCTGGTTAATTGACCCTTTCCTGTTCTGACCTGAGAACGCGTCACGGGAAAGGCATGAAGAGTTTTTGTTTTAATTTTATTTTTGCAAGGGGGAGGGGTGGAGGGAGAGCGAATCTCTAGGTCTAGCTCATGAAGTTGTTTCAAAAGGAGGGCTTTTTCCCTCTTTGTCCTAAGAAGAGTTTTGAGTAGCTGGGTTTCACGGGAAAGTTTATGGGTAGCCCGCCTAGTGACTTCTTCCAAATCAAAGTGCGTATGAAGCGCAGGAGCGCAGAAGGAAGGTATTTTACTGGGGTTATATGGCGGTGGGTTAGTCTCAGAGGCAGATAGAGGAGGCCAGTCAGGGTTAAGATCTTTGGCTGCCTCAGCTTTCAATTCTGCCTCCTCATCCTGGGAGAGAGAATCATCTCCCGGGGGGCCTCCCAAGAGCCCTGAGAGGACGGGATAAATGGACTTAGGAGGCTCTTTTGGAGTGGGAAGGTGTGAGTTGTCCTCTGGCATAGGAACAATAACCGAGGGACATCGGGACGGGGGATGTTTGGGCGGGTCTGAGAGGTTTTTATCTTGACAGAGGGAAGTTTGGCTAGCCTTAAGGTTTTCTTTAAGGAAGGATTCCCCATCCTGTATGACTTTAGAAACATCAGGTTGATAATAATGAGACTGAAGGACGTCATTAATTAAATTCCAATAGGAGAAGGCTTGGACCGGGACTTTCTCAGGGCCAAACATGCGATAAAAATCTTTCAAACAATCACCCATGTGACTCCATCGTTACTCATTGATAGTGTCTTTTTTGGGGGGAACCATGGACATTTTTTAAGAGAGCAAGAAATTTAATTTGGGTTCCCTGCATCTTAAGCACCTTAAGCCCTAGAATAAACAATGCCGGTTTGTTTAAGGTTTGCTAAAAAGAAAAGCCTGTAGGAGCCTAAGCCTTGCCCCCAGGTGTGAGCTTTTGTCTTTGTTGCTGCCTGTGGCTTTTGTAAATTGTAAAGAGGAATAGATAGAAGGTTTATTGCCAACACCCGATCGGGCAGTGGGGATTTGAACAATGAGCTCGGGGCCTTTAGTCAATGCCAGAGAGTAGCCCTGGCCGAGAGACTTCAGTTGCCCTGTCGCCTTGATTCAATTCCACGCGAAGGCTTTAAACCGAAAACAAAGAATGAAATAAGAAGACAGCATCTGAGAGGGGAGATCTGTCTTTTTCTTTGAGATGGAAAAAGTCTGTTTTTCTTTACATTACACCTCTCCTAATTCCTCAGTGGGGAGGCTAGCCCCCGCGGGCTTGTTAAGTTACGTTTCTCTGATGGAGAAACGGACAGTTTATTTTTTCTTTACATTATCTCTCGCCTGACCCGTCAGTGGGGCAAATATATTACCTTCTCACTGGGGGGGTAGCCCCTCATGGGCTTGTAGTTATTAGTCTTTCTCTGATGGAGAAAGGGAGTTTGTTTTTCGCTAACTGGGGAAACAAACTCTGCCTAGTTTTTTAATGGCGAGACAACCATATGAAACTTCGCCTAAGTCCGTCAATAAAGAGACAATTTCTTCATTGGGGAGGCAGCCCACCTGGGCCTGTAAATCCCAAGGGGAGGATGTCCCCAAAGGATCACCCGATTTTCTTTGTGCCTTGAGGTTCATAAACTATGAACAAATATGGCTTGTCCCGAGACATTCGTCGCTATTCTTACCTTACCCAGGTCTGTATTACAGGCGGGCTTTCCTGCAGTGACCCACTGTGGATCTTCACTCACCAACGAGGTGGCGATCCAATGCTGAAGAGACGGCCGTCCTTCCTTGCGACGTCCAAGTCAGTCCTCGTACCTCAAGCCCCACGTCTGGGCGCCACTTGCCCCGGCCGGCGGGGTTCAACAGGGGCTCGAGGGGAGGCTGCTCCTGGATGAGAGAGACAAGCAGACACAAAGAAGAAAGCCTTGCTTCCACACCAGTCAAGGCTTCGTTTATTATTATTCATATAGAGGTATATATAGGGGAGGCAGGAAGAAGGCAAATGGGATTTATGGCTGCCAAATGGATTTTATGGCTACCAGAGGTTTTGAGAGAGGGGCAGGGGTCTCTTGAGTGACAGGCCTCACGGATGTTTACAAGAATGTCTGTGTTTGAGATCACAGGCAGGGCGGAGTTACATCAATCCTGTTTGTTAAGATACATATCTTTAGGTTACACCTTGTTCTTATCTACAGATCAAAGTAGGCTTTTTGGGAAGGCTTGGTAAATTTCACAGGAACTCAGGAAGCTGAAATCTTAATACAAAGAGTGGAGGCTTCTTCCTCCAAATGGTTGCAGTTTGGTCTGGGAGTTGGGTGGAAGCAGGCAGAGGATGAGCTGTTGCAAACTCATTTATTCAAAGAAGTGTAGGGGGTTTAAAGGGTTTGGCTGGCCAATCATTGCATGGGGTGGTTCCCTTCTTGTGACCAATGACAGCCTGTCTCCAGGCAGATCATCTCGCAGCAGGTTGCCATCTCTCCAGGCTGAAAACCTATTTTTAAAGATGACCAATACAGGGCTGGAGAGATGGTACCCACATAAGCCATATGCACAAGGTGGCACATGTGTCTAGAGTTCGTTTGAGTGACTAGAGGCCCTGGCACACCTCTATCATCTATCTATCTATCTATCATCTATCTATCTATCTATCTATCTATCTATCTATCTATCTGCCTCTCGCTCAAATAAATAAATAAATAAAATATTTTTAAAATCTTGCTTCTCTTACTTTCATTTTCACAGGTGAGCGTGAATCCCACTATCGCATAAGCCTAAAGTAGGCAATTCATTCTTGGTTCTTCCTCTTTCATAGCCCTGTGCACAATTCAGACAATCAGCTCTGTTGATTTTAGAGAGATCAGTACATCTAGTTTTCCTTGTATTGGGCAGTTTCCCAGGATGTAGGTCTTTCAGGGTAAAAAAAGAGAGAGAGAGAGAGAGAGAAAGTCCTAGGACCACAGGGTTAAAGTTGTCACCCTAGATGAATTTCACCTCCAGAATGTTTGATCCATTCCTCTGCCATCTTTTGGGCTTTCTAATATATTTTGAGGCCCCAGCCTTGCCCCCTCAAATTTACCTCCCAGCTGCTAGCAGAAGTACCTCTAACAAGGTCACTTCTTATCCTGGTCTTATTCTGACCCCAGTGGCTTCTTAGTGCTCACTATTGCCTGCAGGACAGAGCCAAGATCTTTGCTTCACACACAGTGGCTTTTGTGATCTGGCTCTTGGCAATCGCTCCCAGGTCATGGCAACCTGCTTGGCATTTTTATGCACCGGTAAAACAAGCTGACCTCTCAAATTCCTCATGCCCTCATTTAAACCTCATAGGCCTTTGTCTTTGTATTTTTATTTATTTATTTATTTGAGAGCAACAGACAAAGACACAGAGCGAGCGAGAGAGAGAGAAAGAAAGAGAGAATGGACACACCAGGGCCTCTAGTCACTGCAGATGAACTCCAGATGCATGTGCTGCCTTGTGCATCTGGCTTACGTGGGTACTGGGGAATTGAGCCTCTAACTGGGGTCCTTATGCTTTTCAGGCAAGCGCTTAACCACTAAGCCATCTCTCCAGCCCCTGTCTTTGTATTTTTGCTACAGATACAGTCCTCAATTGAGGTTCCCCCCCACACCCTCCCCCCCAAAAAAAATCAGAGCTGGATATGTTGGCAAACAATTTGTATTAATTCCCTTTTGTCACTGCGACAAATACCTGAGAAACAATTTTAAAGGGAGAACAAAAGGGTTTATTTTCGCTCATGATTTCAGAGGTGTCAACCACGATCTCTTGGCTCTGTCACTTTGGACTTGAATGAATATCATAGCTGCAGGAATGTGTGATGAAGGAGGTGTTGCGAACCAGGACAGCTGGAGTCCAAAAGACAGGAAGGGGTCAAGGTCAAGATACCCTTCAAAGCATGCTCCTGTGGCCTGCTTCTTCTAACCAGTCCCCATCTTAACCAATCCCCATCTTCCATCACTTCCCAAGAATGACAAGAACTAATGAATCCATCCTGGGTTCATCCATTGATTAGGTCAGTGCTCCTGTGATCCAGTCACTTCTCAATAACTGGATCCACCAGCTGGGTACCAAACACTTTCAACACATGAGCCTTTGGGGCAGGGGATACCTCAAATATAACCATACAATAACTTACTTGGAAGGTGGTCCTACAAGCCCTGGCCCTTTTCCAATTTCCCTAGAAAAGCCCCCTTCATGATTTTCCCCATTCTCATGCTCAGCTTCCCACATGAGCTCCCAGGTCCTGTCTCCACACGGTTATATATCCCCACTCCAGCCTCCTCCCTTGAGTCATAGACTCCCTAAATAAGTATAATATATCCTTTTCAGTTCAGTTTATTTAGATTTTTTTGTTAAAATAGACAAAAGCCCAAAAGTCTGGGTTCATAGCTTTTTCTGAACTCCAGAGCCTGTGTCATATTCCTGCCTGTCCAGGGCCTCCAAGCTGAGATCTCAGTGATCACTTATGCTTTGGAAAACATTAAGCACAATTTCCTAGGAGAGAATCTTGTGAATAACCTTGCGGAAGTGCAGAGAAAGAACACAAGATGCCTTCAGGAGGCACCAGGCTGGCCACCCACATGGAGGACCCTTGACATTGTGGAGAGCACCCCGTCTCTTGGAATTGATCTAGTAAACATCGGAACACCTTACCTGGCATTGGTGCCCAACTCTGTGCCGGTGAGACTCTGGGCTGGCTCTTGAATTTTTCCTCACAAATTAAATGGACCAGGAGCTGGGGAGATGGCTCAGTGGTTAGAAGTGCTTGCCTGCAATGCCTGTAGGCATGGATTCAGTTCCCCAGTACCCACGGAGAGCCACAAAGATACACAAAGTGGCACATGCATCTGGAGTTATTTTTCTCTCTCTCCTTCTCCCTCACATTCTGCCTCTCTCTCGCTCTCTCTACTCACAGATAAATAAATAAAAATATTTTAAAATTATTTTTTTAAAAATGCACAAGGGCAGAGAGATGGCTTAGCGATTAAGGCACTTGCCTGCAAAGCCTAAGGACCCAGGTTTGACTCCCTAGAATCCACATAAGCCAGATGCCTATGGTGGGACCTGTGTCTGGAGTTCGTTTAAAGTGGCTAGAGTCCCTGGTGCATCCTTTTTCTCTCCTTCTCCCTCTCTCTCTTTGTCTCATAAATAAATTTCTCTCTTTCTTTCCTTCTTTCTTTCTTTCTCTCTTTCTTTCTTTCTTTCCTTCTTCCTTTCTTTCTCTCTCTCTCTTTCTTCCTTCCCCCCTCCCTCCCTCCCTCCCTCCCTCCCTCCCTTCCTCCCTCCCTCCCTTCCTTCCTCTCTCTCTCTCTCTCTCTCTCTCTCTCTCTCTTTCTTTCTTTCTTTCTTTCTTTCTTTCTTTCTTTCTTTCTTTCTTCCAGGTAGGGTTTCACTCTATTTCAGGCTGACCTGGAATTCACTATGTAGTCTCAGGGTGGCCTTGAACTCACAGTGATCCTCCTACCTCTGCCTCCCAAGTGCTGGGATTAAAGGCATGTGCCACCACGCCCGGCATAAAATATATTTTTAAATGGACACAATAATAGTTCCTGCCTGATATCCCTGGCACAAGAATGCAACAAAACAATACCATCAAAAGGGTGGCACACAGCTGGGTGTTCAGGAGACAGTCAATGCCATCATCTGTTCTGTTTGCCATCACACAGATGCCCCCCACCCCCAGCTCAGTCATTTACTGAGTGAACTTAACCAGCTTGCCTAATTTCTGTGTCTCAATGTTTCACTTTAAAATAGAGAATATATCTTGCTTGCAGGATCAGAAGAAGGGGAAAAAACATCCTTTATAGAAGCACTTCATATGTAAAAAGGTACTATTTAATCACCATAATTTGATCTTTCTCTCTCTAAATAGGCATGTAGTAAAAAATGGAACAAGTACTTTCTGACTTGATATTTTCCCTTTCCTGAGAAAATACCAGGCCTCTTTCAAACTGCCTTAGTGAATTACTAAATTCTGAAATTGTGTGTATTTTATATTTTCTAGGGCTGTCCTCTCACTTGATTTCTTATATTTATTGATGGTAGTTGTGCTTAAGTGATATATATATATTTTTAAATTAATTAATTTTTTTTTCCGAGGTAGGGTCTCACTCTGGCACAGGCTGACCTGGAATTAACTATGTAGTTTCAGGGTGGCCTCGAATTTCGGCGAATCCTACCTCTGCCTCCGGAGTGCTGGGATTAAAGGCATTTAAGTGCTATATTTTTATATGTTAACTTCAGTCATGATTTGGGGTCTACTCAATTCCAGGGGTGAGGTATCTGGACTAGGAATAAGAATAACCTAGCACTGACTGAACACTTTGTGTCTACCACTGTACCCAGAGACACCCAAGCTATCTAACTTTTTTTCCTTCATAGCAATCCTCTGCTATCTCTACACTGGGTTATGATTGTCCCCATGTCACATGTAGGGAAACTGAAGATTTCATAGAGCAGGACCATGTTTCAAAATCAGGCTGCTTGCTACATCATAGTCTGTCCTTTTTTCCCCCTTAAGAGTTTCTGCTCTGGACTGGAGAGATGGCTTAGTGGTTAAGGCGCTTGCCTGCGAAGTCTAAGGACCCAGGTTCAATTCCCCAGCACCCACGTAAGCCAGATGCACAAAGGAGCACATGCATCTGGAGTTCATTTGCAGGGGTTTTAGAGGCCCTAGTGCGCCCATTATCACCCTCTGTATCTGGTGCTTTCTCTCTCTCAAATAAATAAATAAAATATATTTTAAAAAGAAGAATTTCTAGCTGGGCATGATGGCACACACCTTTAATCCCAGCACTTGGGAGGCAGAGGTAGGAGGATCGCCCTAAGTTCGAGGCCACCCTGAGAAAACAGAGTGAATTCCAGGTCAGCCTGGACTAGAGTGAGACCCTACCTTAAAAAAAAAAAAACAAAAACAAAACAAAATTCTGCTCTGACAAAATCTTGTCATAATGTACCGCAAAGAGGCCAACGCGAATGGGTGGGTGAAGCTTCCTGGTGGTCAATTCTCAGACCTGAAGGAGACCTGACCATGGACATCTCAGCCTCAAGCCCTCTTGCATCTCTTCTCTTCTCTCGCCTGTCCTTGAACTTCTGAGTCAGAGCATTGGACTGCCCTGCCTATCTCAAGGCCTAAGGGCAAGAGCCACACAGTGGGGGTGGATCTGAGCTCATGGGTCTGCAGTGGAATAGCCCAGCCTGTGAAGCCTGTGATGAGGACATGGACCCTGTAAATGGGTTTCCTGCCACAGCTCCACTGCAGGCGGACCCCATCCCCACCCTCTTTTTTTGTTTTGTTTTTTTAAGTAAGATGGTGTCTCCTTTTGGGCTTACTGTGGTGGGTTGAACAATAACCTGACATGGGCTAGATCCGGGCTGCATGTCACATAATTCACATTCTTGGCCTCTTGAGTCACTGTCATTATCTAACCTTTTTGGAGAGCCAGCAGTGTGGGGGTGTAAGCAGACAGGAAAGTAGATAAGCCCCATCTGTGCAGACATCTGTTTGGGGACCCTTTACCTGTTTCTGAAAACGGGGAAGCAGTGTGGCTGACAAAAAAAAAAAAAAAAAAATTCTTGTTTGAATTTCTTAATCCCATGCTGCAATTCATGGACATTTTTGGACCGGAAGACATGGCTGCCAAGAAAGGCTGAATCAGAAGACAGCAGCTCTTTAAATCCAAGCCCTTTTTAACTGTTGAGTTAAAAATCAGAGTCCAAAATAGCAGCGGATTGTACAATAGTTCTCTGCGTGTGACCTGTCCAAATCTAGTCTTCCTTCCGAAGCTTTTCCTATTGTCTTGAACACACAACTATGGAAAGTATTTCTCCCAGCCCTTGGGAGGATCACTGTGAGTTCGAGGCCACCCTGAGAATATGTAGTGAATTCCAGGTCAGCCTGGGCTAGAAGGAGACCCTGCCTCGAGGCAGGGTGGAGAGGGTGGGGGGGGGGGAGGAAGGAACCGTTTCTCACCCAAACAGGAAGACAAAGCTCTCCCTTGGAAAGTTAGCCTTCCTTCCTGCTGCCCATGTACTCACTCTACGGCTCTGTGCCCTGGTCTTTGTGGAAACTTTAATAAAAAACAGTGCTAGGGCTGGAAGGATGGCTTAGCGGTTAAGGCGTTTGCTTGCAAAGCCAAAGGACCCAGGTTTGATTTCCCAGGACCCACGTTAGCCAGCTGCACAAGGGGGCACATGCATCTGGAGTTCGTTTGCAGTGGCTGGAGGCCCTGGCATACCCATTCTCTCTATCATCTATCTATCTATCTATCTATCTATCTATCTATCTATCTATCTATCTATCTATCATCTCTCTCAAATCAAATAAATAAATAAATAAATAAATAAATAAATAAAAACATTAAAACAAAAACAAAACAGTGCTGTGGAATTCTCCTGGGGCCTGCAGGGAGGGAGTAGATAATCGTATACTCACTGCCAGGTAGAGCGCCAACAACACACCAAAGTGACCATTCCACACAAGGTAGCTTGGGGAACCCATGAGTTTATTGGGCGTACTTATAGGAGGAGCAGGGGCGAGGAGTGTGGATGTCCCCAAAGCAACCGCATCACAAGTAAGTCTCACCCCAGCACTGATGGCAACGTCCCCAAGCTGGCATGGATGGCTCGCCTTCATTGAACCTTCCACACCCTGCATACTCTCGCACTTCCTAAGACCACGAAACCCCAGTGCAGCCAGGACACAATCACATGCAGTTAGTAGCTGAGTCTTGGGTGAGGGGCTCTCACGAGGAGAGCAGCAGCTTCTAATGCAGCTGCGGAGGACAGTGGGCCCCAGCGGAGGTGGAGGATTAGCATGAGTGTCACGGTTTGGGAGGGCCAGGCAAAGGGTAAGAACACCTTTGCTCACCTAACCACAAGATTGTTTGCTATCCCGGTAACCATGGCAATTACTTGGGCCACACTCTCAAAGGTCCCTGGGCATGGCAGGTGACAGATGAGGAGAGAAGGTGGGAGGGTGTCATGCAGAGGTGCCTAGCGCAGATTATATGGCTTGGAGGAGGTACTGACTCTCACCCGCCAGGAGGAGGGAGGGAGAGCTGGCCCGGTGTTGCCATGTCTCTTTTTTGAAAATTTTTATTTTTCATTTATTTATTTATTTATTTATTTATTTATTTATTTATTTATTTATTTATTGGAGGTAGGGTCTTGCTGTAGCCCAAGCTGTCCTGTAATTCACTATGTAGTCTCAGGCTAGCCTTGAACTCACAGTGATCCTCCTATCTCTGCATCCCTAGTGCTGGGATTAAAGTCATGCACCTGGCTTTCTTTTTATTATTATTATTTTTTATTGACAACTTCTATACTTACATACAAAAAATGCATGATATTTCCCACGCCTCCCCCCATTCCACTTTAGAGCTCCAATCTCCATCGTATCCCCTCCCTCTCTCCATTAGTCTCTCTTTTAATTTGATGTCATCATCTTTTTCTTCTGAGGGTCTTGTGAAGGTATTGCTAGGCACTGCAAGGTTATGGTTATCGATGCCAATTTCTGTCTGGGCAGTTGCATTGTAAGGAGTCATACCCTTCCTTTGGCTCTTCCATTCTATCCGCCCCCTCTTCACAATGGGCCCTGAGCCTTGGAGGGCATTCCTCCATCCCTTCTTCTCAGCACTATGTTGCCTTTTGGGTCATCCCAGTGGCCATCGCCATCTGAAAAGAGAAGCTTCTCTAACCAGAAGTGAGAGTAGCGTTAATATGTGAATATGAACATTAAGTGTAGTGCTTTCAGGGCACCTTGGTGTGAATAATATATACATTTAGTCAGACAAGAGCATGACCTCACCTGCCATAGACTTTTGCTTAGGTTTTTCAGTATGTATTCCCTCCCGTAGAGAGGGCCTTCAGTCCAATTATGCACCTGGCTTTTTGTTGTTTGAAGCAGGGTTTTGTTCTAGCCCAGGCTTACCTGGAAATCACACTCCAGCCCAGATTGGCCCCAAACTCAAAGCCATCCTCTTACTTCAGCCTCTCAAGTTCTGGGATTAAAGGGATGGACAATGATTTTTATTTATTTATTTTTATTTATTTATTTTTATTTTTATTGACAACTTCTTTAATTGTAGACAATATTTGATGTTATTTCCTTCCCTCCCCCCACTTTCCCCTTTGAAACTTCACTCTCCATCATATCTCCTCCCCCTCTCAATCAGTCTCTCTTTTCAGTTTGATGTCATGATCTTTTCCTCCTATTATGATGGTCATATGTAGGTAGTGTCAGGCAATGTGAGGTTATGGATATCCAGGCCATTTTGTGTCTGGAGGAGCATGTTGTAAGGAGTCCTACTCTTCCTTTGGCTCTTACATTCTTTCTGCCCCCTCTTCCGCAATAGACCCTGAGCCTTGGAAGATGTGTTTGAGACATTTCAGTGCTGAGCACTCCTCTGTCACTTCTTCTCAGCACCACGGTGCCTTCTGAATCATCCCAAGGTTGCCACCGTCGGAAAAGAGAAGCTTCTCTAACCAAAAGTGAGAGTAGCATTAATATATGGGTGTGGACATTAAGAGAAGTGCTTACTGGGCCGTTTGGTGAGCATAGTATATACATTTAGAGAGGCTCCAGCAGACATTACACTCTCAGGGCTCATGACTACCCCTGTCGTACATTTTCAGTATCAGGGATGTGTTCCCTCCCACAAAGCGGGCCTCCAGTCCAATTAGAGAGCAGTTGGTTTTCCCCATAACAGACATGCCACTATTGAACCCATTGGCTCATTTGGCCTGGCTGGCCAAATTTAAAGCTTGCAGTGTTCACTGTTGAGTACCTTCACTGGTGTTTTCTCTCTCCCATTGACCTGCATGCAGTGTAGCTTTTTCCAACTTTCTGTCAGCTGGTCTTCATGGAGGAGGCTTTCAGCTCAGCTCCAGCTGGTTTTCTCAGTGAACTTGCCACCCAAGTATGTGGAGTCTTCAGCAATAGGGTCTTACCATCTATTCCTGGTGGGAAACCAAGGGCCTCGGCAATGGCCTATAATGTTTTGGGGGTATCTGTGACCTCCCTGGCCAGAAACTCACTGGCAGGTATCCCATCCCTGGCACTGCAAAGTTTCTAGTACCAATCTATGGCTTCTGAGTGTTCCATTATCCAGAAAAGTGGGTTTCCATATGACTTTTTTTTAATATCCTCTTAGATTTTGATTAGCCCTCCCTCCCTCCACCATTCCTTTAATCAGTCTCTTCCCCTGACCTCACTTAGGCCTTTTCATCCCCATTAATCTGTTCTTCTACTTACATATATACAGTACCATCCTATTAAGTCCCCCCTCCCTCCCTTTATATTCCCTTTATATCACCTTTCTAGCTTACTGGCTTGTGCTACTGAGTTTTTTTTTTTAATTATTAATTTTTTTTATTGACAACTTCTAAACTTATATACAAAAACCACATGATATTTCCCTCCTCTTCCCCCATTCCACTTTAGAACTCCAATCTCCATCATATCCCTTCCTCTCTCCATTAGTCTCTCTTTTAATTTGATGTCATCATCTTTTTTAGTTTTATCTTTACTCACTTAGAAGTCCAATCATTTGTAACTAGGATCCACATATGAGAGAGAACATGTGACGTTTGGCTTTCTGAGCCTGGGTTACCTCACTAAGTATAATCCTTTTCAGATCCATCCATTTTCCAGCAAATTTCATACTTTCGTTTTTCTTTACTGCTGAGTAGAACTCCATTGTGTAAATGTACCACATCTTCATTATCCACTCATTAGTTGAGGAAAATCTAGGCTGGTTCCATTTTCTAGGTATTGTGAATATAGCAGCAATAAATATGGATGAGCTAGTATCTCTAAGGTAGTGAGACAAGTCCTTAGGATATATGCCTAGGAGTGGTATAGCTGGGTCATATGGGAGATCTATATTTAGCTGTCTCAAGAACCTCCACACTGATTTCCACAATGGCTGGACCAGGTTGCATTCGCACCAACAGTGTAGAAGGATTCCTTTTTTTCCGCATCCTCGCCAACATTTATAGTCATTTGTTTTCATGATGGTAGCCAATCTGACAGGAGTGAGATGGAATCTCAAGGTAGTTTTAATCTGCATTTCCCTGATGACTAGGGATGTAGAACATTTTTTTAGAAGTTTATATGCCATCTGTATTTCTTCTTCTGAGAACTCTCTATTTAGTTCCATAGCCCACTTTTTAATTGGGTTGTTTGATTTCTTAGTATTTAAATTTCTGAGTTCTTTGTATATCCTAGATATTAACCCTCTGTCAGATGTATAGCTGGCAAAGATTTTCTCCCATTCTGTAGGTTGTCTTTTTGCTCTATTCACAGTGTCCTTAGCTGTACAAAAGCTTTGTAATTTCATAAAGTCCCAGCGGTTCATCTGTGGTTTTATTTCCTGAGCGATTGGGGTTATATTCAGAAAGTCTTCGCCAAGACCAATATGTTGAAGGGTTTCCCCTACTTTTTCCCCTAGCAGTTTCAGAGTTTCAGGTCTGCTGTTAAGGTCTTTGATCCATTTGGACTTGATTCTTGTGCATGGAGAGAGATAAGGATCTATTTTCATCCTTCTACAGATACATATCCAGTTTTCCCAGCACCATTTGCTGAAGAGGCTGTCCTTTCTCCAGTGAGTATTATTGGCATTTTTGTCAAAAATCAGGTGGCTATAGCTACCAGGACTTACATCAGGGTCCTCTATTCTGTTCCATTATCTACATGTCTGTTTTTGTGCCAGTACCATGCTGTTTTTATTACTATGGCTCTGTAATATAGGTTAAAATCAGGTGTGGTGATATCACCAGCCTTATTTTTGTTGCTAAAATTGTTTTAGATATTTGAGGTTTTTTGTGCTTCCAAAGGAATTTTTGGATTTTTTTTCTATTTCCGTGAAGGATGCCGTTGGAATTTTGATGGAGATTGCATTAAATGTGTAGATTGTTTTTGGTAGGATTGCCATTTTCACAATATTGATTCTTCTGATCCAAGAACAGGGGATGTTTTTCCATTTCCTAGTGTCTTCTGCAATTTCTTGCTTGAGTGTTTTAAAGTTCTCCTTGTAGAGATCCTTTACTTCCTTGGTTAGGTTTAGTCCAAGGTACTTTATTATTTTTGATGCAATTGTGAATGGGAGTGATTCTTGATTTCATCTTCTGTGTGTTTGTTGTTGGCATATAGGAAGGCTACTGATTTCTGTGTGTTTATTTTGTATCCTGATACATGGCTATAGGTGTTTATCAGCTCTAACAGTCTGCTGGTAGAGTCTTTAGGGTCCTTTATGTATAGAATCATATCATCTGCAAGTAATGATAACTTGATCTCTTCCTTTCCAATTTGTATCACTTTTATGCGTGTCTCTTGACTTATTGCTATGGCTAAGACTTCCAGTACTATATTAAACAAAAGTGGGGACAGTGGACACCCTTGTCTTGTGCCTGATTTTAGTGGAAATCTTCAAGTTTTTCTCCATTTAGTATTATGTTGGCTGTGGGTTTGTCATAAATAACCTTTATTATGGTGAGATATGTTCCTTCTATTCCCAGTCTCTGTAGGACTTTTATCATGAAGGGATGTTGGATTTTGTCAAATGCCTTTTCTGCATCGAATGAGATGATCATGTGATTTTTGTCCTTCAGTACATTTATATAATGTATTACATTTATCGATTTACATATGTTGAACCATCCCTGCATCTCCGGGATAAAGCCTACTTGGTCAGGGTGAATGATCTTTCTGATATATTCTTGTATTCTGTTTGCCAGTATTTTATTGAGAATTTTTGCATCTATGTTCATGAGGGAGTTTGGTCTGTAATTTTCCTTTTTTGTTCTATCTTTGTCTGGTTTTGAGTCAGGGTGATGCTGGCTTCATAGAAGGAGTTTGGTAGGGTTCCTTCCTCTTCTATTTTATGGAAAAGTTTAAGAAGCATTGGTGTTAGTTCTTCCATGAAGGTCTGGTAAAATTCAGCAGTGAATCCATCTCGGCCTGGACTTTTTTTAGTTGGGAGATTTTTTATATCTGCTTGGATCTCCATACTTGTTATCAGTCTATTTAAGTGGTTAATCTCATCTTGATTTAATTTAGGTAGGTCATATAAATCAAGGAAATCACCCATTTCTTTCAGATTTTCAAACTTAGTGGAGTATATATTCTTATAGTATGTCCTTATGATATTTTTAATTTCTTTGGTATCTCTTGTAATGGTGCCTTTTCCATCTCTAATTTTATTAATTTGTGTCTGTTATCTCTTTCTTTTGGTCAGATTTGCTAAGGGTTTATCAATCTTGTTTATCCTTTCAAAGAACCAACTCTTTGTTTCATTGATTCTTTGGATTGTTTTTTTTTGTTTGGTTGGTTTTTTTTTGGTTTCTATTTCATTAATTTCTGCTCTAATCTTTATTATTTCTTCTCATCTACTGATTTTTGGTTTGCCTTGTTCTTCTTTTTCCAAGGCCTTAAGGTACAGCATTAAATTGTTTACCTGTGACCTTGCTAATTACTTATCATAGGCACTTAAAGCTATAAATTTCCCTCTTAGGACTGCCTTCATTGTGTCCCAAAGGTTTTGGTATGTTGTGTTCTCATTATCATTTGACTCCATGAATTTTTTGATTTCCTTCTTGATTTCTTCATTGACCCATTCATCATTTAGTAGTGTATTATTTATTTTCTGTGATTTTGTGTATGCTCTATCACTTTTCTTGTTATTGATTTGTAGTTTGATCCCACTGTAATCTGATAGAATGCAAGAAATTATTTCAATTTTCCTATATTTGTTAAGATTTGCAAAAAAAAAAAAAAAAAGGATTTTCTTTGTGTCCTAATATATGGTCTATTTTAGAGAATGTTCCATGTGCTGCTGAAAAGAATGTGTATTCTTCAGCATTCGGATGAAATGTCCTATATATATATGTTAGGTCCATTTGTTCTATGACCTCATTTAATCTAGAAGCATCTCTGTTTATTTTTTGCAGGGATGACCTGTCAATTGGTGAGAGTGGGGTGTTGAAGTCACCCACTACAAGTGTATTTGGTATTATCTCTGACCTTAGTTCTAATAGCATTTGTTTGATGAAATTGGGAGCCCCCATGTTAGGTGCATATATGTTTAGGATTGTAATATCCTCCTGTTCAAGCGTTCCTTTAATCAATATAAAATGACCTTCGTTATCTTTCCTAATTAATGTTGGTCTGAAGTCTACCCTGTCAGATATTAGGATAGCAACCCCTGCTTGTTTTCTAGGCCCATTTGCTTGAAACACCATTTTCCAGCCTTTCACCCTAAGATAGTGTCCATTCTTTGTAGAAAGGTGAGTTTCTTGGAGGCAACAAATTGAAGGATCCTGCTTTTAAATTTAGTCTGAAAACCTATGTCTTTTGGTTGGGGCATTGAAGCCTGTGATATTAAGTTTGTGTCAACTTGATTTGTTTAGGAATCCACAGACATTCCTCATAAGTGTGTCTCTGAGGCTGCCTCTAGGAAGGATTAACTAAAGGAAGAATCCTTCCCCCAGGTTGAGCCCTTCCCCCAGAGTGGGTGGCCCAGAGTGGGCGGCCCCTCTTGGAGGAGGGGGCTGGTTGATAAAAAGGAGCTCTGGGAAGAAAGGCTCTCTCTCTCCCACCTGGCTGCCGGTGCTGCTAGCTGCTTGCCACTGGGTGCTTGCTGCTTGGTGTTTTCCACTTGGTACTTGCTGCTTGGTGTTGCTGCTCTCCAGTGTGGACTGAAGACCAGGGTGGACTGAAGAACAGCGTCTCTCCAGGAAGCCTCCAGGCCTTCAGTGCTGGATTGGGACTGCTGAGGCCTCCAGCCTCGTGACTGAGCAGCTACCGGGTTTCTTGACTCTCGGAACTGCAACCTGCTATTGCTGGACTGTGTAAGCTAATCCAATAAATTCCCTTTCAATACAATTCATTCTATCCGTTCTGTTCCTCTAGAGAACCCTGACTAATACAGATTGTGGTACCAGGAGTGGTTCTAGAGAAACAGAATTGTAAGGATGGATTTCCCTAGTAGGCTTGGTGCTCTGTGGAGTTGGTTCTCCAACTCTAGTACCACTAAAGGCTCTGCTGGTAATAAGGAGAGCACTTTAAGTGGTAATAAGGAGGGCACTAATAATCCATGGTGTGCACTATTTAACGAACTCCGTGAGATAGATGTATTTAGTGATTCTGAGTCATATCTTGTGAGGAGCAAGGAATTTAGTGACTCTGTATCTAAAACTTTTGAATATTTGTGGAAAAGTAAGATGAATGATGATGCTGGATGGTTTCTTCTGGCATCTCTAGATAAACTGTTGAAAGAAAAGCAGAAGCTCCAAAAGGAAAATTCCAAGCTTAAGACCCACATACATGATCTGAAGGTTTCTAAGGGTGCCCTGGAGGAAAATCTCCTGTCTAGTCAGAACAGGGCTCGAATTGCAGAAAACCAAACTCAAGCTCTCATTGTAAGATTAGCTAACTTGCAGCGTAAGCTCAATTCCCAGCCTCACAAACTATCAGAAGTTAAAGTGAGGGCATTGGTTGGAAAAGAGTGGGATCCCATGACTTGGGATGGGGATGTATGGGAAGACCCTGAAGAATCTGGGGACATTGAACTCTCAGATTCTGAAGAAGTTGTTTTGCATGAGAATGTGGCTTCCCCTCCTTTAGCTGCAGGTGCATCCCCACCCCCACCCCCACCCTCACCCCTGGACCTTGCCTCAATCCTTCTTTGTCTGAGGAAGCAGTAATGACCCTCCCTGCAGGATGTGCTGATGCTTCTCAGAGCCCACCCATCTTTGCCTCGAGGCCTATAACTAGGCATAAGGCTAGGCATGCCCCTAAAGAGGAGTTGGAAAGCGTGACTCAAGAGGAAGTGAGATACACCCCTAAAGAACTTCAGGAGCTTTCTAACTTGTACAGGCAGAAGCATGGGGAATATATGTGGGAATGGATTTTAAGGGTGTGGGATGATGGAGGAAGGAATATAAAATTAGATCAAGCTGAATTTATTGAAATGGGCCCACTAACCAGAGATTTTAGATTTAACACTGCAGCTCATGCAGTTGGAAGAGGTGCCAAGAGTTTATTTGATTGGTTGGCTGAAGTATGGATCCAAAGATGGCCTACTGTGAATGAGCTTGAGCTGCCTGATATTCCTTGGCTTAATGTTGATGAAGGGATTAAAAGGCTCAGAGAACTTGGAATGCTGGAGTGGATTTACCGTGTAAACTCATCTTTAAGCCCGCAATGGGAGCGTGCAGAAGATGTGCCCTTCACTAAGACTATAAGAAACAGATTTGTGAGGGGAGCACCAGCACACTTAAAGTTCCCAATCACTGGTCTTTTATGTAAAGAAGACATCACAGTGGGAGCCGCAGTTGCTGCATTAGGTGACTTAGATGCAATGGGTCTAACTGGCTTTCAGGGTAACAAGGGCCAAGTATCAGCACTGAATCGCCAAAGGCAAGATGAGCGTGTTTACCGTAATGGACAGTGCAGGCAAAACAATGCTCGTAACAGTATGACTCGTGTAGACCTTTGGTACTGGCTGATTAATCATGGTGTTCCCAGAAGTGAAATAGATTAAAAGCCTACTAAGTTCCTGCTTGATCTGTATAAGCAGAAAAGTTCCAGAGCAAAGAACCCAAAGGCCACTTTGAATTATAGCAACAGAGAATCAAGGCCTCTTAACCAGTTTCCAGATTTGAGCCAGTTTACAGATCCTGAGCCCCTTGATTGAAGGGGTGGCTGGGTACCTTTGAGGAAGGACCCTCCCATAATCCCCAAAAGTTTCAATATTAAGCTTAGTCCTCTCCTTCCTCTGAGGGACCTACGGCCTTTTGCTAGGGTAACTGTACACTGGGGAAAAGGAAATAATCAGACTTTTTGGGGCTTACTGGACACTGGCTCTGAATTGACATTGATTCCAGGAGACCCTAACTGGCATCGTGGCCCTCCAGTTAAAGTAGGTGCTTATGGAGGTCAGGTGATCAATGGAGTTTTGGCAAATGTTAGACTGACAGTAGGTCCAGTGGGTCCCCAAACTCATCCTGTGGTTATTTCCCCAGTCCCAGAATGCATAATTGGAATAGATATACTTAGGAGTTGGCAAAACCCCCACATTGGTTCTTTGACTTGTGGGGTGAGGGCCATTATGGTTGGAAAGGCCAAATGGAAGCCATTGGAGCTCCCTCTACCAAGGAAAATAGTGAACCAGAAACAGTATCGCTTTCCTGGAGGAATTGCAGAGATTAATGCCACTATAAAGGACTTGAAGGATGCAGGGGTGGTGGTTCCCACCACATCCCCCTTTAACTCCCCTATTTGGCCTGTTCAGAAGACAGACGGATCTTGGAGAATGACAGTGGATTATCAGAAACTTAATCAGGTGGTGACTCAATTGCAGCTGCTGTACCAGATGTGGTTTCTTTACTTGAGCAGATTAACACATCTCCTGGTACCTGGTATGCAGCTATTGATCATGTGAATGCCTTCCTCTCCATACCTGTCCATAAGGACCACCAGAAGCAATTTGCCTTCAGCTGGCAAGGTCAGC
Source organism: Orientallactaga sibirica (assembly GCA_036365145.1). Taxonomy (NCBI): domain Eukaryota; kingdom Metazoa; phylum Chordata; class Mammalia; order Rodentia; family Dipodidae; genus Orientallactaga; species Orientallactaga sibirica. The sequence goes on from JAEOAD010000003.1 coordinate 69,028,658, forward strand.
AGTACACGTTTACTGTGTTACTTCAAGGTTATATTAACTCTCCAGCCCTGTGTCATAGCTTAGTTCGCAGGGATCTTGATCGTCTGTGCCTTCCACAAGGTGTCACATTGGTCCATTATATTGATGACATTATGCTGATTGGATTGAATGAGCAGGAGGTGGCAGCCACTCTGGAGTTGCTGGTACAGCATATGTGCATCAGGGGATGGGAAATAAATCCATCCAAAATTCAAGGACCGTCCACCTCCGTGAAATTTCTAGGAGTTCAGTGGTGTGGGGCATGCAGGGATATTCCTTCTAAAGTGAAGGATAAGTTGTTGCACCTGGCCCCTCCTACCACTAAGAAGGAAGCACAATGTCTAGTGGGGCTATTTGGATTTTGGAGACAGCACATTCCTAGCTTGGGTGTGTTACTCCGTCCCATATACCAAGTGACTTGGAAAGCTACTAGTTTTCAGTGGGGCCCAGAATAAGAGAAGGCTCTTCAACAGGTCCAGGCTGCTGTGCAGGCAGCTCTGCCACTTGGGCCATATGATCCAGCAGATCCAATGATACTTGAGGTGTCAGTAGCAGATAGGGATGCTGTTTGGAGCCTTTGGCAGGCCCCCATAGGTAAATCACACCGGAGGCCCTTGGGATTCTGGAGCAAGGCCCTGCCATCATCTGCAGACAATTATTCTCCCTTTGAGAGACAGCTCTTGGCTTGCTATTGGGCCTTAATAGAAACTGAACGCTTGACAATGGGCCATCAAGTTATTATGCGACCTGAACTGCCCATTATGAGCTGGGTGTTATCTGACCCACCAGGCCATAAAGTTGGACGTGCACAGCAGCAGTCCATCATCAAGTGGAAGTGGTATATCCGTGATCAGGCTCGAGCAGGCCCTGAAGGCACAAGTAAGTTACATGAGGAGGTTGCCCAAATGCCTATGGTTGCTACTCCTGTTTCAATGCCTTCTGTCCCCAAGCATGCACCTATGGCATCATGGGGTGTGCCCTATGATCAGTTGACTGAAGAGGAGAAGACCAGGGCATGGTTTACAGATGGTTCAGCACGCTATGCGGGCACGTCCCAGAAGTGGACAGCTGCAGCATTACAGCCCCTTTCTGGGACAACTCTGAAGGACTGTGGTGAAGGGAAGTCTTCACAATGGGCAGAACTACAGGCAGTACACATGGTTGTGCATTTTGCTTGGAAAGAAAAATGGCCAGATGTGCGGTTATACACTGATTCCTGGGCTGTGGCCAATGGTTTGGCAGGATGGTCTGGGACATGGAAGGAGCATGATTGGAAAATTGGTGAAAAGGACATTTGGGGAAGATGTATGTGGATAGAGCTCTCTGAATGGGCAAAGGATATAAAGATACTTGTGTCCCATGTTAATGCTCATCAGAAGGTGACCTCATCAGAGGAGGACTTTAATAATCAAGTAGATAAGCTGACCCTTCTGTGGATAGTGGTCAACCTCTTTCCTCAGCCACCCCTGTCATTGCCCAATGGGCCCATGAACAAAGTGGCCATGGTGGCAGGGATGCAGGTTATGCATGGGCCCAACAACACGGACTTCCACTAACTAAGGCTGACCTGGCTACGGCTGCTGCTGAGTGCCAAATCTGCCAGCAGCAGAGACCAACTCTGAGCCGCCGATATGGTAGTATTCCACAGGGTGACCAGCCAGCAACTTGGTGGCAAGTTGACTATATTGGACCTCTTCCGTCATGGAAAGGGCAGCGTTTTGTCCTTACTGGAATAGACACTTATTCTGGGTATGCATTTGCTTTTCCTGCACATAATGCTTCTGCCAAAACTACTATTCGTGGGCTTACAGAATGCCTTATCCACCATCATGGAATTCCACACAGCATTGCTTCTGACCAAGGAACTCACTTCACAGCCAAGGAAGTACAGCAGTGGGCTCATGATCATGGAATTCACTGGTCTTACCATGTGCCCCACCACCCTGAAGCAGCTGGCTTGATAGAACGGTGGAATGGCCTTTTAAAGAAACAGCTGCAGTGCCAACTAGGTGGCAATAGCTTGGAGGGCTGGGGGCGTGTCCTCCAGCAGGCTGTATATGCTCTGAATCAGCGTCCTATACATGGTGCTGTTTCTCCTATAGCCTGGATTCATGCGTCCAGGAATCAAGGGGTGGAAATGGGAATGGTACCACTTACCATCACCCCAAGTGACCCATTAGCCAAATTTTTGCTTCCTGTACCCACAACCTTACGCTCTGCTGGCCTAGAGGTCTTGGTTCCTGAGGGGGGAGTGCTTTTGCCAGGAGGCACAAAGAACATTCCATTGAACTGGAAGCTAAGATTTCCCCCTGGCCACTTTGGGCTCCTGATGCCCTTGAATGCACAGGCTGAGAAAGGAGTTACAGTGTCAGCAGGGGTAATTGATCCAGACTACCAGGGGGAAATTGGACTGTTCCTCCACAATGGAGGTAAGGAAGAGTATGTCTGGAGTGCAGGAGATTCTCTAGGGTGTCTCTTGGTGTTACCATGTCCTGTTATCAAAGTCAATGGACAACTGCAACAACCCAATCAAGACAATGTGATAAATGGCCCAGATCCTTCAGGAATGAAGGTATGGGTCACCCCTCCAGGTAAAGAACCAAGACCTGCTGAGGTGCTTGCTGAAGGTGGAGGAAATACTGAATGGGTAGTAGAAGAAGGCAGTAACAAATACCAGCTAAGGCCACGGGACCAGTTACAAAAACGTGGTCTGTAATTGCCATGAGTGTTCCTGTCTTACCTTGTTAAGAGTGTGTGTACATATGTATACCAATATTAAGATGTTTTGTTCTTCCTCTATTTCTCTATTAGGTAATTAATACTGATTAAGATCATATTGCTAGTTAACCACTGTTGAATTTATATTTGACTTATTATATGAGACTAAGCCTTCCTCAAGGAACTTGCTTTGTGTGTGTGGGGGGATGATTGTGCGTTTCCGGTTGTATGAGGGATAGTTATATCATGTTAGGCGGAATTATGACCTTGTTACTGTCTTCATTTGGAAATTAAGTAGAATGTAAAGATATATGGTTTGGTGTCAAGTTGACAAGGGGTGGACTTGTGATGGTTAAGTTTGTGTCAACTTGACTTGTTTAGGAATCCACAGACATTCCTCATAAGTGTGTCTCTGAGGCTGCCTCTAGGAAGGATTAACTAAAGGAAGAATCCTTCCCCCAGGTTGAGCCCTTCCCCCAGAGTGGGCGGCCCAGAGTGGGCAGCCCCTCTTGGAGGAGGGGGCTGGTTGATAAAAAGGAGCTCTGGGAAGAAAGGCTCTCTCTCTCCCACCTGGCTGCCGGTGCTGCTAGCTGCTTGCCACTGGGTGCTTGCTGCTTGGTGTTTTCCACTTGGTACTTGCTGCTTGGTGTTGCTGCTCTCCAGTGTGGACTGAAGACCAGGGTGGACTGAAGAGCAGCATCTCTCCAGGAAGCCTCCAGGCCTTCAGTGCCGGATTGGGACTGCTGAGGCCTCCAGCCTCGTGACTGAGCAGCTACCGGGTTTCTTGACTCTTGGACCTGCAACCTGCTATTGCTGGACTGTGTAAGCTAATCCAATAAATTCCCTTTCAATACAATTCATTCTATCCGTTCTGTTCCTCTAGAAAACCCTGACTAATACAAAGCCATTGATATTAAGAGTTATTATTGAAAGGTGTGTATTTATTTTTGCCATTTTTCTTGTTTTGTAGTTCTTCCAGTTTTACCTTTGCTTGCTTGTATTAAGTAGTATTGGAGTATGGTTTGTTTTTTTCCCGGTTCCTTATATGTGTGCTTTTCTTTCTCTTCAGCATGGAGGATCCTTTCAAGTATTTTCTGTAGACCTGGTTTTGTCTTCAAATATTACTTTAGCCTGCTTTTGTTGTGGAATGTCCTTATTTCTCCATCTATTTGAATGGATAGCTTTGCAGGATAAAGTAACCTTGGTTGACAGTTGTTATCTTTCAGAACTTGGAATACATCACTCCAAGCCCTTCTGGCTTTTAAAGTTTGTGTTGAATAATCTGCTGTAATTCTGATGGGTTTGCCTTTGTAGGTGACTTGCCTTTTCTCTCTAACTGCTTTCAATATATTTTCCTTGGTTTGTATGTTTGGTAGTTTAATTATAATATGGTAGGGAGAGGTTCTTTCCAGGTTTTGTCTGTTTGGTGTTCTAAAGGCTTCCTGTATCTACATAGGCATCTCTTTCCCAATTTGGGGGAAGTTTTCTTCTATGATTTTGTTGAAAACACCTACTATGCCTTTGGAGTGAAATTCTTCTCCTTCTACTATACCTTGAATTTTTATGTTTGATCTTTTCATAGTGCCCTGAATATCTTGAAATTCCCATTCATACCTTCCTATTATTTTGTCTTTCTCTTTGTTGGACTGTATTAGATCTGCCACCTGGTCTTCTAGTTTGGATATTCTGCTCTCTCTTTCATCCATTCTATGAGAGAGATTTTCTACAGAGTTCTTTATTTCACTGACTGTGTTCTTTATTGCTAGTATTTCTGACTGGGTTTTCTTTATTATTTCTATTTCCTTATTTATGTCTAGTATTAACCTCCTTATTTCATTAAATTGGTTTCCTGTGTGTTCTTTGAATCCTTTGATTTCCTCTTTGAGGTCTTTGAACCCTTTAATTTCCTCTTTGAGTTCTTTGAACATATTTATAAATCATTCTTTTGAAATCTTTCTCAGGCATTTCCTCTAATTCAGTCTCACTGAAGGTTATTTCTGATACATTAATACTTTTCGGTGGATTTATATTATCTTGATTTTTGTGTTTCTTGTATTATAATGTAGAGATTTTTGCATCTTGGATTAATTTAATGCTTGAGTTTTCTAATTATCTGCAGTGGTATTAGATGTACCAATCAATCTGGTGTTATATATCTTCAGGGTAGGAGCTTAAGGTGCTAGGTGTGGTTCTTAAGACTCTCAGAGTAATCACAAAAGTGACCCTAGGTGTTGGGTTTGCCTGCTATGAGAGTATTCAAGTGGGCTGAATGGAACAGAATACAGTCAAATTCTAAAGAATTAACTAAACAATGTACCCATTCAATGAAATATAGCACAGAGTATTTGTGCAAAAGTAGGTATTATGACAAACAGATCCTTTAACACCATCACAGTCCCTAAGGGTGTGTGTTGCCCCACATCCTTAATCCTGTCAACTGGGAGGCTAAGATTTCTGGTCTGTAGAGGGTTCCAAGGTCAGCTTGTGACCAAGTGAGATCCTTCCCCAACAAATGACAGAAGAGGAAACGAAGGCATTATAAATCAGGAAGCAACAAATGAGCAGCCCCAAATATAGCTTATTTAAGAATGTCAGATCTGACCATCCATCAGGTTTAACATATAATTTACCCTGACATGGAAGGTACAATTAGCTCTTCCAATGCAAGCCTATACACCAAGCTTATTTGGTGGGTACTGACCTGGTATAATCCCAGTTACCTTTTGGGACGGTTTTGATCTCAGCTATGCTGCACAGCTGCTTGTGTCCTTCTTTGCTGTGTTGTGGGCTCAGGAAGACCGGCTGCATCTGTGGGTCACTGTTTTAATAGTGCCGGATGCTGGGTTGGTGAGCTTTCTTCCCCAGGTCTCTGGTGCTTGCTTGCGTTTGTGTGGTAGTGGGAGAGGGGAGGCTGTGGATGGTGGCTGAAGTCTGTCTCGATTTTTTTTTTAAGAAGGAAAAACAAATATTTTTAAAATATAATATCTCAAGTTTTGTTCAAGACAGATAGGGTCTCATATCTGGCCATAGGCTGGCCATAAACTTGTAGCAATCCTCCTGACTCTGCTTCCCAAGTGCTGGGATTACAAGCATGTACCACCATGCATTACTTCAATTTTTATTTTGTTATTCATATGGATGGATGGATAGATAGATGGATGGATGTACATATGTATGTGGACGGTGTGTGTATGGGTGCAGGGGTGCTACAATGCAGGTGCAGAGGTCAGAGGACAACCTCCGGGTGTTTCTCCTCTCTTTCTACCTTCTTTTGAAACAGGGTTTCTCTGGGTTTTGCCACTGCAGCTTGTGAGCTTCAAGGTTGTCCTGGCTCCACCTCCCTGGGGAGGCACATAGGGGTTATGCACAACGGAGCCAGTTGCCGGTTTGTGGCAGGCTTTATGAGAGCACTGGGGAAGACTGGCTTGAAGCATCAGTAACCACTGAGCCATCTTCCCAGCCCCGGGTTTCAATGTTTTAAGATTGACAGCTGCTATGGCTGAGTGTGCTACCTGAAAGCTCTTATGTTGGAAGCTTAGTTTTCAGTACAGCAATGTGAGGTAATGAAACTTTATCCTCAGTACAGCAGTGTGGGGTAGTGGAACTTAGTTCTCAGTGCAGCAGTGTGGGGTAGTAGAACTTAGTTCTCAGTGCAGCAGTGTGGGGTAGTGGAACTTAGTCCTCAGCACAGCAGTGTGGGGTAGTGGAACTTAGTTCTCAGCCCAGCAATATGAAGTAATGAAACTTTATCCTCAGCACAGCAATGTAGGGTAGTAGAACTTAGTCCTCAGCACAGCAATGTGGGGTAGCAGAACTTTTAAAAGGCAGAACCTAGTGGAAAATGGTTATGTCACTGGGAGTGCTACTTTTTTATTTTATGTATTTCTTTTCATTTTTTTGTTTTTTTTTTTTTTTCAAGATTGAGTCTTACTCAAGGCCAGGGTGACCTGAACTTCACTTTGTAGTCCCAGGCTGGCCTCAGAATCACCGTGATCCTTCTACCTCTGCCTCCCAAGTGCTGGGACTAAAGGTGTGCGCTACCACATCCCACTAGTTTTTTGTGTGTGTGTATGCATGTGTATCATATGTGTGACGTGAGGAGTGTATGCACATGTGTGTGCAGATGTGTGCCTGGTTGCGTGTGTGCAGAGGCCAGGGGAGAACACCAGGACATCGCTATCATCTATTGCTTTTACACTTTATTTCTTCGAGACGGAGTCACTGAACCTGGAGCCGCGTGTTTGATTGTTTTTATTGGTTTGCTTGTCATTTTATTTTGTTTTGGTCAAACTGTCTAGCGGGTCCCAGTGGTTCTCTGATCTCTGTCCCCCACAGGACTGGGGTCATGAGTGTGCAGGGCCACACCCAGCTTTCCACATGGGTGAAGGCCTTCTCACGCTTGCACAGCAAGTGCTGGTATCCACTGGGCTACTTCCTTTATTTTCCCCAGTTATTTTTTATTTATTTATTTATTTATTTTATTTTATTTTATTTGAGAGATGGAGAAAGAGAGAAATAGAGAGAAAGAGGCAGATAGAGAGAGATAGAGAATGGGTGCACCAGGGCCTTCAGCCACTACAAAGAAACTCCAGATGTAGGTTCTGGGGAATTGAACCGGGGTCTTTAGGCTTTACAGACAAACACCTTAACTGCTAAGCTATCTCTCCAGCCCTAATTTTTTTTTCTTCTTCTTCTTCTTCTTCTTCTTCTTCTTCCTCTTCTTCTTCCCTTTCTTCTTCTTTTTCCCAGTCCCCTTCCTCCCCCTCCCCTTCTCCTCCTCCTCCTCCTCCTTCTTTTTTTTTTTCCAAATATTTTATTTACCATTTCTTAAAAGGGATAACTATGGTTTTGCACAGTGAATTAGAGAGTCAGTTATTACAGGCAGGCAATCCTTCCCCTTTTGTTTTCCTGCCATGCTGTGACAGGCGCGTGTGTAGGAGGATTCAGCAAAGGCTGAACAATGGTGTTGCCTGACCCAGGATGCTTAGTCTCCAAACCTATGAGCTAGATAAACCTCTTCCTAAAGTTTCAGCCTCAGGTATTTTGTTATAACAATAGAAAATAGATCACTAAAGCAACTTGCCAATTGAAAAAGCAACCAGGCTGCTGAGACCCAAACAGCATAGCCATAGGCCATACTTGGCCCCTAAGCCACTCTTTGCCAACTCTGGAGGGATTCCTTGAATGGGTGACTAGGCACAGGCTTGTGGTCCACCCTTAGCAAGATTAAGGATGTTATGGCATGCATTTTTAGTACTTGATTGTAGTCATATTTTTCAGCCTCTCTCTCTCCTCTCTCTCACACACACACTGGGGATTGAACTCAGGGCCTCATACATGCTAGGCAAGCACTCTACCAATGAGCCACACTCCTAGTCCTCAGCTTTTCTTTGCCCTTGTCTTTTCCTTGTTCCATCCCCTTCACTCAGTTCTATTGAGCATCATCTTGTCTGTTTCATGTATATTATCTTGTCTGTTATATGTATCACTGAAGACACCTCTTCCTTTCCCAGGTCCACCCATCAAACTCATCTTCAAATGAATGCTGGGGAGTTTAACATGACCGCGGCCATTCCATTCTGCTTGTTCATGATTGGATTCGGCCTGGCCATGTGGCCCAACTCTGGCCCACGAGAAGTAAGGTAAAAATCTGGGGCAGGTGTGCATGTTAGAAAAGTTTTCTTTGATGAAATGTTACTGAAGCCAGAAGTGGTGATGCATGCCTTTAATTCCAGCACTCAGGAAGCTGGAGTAAGATGGTTTGGAATGAGTTCGAGGCCAGCCTGGGGCTACAGTAAGGTACAGGTCAGCCTGAGCTAGAGTGAGACCCTACCTCAAAAACAAACAAACTATCTGAAGCAGGTGTGAATTCCATAGCTAATAACCCTGCTCCTTCACCTTCTGCCTAGGTAAGGTTTCTTAACAGTAAGCTATTTTTAGTCCAGTTTTTCTGTTATTTACCATAAAAAGCAAACAAACTGATACAAAAAGAAGGGGCTGTGTTAATGACAATTGTTGCAACCCAGGAATTCTGTTGGTGTTGCCAGGTGGGTGGAGGCTGGCCACAGCAGGCCTGCTCCATAGGGAACTGAGCCTGCGCGACCTCTAAGGGTCATAGTGAAGAGGAACAGGAAGAATTACACAGATGTTTAAGCTCAGCTTCTGAAAATTCTAGAGATGAAAATTCTGAGAAATGACTGCTGGGAAAATTAGGCAAATTATGTTTTCTCCTCACAATTTGTCAGGATTCTTACATGCTCAGCTTTTGCTGATTTTTCTCTTGTTTGATTTTTGTTGTTGTTGTTGTTGTTGTTTTTTTGTTTTTGAGGTAGGGTCTCACTCTAGCCCATGATGACCTGAAATTCACTATGTAGTCTCAGGGTGGACTCGAACTCACAGTGATCCTTTTACCTCTGCCTCCTGAGTGCTGGGATTAAAGGCGTGCACCACCACACCCGGCAAAAGTTTTTAAATAATAAAAAATATATGGGCTGGAGAGATGGTGGTTAAGGTGCTTGCCTGAAAGGACCTCGGTTCAATTCCCCAGTACCCACGTAAGCAAGCCAGATGCACAAGGGGGCACATGCATCTGGAGTTCGTTTGCAGTGGCTGGAAGCCCTAGAGCACCCATTCTTCCCACCCCCCTGCCTTTTTCCCTCTGTCAAATAATCAAATAATTAAATAAAAATAAAATATTTAAATATATATATATGCTAAGGAAGTGGCTCAGTTGGTAATGTTAGTCTAGCACACACAAAGCCATGGGTTCCATCTCCAGTGCCAAATAAATGGGCATCGTGGCCCACACCTTTAATCCCAGCACTTGGGAGGCTGAGGTAGGAGGATCGCCATGAGTTCAAGGCCACCCTGAGACAACATAGTGAATTCCAGGTCAGCCTGGGCTAGAGCAAAACTCTACCTCGAAACCCCAAATAATAATAATAAATAAAAATAAAAAGAAGTTCAAGGCCATTCTTGGTTACATAGTGAGTTTGAGGCCAGCCCAGGATACTTGAGACTTTGCCACAAACATTAGTGTTAGAAAGCCTGGTATGGTAACCCATACCGATAATCCCAGCACTTGGGAGGCTGGGACACCACAACCATCCATGAGTTTGAGGTCAGCCTGGGAATGAGACCCTGTCTCAAAACAAAGAAATAAACAAACAAAAACAAGCTGGGGAGATGGCTTAGTGGTTAAGGTGCTTGCTGGCAAAGCCAAAGAAGCCAGGTTTGTTTCCCCAATACTCACATAAAGCCAGATGCACAAGGTGATGCATGCATCTGGAGTTTCTTTGCAGTGGCTAGAGACCCTGGCATGTCCATTCTCTATCTGCCTCTCTCTGTCTAAAAGAAAGAAATAAATAAGCAAACCAAAAAAAAAAAAAAAAGAAAGAAAGAAAGGAAAAGAAAGAAACTCCTTTTTGGTTCTCTTATTCTAGGAAAGGTGGATGTTTTATAACATCTATTAAGGTCATCAAGGGTTCTGCAGTCCTTCCTGGCCAGGGGCACCCTAAACAGATGGGCAAATGCGTCCTGAATAAGTGCTATTATGACCAGTCCCTACCTCGTTGACTGCGGGCCCAGATTTGCTCCCGATTTGGTCTCCCTAACTCTAGATTAGTTCCCCAACATTGTTCATTGCCTGTCCCCATCACTGGTGATGTTGATGGCACTGGTAGTGGTGGTTAGGGTGGTAAGGGTGGGGCCGGTGTTGATGGTGGTGGTGATGGGGGTGGGGCTAATGATGCTGGTGTGGTGGTAGTGTTGTGGTGGTGTGGGAGTGTTACCAATGGTAATAATGGTCTTTAAGTACTCCACCTACATCTGTTCATTTAACTCTCACAGCAAGCCTCTAAGGTAAATTACTATGATTTGACAGATCAGAGAACTGGGGCCAAAGGCATATAGCCAGTCAGTGGCAAAGTCGAGATTCAAAGCCAAGCACTCTGGTTCCAGGCTTGCGCTAGGTGGGCCCATCACTATCCTTGCAAGGTTGTTGGTGCCTACTGCGGGTATGGAAGGACTCCTATTTCCCATTCCTCGTGATTTGGATCCTTTTTTCTTAAACGTATACTACTTTTAGCTTGGTTAAAAATACTAGACCTGGAAGCCGGCATGTGTCGTTGGGGGTATGTTTCTAAAGATCACACACCTTTCCATCTGATGTGCTAAGTTTCATCAAAGCCCATATGCCTTCACGTTTTATTCTGGAGAGCCTCTACCATCCAGAATAAGTGAGATAAAGGGTGGGTTTTATAGTAACAGCTTGGCAGCCTCCATGTGTCTAACACACGTCCAGCTTGAGGGAGTGGAGATGACGTAACCAGTTAATCAAGGCACACAGGAAGGTGAGTTTGGACAGTGTCCTGAAGATTGCAGGGTTCACAGCTTAAGAGTTGGGGCTACCAATACATTTTAATTTATTTTGGTGTGTGTGTGTGTGTGTGTGTGTGTGTGTGTGTGTGATCTGTGTAGATGTGTGGGGAGGGTTGCACATATGCATGGTATGAATGTGGATATTGGAGGACAACTTTTGGGTGTTGGTCCTCATCTTCCATCTTGTTTGAGGCAAAGTCTCTTGTTAATTATTCACCTGCACCTGGGTGTGGTGGCGCATGCCTTTAATCCCAACACTTGGGAGACAGAGGTAGGAGGATTGCCATGAGTTCGAGGCTACCCTGAGAATACAGAGTGAATTCCAAGTCAGCCTGAGCTACAGTGAAAGCCTACCTCAAAAAAAAATTAATTATTCATTTACTATGTTTTCCAGGTGAGGTGGTTTACAAGCTTCTGGAAAATTCTTCTGTATTTGTCTATCATCTCTCCATCTATCCCAGTGTGCTGGGATTACACAAGTCTGCCAGCAAGTGCTTTATTCACTGACCCTCTCCCCAGCCCCTAGTGATACATTTTTTAAATTATTTATTTATTTATCTGAGAGAGAGAAATATGCAGAGAGAGAGAGAAATGAGCATGCCAGGGCCTCCAGCTGCTGCAAATGAACTCCAAACGCATGTGCAACCTTGTGCATCTGGCTTACATGGGTCCTGGGGCATCAAACCTGGGTCCTTTGGCTTTCAGGCAAACACCTTAACTGCTAAGCCATCTCTCCAGCCCCTTATTGATACATTTTTACCAAGTGATAGTCTGATGTTTTTGGTTTAGATAAAAAAAAATGTGTTTGGTTTTTCAAGGTAGGGTCTCACTCTAGCTCAGGCTGACCTGGAATTCACTATGTAGTCTCAGGGTAGCCTTGAACTCATGGCAGTCCTCCTACCTCTGCCTCCCAAATGCTGGGATTAAAGGCGTGCACCACCTCACCCTGCTAAAATTTCTTTTTTATTTATTTTTACTTTTATTTATTTATTTGACAAAAAGGAAGAGGGAGAGAGAGAGAATGGGTGTGCTAGGGCCTTCAGCTGCTGCAAACCAACTACAGACATAAGTGCCCCTTTGTGCATCTGGCTTATGTGGATCCTAGGGAATCAAACCTGTGTCTTTTGGCTTTAGGCAAGTGCCTTAACTGCTAAGTCATCTCTCCAGCCCCTAGATAATTTTCTTTCTTCAGTCAGATGGCCTGTCATGCCTCAGATGTCTGTATCTGTCCTTCTACTTACATATATACAATACCATCCTATTAACCCCCTCCCTCCCTTTCTATTCCCTTTATATCCCCTTTCTAGCTTACTGGCCTCTGCTACTTAGTTTTATTTTTACTCACTTAGGAGTCCAATCATTTGTAGCTAGGATCCACATATGAGAGAGAACATGTGAAGTTTGGCTTTCTGAGCCTGGGTTACCTCACTAAGTATAATCCTTTCCAGATCCATCCATTTTCCAGCAAATTTCATACCTTCATTTTTCTTTACTGCTGAGTAGAACTCAGTTGTGTAAATGTGCCACATCTTCATTATCCACTTATTAGTTGAGGAAAATCTAAGCTGGTTCCATTTCCTAGCTATCATGAATACAGCAGCAACAAACATGGATGAGCAAGTATCTCTGAGGTAGTGAGACAAGTCCTTAGGCTATATGCCTAGGAGTAGTATAGCTGGGTCATATGGGAGATCTATTTTTAGCTGTCTCAGGAACCTCCACACTGATTTCCACAATGGCTGGACCAGGTTGCATTCCCACCAACAGCGTAGAAGTGTTCCTCTTTTTCCGCATCCTCGCCAACATTTATAGTCATTTGTTTTCATGATGGTAGCCAATCTGACAGGAGTGAGATGGAATCTCAAGGTAGTTTTAATCTGCATTTCTCTGATGACTAGGGATGTAGAACATTTTTTTAGAAGTTTATATGCCATCTGTATTTCTTCTTCTGAGAACTCTCTATTTAGTTCCATAGCCCACTTTTTAATTGGGTTGTTTGATTTCTTAGTATTTAATTTTTTGAGTTCTTTGTATATCCTAGATATTAACCCACTGTCAGATATATAGCTGGCAAAGATTTTCTCCCATTCACAGTGTCCTTAGCTGTCCAAAAGCTTTGTAATTTCATCATTTAGTAGTGTATTGTTTACTTTCCATGATTTTGTGTATGCCCTTGCCTGTGAAGCCTAAGAACCCATGTTCAACTCTCCAGATCCCATGTTAGCCAGACGCACAAAGGTGAGGCAAGCGCAAGGTCACACATGTCCACAAGATCATTCAAGCACCTGGAGTTCGATTGCAGTGACCCTGATGCACCAGTTCTTTTTCTCTCTCCCTCTGTCCATCTGTGTCTCTCTAAAATAAAAAAAAGAGAGAGAGTGAGCATGAGAGAGGGAGGGAGGAGAGACAGGCAGCAATATGGACCCCAGGTGGAGCTGAGGCCTTGCATGATTGAGCATCAGTCACTTCTGCCATTCTCTAGGGCCAAGCAGCTGTAAACTTGGGTGTGGATTCAAGAGGAGAGAAAGCAGATGCCATTGGTAGCACATGAGACACCAGTCATGTTGCAGGAAGGGTGTGCGGCATACTACAGGTATCTTCATGTTTAGAACATACCATCCACCCCACCACAGGGCAATGGTGCCACAGCCAGGCCCATCAACGGCAGCAGCTGCAGAATGTAAACCTTGTCTCTGTCTGCCAGTGAGACCACACACCCGAGGTCTAGAAAGACCCCTAACGTTACTCTTCCTGTACACAACTCCACCAGAGCCTTGTATGGAGCCAGTTATCTTAGAAACTCATCTGTTCATGTTCATGCCACGAGAGCTCACTTCAGCGAGTAGGGGTCTGCCCTTGTCAGCCGGGAGCACTTAGCCCGAGAAACTTAACAGTTGTGGAGGAAGGGAGTGAGTGCACGTGAAAGGGTCTTGGCTCTTGGTTCATCCCACGGACACACGGTGCAAACTAGATCCACATGAGACTGCAATTAATTGTGATCACTCCAGGCAAGCATTAACTGCATTTAGAGAAGGCATTGATTTTTTTTTGTTGTTGTTGTTTGTTTTGTTTTTCTGAGGTAGGGTCTCACTCTAGCTCAGGCTGACCTGGTATTCACTATGCAGTCTCAGGGTGGCCTCGAACTCACAGTGATCCTCCTACCTCTGCCTCCCAAGTGCTGGGATTAAAGGCGTGCACCACTACGCCCAGCTTGGCATTCATTTGGGGGCTCACAAATTTCCCTTTTTTTTTTTCTCTTTTTTTTGGTTTTTTGAGGTAGGGTCTCAGGCTGACCTGGAATTCACTATGTAGTCTCAGGGTGGCCTCGAACTCTCGGTGATCCTCCTACCTCTGCCTCCTGAGTGCTGGGATTAAAGGCGTGCACCACCACGCCCGTCTAAATTTCCCTTTTAACTTGGGAGACACTATGCTCATGCTGAAGCAATTATGCTTCAGTGATGGCTCTATGGATGATCTTTGTTCTCAACTTTTCTTTAACTTCTAATTTTTTTTTCATGGTCACAGCTTGCCTTTATATAATAAAAGCAAAGCTGATTATTATTATTATTTTAAATTATTTTATTTTATTTATTTGCAAGCAGAAAGAGAGAGATAGAAGAGAGGCAGACAAAGAGAGAATGGGCACGCCAGGGCCTCTAGCCATGGCAAATGAACTCCAGATGCATGTGCCTCTTGTGTATCTGGTTTAAGTGGGTCCTGGAGAATCGAACCGGGATCCTTTGGCTTCGCAGACAAACGCCTTGTATTAGTCAGGCTTCTCTAGAGGAACAGAATGGATAGAATGAATTGTATTAAAAGGGGATTTATTGGATTAGCTTACACAGTCCAGCAATAGCAGGTTGCAGGTCCAAGAGTCAAGAAACCCGGTAGCTGCTCAGTCCATGAGGCTGGAGGCCTCAGCAGTCCCAATCCGGCACTGAAGGCCTGGAGGCTTCCTGGAGAGACGCTGCTCTTCAGTCCACCCTGGTCTTCAGTCCACACTGGAGAGCAGCAACACCAAGCAGCAAGTACCAAGCGGAAAACACCAAGCAGCAAGCACCCAGTGGCAAGCAGCTAGCAGCACTGGCAGCCAGGTGGCAGAGAGAGCCTTTCTTCCCAGAGCTTCTTTTTATCAACCAGCCCCCTCCTCCAAGAGGGGCCGCCCACTCTGGGCCGCCCACTCTGGGGGAAGGGCTTACCCCTGGGGGAAGGATTCTTCCTTTAGTTAATCCTTCCTAAAGGCAGCCTCAGAGACACACTTATGAGGAATGTCTGTGGATTCCTAAACAAATCAAGTTGACACAAACTTAACCATCACACGCCTTAACCGCTAAGCCATCTCTCCAGCCCAAAGCTAATTATTTTTAAACCTTCACCGTAAGGAAGACAGGAGGGCTGGGATTCCGCCTGCCTTTGTCACCGTTAGTTAGCTTATGCACAGACCATAGCCTGCTCTGTGACTCTGTTTCCACATATGTCAATGTTGTCATCATTCTTAATTCCCTCCTCTTGACAAGGTTGCTATGATTATCTGGGGAGTGAGCCGAAGGAAAAAAAAGAAAAGAAGAAGGTATCATGGTTGGGTGTGGTGGCACATGCCTTTAATTCCAGACCATCCTGGGATTACAGAGTGAGTTCCAAGTCAGCCTGGGCTACAGTGAGACCCTACCTCACAAAAATAAAGGGGGGGGGTACTGTATAGTGGTAACAATCATTTCCCTTTGTCTAATTGAATAAAGTTGACTTCTTCAAAATGAAAGCAAAGTGAGGCTGAATTTCTTCCCTTCTTAATGTGCAAGGCCACTGCACAACCTGGGCCTCAAATACAGCTCCACAGCTGTACTGCACTCATGGACAGACATAAAGCACCTTCAACATTTTCTTCCTTAGCCACCTTCTTTTTTTAACAGATTAAAAAAATTTTTTTTAATTTATTCATTTATTTGAGAGAGAAAGGCAGGTAAAGACAGGGAGGGGGAGAGAATGGGCATGCCAGGGCCTCTAACCAAGGCAAAGGAACTCCAGACACATGTGCCACCTTGTGCATCTGCCATGTGGATACTGGGGAATCAAACCTGGGTCTTTAAGCTTTGTAGGTAAGTGCCTTAACTGCTAAGCCATCTCTCCAGCCCTCCTTAGCCTTTTTGATATGTATCTTATAACTATGTGCAGCATTTGTGAGCTAACAAATAATGCAACCAAAGAATTCTGCAAATTCCAAAGGTCACTGTTAATAGCTCATCTGTCTGCCAAGTGAAGTTTTTGATTCAAAGCAAAACAGCAAGTTTATTTTGGGGACTGGTGACTTCAAATAACAGTTGCAAAAAGAAATGGGAAATGAAAGACCCATCACTTAATTCTCTTTCTAAATATTTATTTTAAACCCAAATGGCATAGTGTTTGATTGTTTTTTTAATTTTATTTATTTATTTATTTGAGAGAGATACAGAAATAGGCAGGTAGAGAAAGAGAGAATGGGCACACCATGACCTCCAGCCACTGCAAACAAACTCCAGATGCATGCATACACCCCTTTATGCATCTGGCTTACATGGGTCCTGGGTAGTTGAACCTGGGTCCTTTAGCTTTGCAGGAAATGCCTTAACCACTAAGCCATCTCTCCAGCCCTTAATTGGTCTTAATGGGGAAAATCTCACCAGATAGGACTTGAAGATTGGGAAAGCAACATAACCTGGAATTTGAAATTTCATGATTTTTTTTGTTGTTGTTGTTGTTTGTTTGTTTCAAGGTAGAGTCTCACACTAGTCCAAGCTGACCTGAAACTCACTCGGTAGTCCCAGGCTGGCCTCTAACTCATATGGATCCTCCTACCTCTGCCTCCCAAGTGCTGCGATTAAAGGTGTGTGCCACCATGCCTGGCTAAAGTTCAGGATCTATAAACAAATCTGCTCAGAACTGAAGGTATGCATAGCCTCAAGTGGGAGTCGGTACAGCTGTGACTTGTACTCCAAACGTGCCCTTCTCGGTTTGTACAATAGAGATTAATGACGCTGCAAAGAGTTAGAACAAGGCTGGGGAGGTGGCTCAGTGGGGTAAAGTGCTTGTCACGCAAGCATGAGGACCTGAGTTTGAATCCCCAGCACCCACATAAATGCCAGGCATCTTGATACATGCCTGTAGTCCTAGCACTTGGGAGGTGGAGACAGAATTCCTGGGACTCGCTGACTAGCAAGATGAGCAGAATCAGTGAGCACTAGGGTTAGTGAGAGGCTTATCTGAATAAATAAGGTGGAGAATAATAGAGGGAGTTACTCCCTACCTCTGGTCTACACACACACACACACACACACACACACACACACACACAACACACATTCACAACCACATACATAAACACATGTAAAGGAAGGAAGAAAGGAGACTGTGCATGTGTATATTCTGTGCAGTTGCTGGAGAACAGACTCCCGTATATCATCAGCAAAGGCCTCATATCCCAGGGTCTGTTTTCGTCTGGAGACTAATGAACCTGGAATTCCAGCTTCTAATCTCATATAGATTTTGTCTGTACAGACAAAACTAGAAATGTCTTCAAAAGGCAGCTTTGCAGCACTGCATGTGCTGGCTGGTCTCTGTGCTCAATTGCATGCTTGGTTGTCTGAACTGTCTTTCTGAGAGGCAACTCATTTCTCTCCAACTCTTTAATCATTATTTGCGTTCAGCCCAATCACTTTCTAAAGGGCAGTTAATTTTAAGCAAACAGTCACAGGCTCACATGGGGTCCACAAAATTCATTTTCACTACACTGTAGAAATGGATACACACACACACACACACACACACACACACACACACACACACGCATTGCATGTGAATCAGGGGCGGCAAGTCAGAGGGGCGGGTCATCCCAGGACAGGAGGGAAATAAATTTGTCCACAAATTACATAATCCATAAATTCTATGATACAATAGCAAGTAATGTGTTAGATCCCAAACTTTCAGAGAGAGAGAGAAAAGAATAATAAACACTCCCTCAACCTTTTCTTCTCTCAAATACTAAAAATGAGTGATGATACAAAAAATCAAGTGATTTCAAACTTGTAACATAACATCCACACTTGGAGACATCCAAGCTTATAAAAACAAGCAGAGAACTAGTGTTCATTTAATTCTCCCCCCCCCACCCCTTAATGATAGCACTGGGACAGGCATGCTTAAATGATAAAGCTCTTTGTCTTTGTTATCCTGACCTACTCTGTGGCTTCCTGAGTCCATGGCGCTGGCTTCAGAGGTGACTTAACTCATCACCATGTGGAAAGGAGAGGTCCAGACAACACTACCAAATGAGGAGACTGATTAGAAGTTGTGGCTGGATGTCCCCCCTCCCCGACTCCTATAGGAAACAGCTACCACACAGTGTATGTATATGTAGCAGTCTTTAACACCAGTTCCCATTCGTTATGGCTACATAACAAACAACCCCAAGTCATAACGGCTTCATATAACTGGTTCCTTATAATTCAGGTGGATCAGAAATTCACGGAGAACTCGCACCCGTGACTCTTCTGCTCGCCTCATGAGGACTGGGATCATGTGGGGGTATTCAGCTGGCAGCTGGTCTGGTGGGGACAGCTTGAACACCATGCTCAACTTAACGCCCTTTTCTCTCCTTCTAACCTTGGGTCTCTTCCTGTGTTCTTTCCAAGTGAACTTCAACTCAGAGTGAGTCTTTCTGTGTTTGTTTGTTTGTTTGTTTGTTTGTTTGTTTGTTTTAGAGAGAAAGACAGACAGAGAAAGGGAGAGAGAATTGGCGTGCCAGGGCCTCAGCCACTGCAATCGAACTTCAGATGCTTGCACCACCTAGTGGGCATGTGAAACCTTGAGCTTGCCTCACCTTTGTGTGTCTGGCTTACATGAGATCTGGGAATAGGTCCTTAGACTTTGCAGGCAAGTGCCTTAACCACTTAGCCATCTCTCCAGCTCAGAAAGTGAGTCTTAAGGCTTAGACCTGGTTCAAGCAGACACAGAACCACACAGATTAAAGAGAAATAGCAAATTCCTGTAACATCTCAACCACAGCATGTAAACAGGGAGGCCTGAAATCAATACTATGAGAAGATGACCATCGACTAACTATAAATGGAGGGTCTTAGGGGTTTTTTGTTTCTTTGTTTTCTGTTTTTTTTTTCTTTGTCTTTTTGAGGTAGGGTGTTGCTCTAGCTTAGGCTGACCTAGAATTCTCTATGTAGTCTCAGGGTGGCCTCAAACTCACAGAGATCCTCCTACCTCTGCCTCCCGAGTGCTGGGACTAAAACTGTGCACCACTACGCCTGGCTCTGTTGTAGTTTTTGTTGTTTTTGATATAGAGTCTTGCTCTAGCCCAGGCTGATCTGGAATTCACCATGTAGTCTCAGGCTGGCCTTGAACTCATAGTAATCTCCTACCTCTGCCTCTTCAGTGCTGGAATTAAAGGTGTGTGCCTCGCAAGGATCACAGTTTTAAGGTATTTCTTTGCCCAGGAGAAGAAAGAACTTCCTGTTATCTGCTTTTCAGCCCCTAAATGCCTCATCTGAAATTAATGGCCAGCTGTAGATTTCCTGTAGTTACAGTGCATGTCAGTCATCACCACCCCAGGAAGACCTTCAATGAGGAAACAATTCTGAGGTGGTTTGTAGGGTCTGGATGGCCAGTAGTTCTCTCTTCTCCTGTGATAGGCTCAAGTGACCCCTAAAGACGCCTGCTCCCCTCATGCCCTGAACCTGAAAATGTGACCCTAAGGTTTGAACTAGGGAATTTACCCTGAGTCACCTGAGGGTGTACAATATCAACACAAGGGCTCTTACAAAACAGAGGATGAAGGTCAGGATGTGTCATAGGGGAAGTGACAATAACAAGAGGTCAGAGTGATTTGAGCAAGAGTTGACAACAGGGACCATCATAATAGGAGGAAAAGATGATGCCATCAAAATTAAAAGAGTGAGGAGCCGGGCATGGTGGTGCATGCCTTTAACCCCAGCACTCCGGAGGCAGAGGTAGGAGGATCGCCATGAGTTCGAGGCCATCCTGAGACTATATAGTGAATTCCAGATCAGCCTGAGCTAGAGTGAGACCCTACCTTGAAAAACAAAACAAACAAACAAACAAAAATTAAAAAAGAGACTGATTGACAAGGGAGGGGATATGATGGAGAGTGGAGTTTCAACGGGGAACGTGGGGGGAGGGAGGGAAGTATCATGGGATATTGTCAATTAAAGAAGTTGTCAATAAAAAAATGAATAAGTAAAAGCGTTGACAACCGGGAATGTGGGCAGCTTTTAGACGTTAGAAGAAGCAAAGGATAGATTCCTAGGAAATCAAGCTGGAACTGCTGGCTGGCTGTCACTGGGCTGGAAAGCACTGTGTAGCTTTTCTGGAGGAGAAAATTCCTCAGTGGCCTCAACCCACAGTGGGTCCCTCAAGCTACATACGTGGCCAGCCAGGCAAGATGTGCCCATTGGTGCAATAGTGAGTGACCTGTCAGTGATGTGGATAGCCATCTACTCTGATTGGCTTTGAGATCCACTCCATGGGAAAGAATTCCTGCCTAGTTATGAAAACCAAGTCAAAAGCCTACAGTTTATCAACTAAAGCAAACTGTATTTGAAAATTCCAGGATGAACGTTACCTAAATCTTTGTGTGCTAACTAAAATAATAATAATAATAATAATAATAATAAAAATAAAAAAATTTACCTTTAAAAAAGGCCTGTGGCTCTAGGGCAAAGCTTCCACTGTTCTTTGGCTAAATGGACATGTTGTCTCCAGCAAATTGCCTCTAAATGCTGATGTTTTTGCCCATAGATGAGGGCTGTTCTCTCTTTTTGTTAGGGAAGTATCTTTTTTAAAAAATATATTTTAGAGCTGGGCGTGGTGGCGCACGCCTTTAATCCCAGCACTTGGGAGGCAGAGGTAGGAGGATTGCCGTGAGTTCGAGGCCACCTTGAGACTACATAGTTAATTCCAGGTCAGCCTAGGCCAGAGTGAAACCCAACCTCGAAAAACCAAAAAAAAAAAAAAAAAAAAAAAATATATATATATATATATATATATATATATATATATATATATATATATATATTTTATTTATTTACTTACTTATTTGAGAGAGAGAGAGAGAGAATGGGCATTCCAGGCCTTCAGCCACTGCAAATGAACTCCAGATGCATGTGCCCCTTGTGCATCTGGCTTACATGGGTCCTGGAGAATTGAACTGGGATCCTGTGGCTTTGCAGGCAAATGTCTTAACTGCTAAGCCATCTTTCCAGCCCCTAAAGAAGTATTTTTTTGCAGATGACGGTGACTACAGGGAATACCAAACATTCATCAAGGTGATGAGAAGAAATGTCGGCACTGGAAAAGACATCTCTATCATAGTAGCCAGGGCACGGGGGACATTGTGGACGAGATGGCAGAGAGAACCTTAGTGAAGCTCTCACCACTGGCCACAGAAGCTTCTCTTTGGAGATGGCTGTGGATACTGAGCAGACTCCAAACTCATCAAAGCGCTGAGAGTAAGAAGCTCTTAAAAGCTCAGTGCTAGGCCTGGAGAGATGGCTTTTAAAAAATATTTTGTTTATTTATTTGTATTTATTTACTAGAGACAGAGAGAGAGAGAGAGACAGAGAGAGAGAATGAATGGGTGCACCAGGGCCTCTAGCCACTGCACACAAATTCCAGACGCATGCACCACCATGTGCATCTGGCTTATGTGGGGCCTTGAGAATTGAACCTAGGTCCTTAGACTTTGCAGACAAGCACCTTAACCGCTAAGCCATCTCTCCAGGCCCTCCATGACTTATGGACTGTGGAAGAGGGGGTGGAAAGAAGGGAAAGGTCAGAGGGTGAGGAGAAGGACTTGGGGACACTGTCCTGTCTGCATTCACCACCTCACAGTGGATGTGCATGTTTTTCCTCCACAAGGCAGGCACACTGACAGTATTGGGCCCATCAACAGTTTTTTAATTTTTTTTATAGTTTTTTAAAAATTTATTTGCAAGCAGAGAGAGATAAAGATAGAAGAGAGATGAGAGTCAGAGAGAGAATAGGCACACCAGGGCCTCCAGCCACTGCAAGCAAACTCAAGACGCATGTGCCCCTTGTGCATCTGACTCACTTAGGTCCTGGGGAATCGAACATGGGTCTTTTGGTTTTGCATGCAAAGGCCTTAACTGCTAAGCCATCTCTCCAGCCCCCCCCCCCCATCAACATTTTGACCCAGATGATGGAGGAGGGCAAAAAGAATGAGACATCACAATAGAAGGACTACTTGGAAAGAACAGGGGGTTCTGTGGAGTGGGAATGGAAGATGGGGGGGAAGAGGTAATGGGGGGAGATTATGATCAAATTACAGTACAGTCCTGTACTAAAATTCTCCATGAAAAAAGAATAGATGCTCCAGAAGAGCCTGCAGAAAATGCTACTGACACTCTGATTTTAGCCCAAAGGTCTGAAGAGAGATGTAAGGTTAGCAACCTGTTGGGAAGTTATTATTGTTTTGGTTATTTATTTATGCATGTGTGCACGTGCACACATATTCACATGCCAAGGTCTCTTGCCATTGTGAATGAATGCCAGATGCTTGTGGCACTTTTTGCATCTGGCTTTATGAGGGTGCTGTGGAATTGAACCCCGGCCTGGCAGGCTTTGCCAGCAAGCATCTTTAACCACTGAGCCATCTCCCTAGCCCTTGTTGGGACGTTTCGAAGGATGATGTTGCACACTGGGTTTCACATTAGAATTCTTTGTCCTTCATGCATGCTTTACATTTTCCAAGACTGAGTCACCTGGGAGATTCATGACCTTGGGGAACTAGAACAATCGTGTCTGTTCATGGTCTATCCACCAATGGCCACACTGAGTGTTTCTGAGTCTGGGGAAGATGGATGAGGTCAGCCACCAGCTCTTGGTGGGGGGATGGAGGCACAGCCCAGCATCATTCGTTGTCACCTTCATGGGACACCACTAGAGGGGGGCATGTACTCTGAAGACAACAGAATGGAGGAAGACACACAACTCAGGGCTCTCTTGTCAGCGTCAGGGTCTAAGATTCTCTTTAAAGCTCTTGATGAATTGGGGAGAGACAGGGAGTTCAGGTTCAAGGTCACAAAGAGGCAGGGGACTGGGAAGCAGCTCAAGGCTTGTCAGCTAGATTTATCTCGCAGCTAACAGGGGTGGGCGCTTCTCCACTGCAGAGACTGGAGGGGCAGTTCCTTGCTCCCACACAGGCCACAGGAGCGCATCCAAATCGGGAACAGTGAGATGATTCAGCAACGCAGAGGCCTGGAAGGGTATAAGGTATTTTCTGGCTTGCTGACTGAGCTCTGCCACCCAGCTGATAGGATTTCAGTCAGTGAGAGAGGCCTGGACATCTTTTTCTTCTTTTGAATAGCTCGAGCTCTTTCCATTCAGCTATGGGATCATTCCTCCAAAAGGCCATGGGGTCCTACTTACATACTCAGAGTTAATGGCCTCGCCTCAGGGTTTGCCTGCATGCATCTCCTAGGAGGGTTCAAACACCCAGGTCTGGACCTGCTTGAGCTGACTCCCATGTGCAATTGAGGTTGGCACTAAGCTGGAGTCACTCAGGCCTCATATGTTGCCTCCTCAGAAATCCTTGCCCATCTGCCCCTCTAGAAGCCTGTTTATTTTTAGCTCTACCTGTGGCTATCAGACAGTGCAAAACAGTCTTTGTTGTCTAGATACTTCATTAGAAAGTTCTGGGTGAGAGCTGGAGAAATGGCCTGCAAAGCCAAAGGACCCAGGTTTGATTCCCCAGGACCCATGTAAGCCATGTGCATAAGGTGGTGCATGTGTCTGGAGTTCATTTGCAGTAGGTAGAGACCTTGGCACACCATTCTCTCTCTCAAATAAATAAAATATTTTTTTGAAAAAAGAAATCTTGTCCTTTTTAAAAAAAGGAAAAGAAAGTTTTTTGTGAGCCTGATTTACTCATCTGTTTTGCCCACAGCCATCCAAGAACACAGAACTATGCCCAGCACATAGGGAGCCCTCAACTGACAGTTGCTGAATAAGTGAGTATATTGCCTAAGACAGTTTTTGTACATTTGCGATCCATTCACAGGCATGCGGTGGTTGAATGATGTCTGCGTCTGTGTTCAAGCCCCAATTCCAGGCTTTAGGAAAAGCTTGCTGTTAGGGGGTTGGTGTAGTCTTTTTTCAAAAATCACCTTCAGATTGTCCTGCAGAGTGCAGCCCACAGCGCCACCTGCTGGATAAGAGATGACAACTAGGCTTATTCCCCTAAGGCCTGCTTGGGGAATTAGCCAGCAAGTCTCATCCAGGACACATCTAATCGCCTGGGGTACACCATCATTTGTGTGCATGTGTGTGTCTGTGGGAGCATATGTGCGTGAGTGTGACAAAACTCAATAACTGAACTTTCACCTAATTCACAACTGCACAACCAAAGCCCAGAACTGTAGGTGGATCCAAGGAGAGAGGAAAAGTCAGCTTTAAGAATCCTGAAATTACTCTGAAAAGCAAAAAAAAAAAAAAAAAAAAAAAAAAAAAAAGAGAGAGAGAGACTAACTACTCTCTCTCTTTCTCAACATTTGTTGTTTTGGGACTCGACTTGAGGTGACCACATCAAAGGCTGATCTGTAGTCTTTGATCAATTTCCTGGAACTAAAATGGCAGAGGACCCAGCTGTTAGGAGAGTTGTTCCCAGTACTTAAATGGCTTTCTAAATGCTTACCTTATGTTCATTAAACTTTAGATGAGGTTGGTATTTTTATATTGCAACCTGATCTTTAGAAAGAGCTCTCCTTACTCTGTCTCTTGCTCCTTTTCTCTCTCTCCTCCCCACCTCCACCGTCTCTCTTATACACGCTCACACTCACAAAAGTTAATATATTTAAAATCCTCCTTGGGCTCTTTCCAGACTACTGTAATATGTTTAAACTTGAACATGTTGGACAAGGCTGGAAATAATCTCAGGAGCCTGAGTTTATTTAACCGGGAGAATGAACACTGATCTACTAGGATCTTTTAATAAGAACAGGCCTTATCAGGTACAAACAGAACCAAACACATGTAGACTCATCACACAGTTTCTTCTTTACAGTATTCTGTGCAGTGGACGCCATGCCTTCCTGTGACAAACACGGGAGTCCTGCTGTGACCCCCCCATCCACGGTCGACCAAGAAGCCTGCTGCTAAGTGAATTTCGGCTGTTCTCCAAAGTTTGGAGGTGACAAAAAAGCACAAACCACGGCTGGAGCAATGGCTTAGCAGTTAAGGCGCTTGCCTGCAAAGCTCAAGGATCCAGGTTCGATTCCCTTTGATTTAACCTTCATTCAGTGAGCAATAGGGTGTTGGCTCCAATGTTTTTGGTCAAAAGGAATGGTGGGACCCTCATGTCCTGAGCCAGTGCTGAGTGCTGTGGTTCGGGGAGTCTCCCCTGAGTTCTGAGACCAGGATGGGGAAAGGTGACTGGTGCCTTCTGCAGCAGAACCCACGTAAGTCAGATATACGTGGTGGCACACGCATCTGGAGTTTGCAGTGCCTAGAGGCCCTCGTGGACCCATTCTCTCTCTCTCTCTCTAATGAATATATAAATAAAAATAATATTTAAAAAAAATTAAAAGAAGCTTGGGCTGGAGAGATGGCTTAGCAGTTAAGCGCTTGCCTGTGAAGCCTAAGGACCCCTGTTTGAGGCTCGATTCTCTAGGACCCACCTAAGTCTGATGCACAAAGGGGCACATGCATCTGGAATTCATTTGCAGTGGCTGGAGGCCCTGGCATGCCCATTCTCTCTCTCTCTCTACCTGCCTATTTCTGTATCTCTCTCTCATAAATAAATAAATAAATAAATAAATAAATAAATAAATAAATAAATATTTTTTAAAAATTTAAAGAAAAAAAATCAGCTTGGGCTGATTGGGGCTTGGGCTCAGCGGATGAAGTGCTTGCCTTGCAAGCATGAGGACCTGAAATAGCTTCCCAGCATGCACATAAAATGCCAGCGTGGTAGTGTGTGCCGGTCATTCCAGCCCTCGGGAGATAGAGACAGGGAATCCTGAGCTCACTGGTTAGTTAGTCTAGCTGATTTGGTGAGCTCTAGATTCAGAGAGCGATTGAGGAAGAAGACACCTGGCCTCCATACACATGAACACACATATTCCCATGCACCCGCACACATGTGAAGTGCACATGCAAAGATATAACTAAATTAGCTTATGGGGCGGCTTAAGGGATGAAAAGAAACACTGGGAAGAATTTCCCAATGGTGAGTATTCATGCTGTAGACTAAGCCACAGGGAGAGGTGTTGATCCCCTCTGCAAGCTGCAAGGTAAGGGAGACTATTGTCTGAGATGAATGGAGTCTGAGACTTGCAAGAATAGGAGGCAGTGACTTAATAAGAAAACTGCTGAATGAGTTCCTGGTCTAGGTCAGGCCCCACCCTAGTCTCTGAGGAACAACCAGACATGACTGGGTCCTGCCTTCCTGGGGGAGGGAGGGGCAGTGAGAAGTTACAAAGCCAAACTAAAAGCCCTGGGGAGATCGTGACTCAACTGAGGTGACCAGATTGTCCTCAAAGTGAGTCCTGGAAGGACGGGCTGGATTGTTTGTTGGCCCAGCTGGGGCTGGGGTGCAAGGGAGGTAGATGGGGTCCCACCACAGCAACACTGTCAATGAAGTCCTAGATGCCTAAAGGATGGAGGGTCACGTGGAGGGAGGAGGAATAGGAGGTACTCATAGAGCCAGGTGAAGGGACCAAAGTAGTTGGGATGGTCTCCAATGTCAAGCTAAGGAGTTTAACCTTCACTTCATTCAGTGAGCAATAGGGTGTTGGCTCCAATGATGTCTTTGGTCAAAAGGAATGGTGTTACCCTAATATCCTGAGCCAATGCGGAATGCTGGGGTTCAGGGAGTCCCCCCAGAGTTCTGAGAACCAGACTGGGAGAAGTGACTGGTGCCTTCTGCAGCAGAAAAATTAGTTGTTATATGAGAAGATAAAACATTGTCCCAAAACAGCGTCACCTCAAAGTATGGTAAGTAAATTTCCATCTGACTGGGCTTGTAAATTATATCTTAGACTGATGGTATTCCCATCATTCTAAAAACTAAAACAGCTACAAACTTTTCACTCTTTTTTTATTTTTGCTAGAAGGACTTTGTCTGTTTTCCACTTACTATAACAGAATGTCTGAGACTGGTTGATTTATGAAGAAGTTTATTTTGGCTCATGATCGTGGAGGCTACAAAGTCCAAGGACATGGGACTGGCATCTACTGAGCTTCTAAGAGGGCTTCGTGATGCCTTGACTCTTGGCTAGCTTTACAACAACGTTATAAAAACAAGTTCTTGTAAGAATGACTTCACTTCCATGAGAAAGGCATTAAACCCTACTAGGGATCAAATCACCTCTTAAATATGCTCCACTTCTTACTACTGTTACACTGGGGACAGATTTCAACACGAGTTTCAGAGGGACAAATCACAGCAAATACTAATCCTTATTTATTTATTTATTTATTTATTTATTTATTTACTTATTTATTTATCTATTTTAGAGTGGCCAGTCTCCTTTATAATGGATTTTTTCCCCTACACTGTATCATCCTATTAACAAGCCTAGTGCTATTGTATCTGGAGGCATCTTGGTACCTGAAAGCCAGTCGTCCTGGGATATGAGTAGCAAAGGTGTTAAAGTTGAATTTTGACTCAGATTTCCTATAAACGTATGTGCCTTGAACAAATCTCTTGCCCTCCCTCCCTCGCTCGCTCAGTTTCCTTGTCTGTAACTCAAAAATTATAATGGGTCTTTACAGCTAATGGCTGTTGGGGTCAAGTGAGATAATTCCTGCAGAGTGGTCAGAGCAGTGCCCAACACACAGCCACACCTGGTAAGCGGGATGCACTGCATTTTGCTTCTGGGACTCGGAACAAAGTTGCCTTTCCTTTATTCTCGTCTCACCTGGCTCCACTGGCTTGTTTCTTTAGAGTTTGGACATAAACATGTTTTATTCAAGTCTTCCTTTCCTGGCCCTTTTGCATGGATGCTGTTGCCTCTTGAATTTCATGTTTTATTCAGTCACATTTTTCTCTGTGTGTTTCACCCATCTTTAAATTCCCTAACAGTTACTTCTCCAGTGTTTAATCTGTTGATGATCTAACCCAGGGTGTCTTTTCACACTGTGTGTATTTTGTCTGTAGAAGTTCCATTTGGATACCTTTTACTCTTTCTTTCTTTCTGCTTTTTTAAAAAATATATATTTTATTTATTTGAGAGAGAGAGAAAGAGGGAGGAAGAGGCAGATAAAGCCAGGGCCTATGCCTCTAGCCACTGCACACGAACTCCAGATGTATATGCCCCTTATGCATCTGGCTTATGTGGGTCCTGAGGAATCGAATCTGGATCCTTAGGCTTCGCAGAGCAAATGCCTTAACCACTAAGCCATCTCCCCAGCCCTGTTTTTTTTTTTTTTTTTTTTTCCCTGAGATCGGATCTCACTGGAGCCAAGGCTGATCTGGAACTCACTCTGTAGTCCTAGGCTGGCCTCAAACTCATAGCAACATTCTTACCTCTGCCTCCAGAGTGCTGGGATTAAAGGTGTATCCCACAATGCCTGGCTCTCTTATTTATTATTTATTTATTATCTTTTATTTATGAAAGAGTAGGGAAAATATGGGCACACCAGGGCCTCTTGTCACTGCAAACTCTGGACACATGCACCACTTTGTGAATCTGGCTTTACATAGGTACCTGGGCTGGCAGGCTTTGCAAGCAAGTGCCTTTAACCACTAAGCCCTCTCCTTAGGCCTCATGCTCCTTTTTGAACATAAGAAGAATAACTTTGAAAGATATGAAGTGTTATAATAAGCTCATTTGTCATCTGTATGTCATCATCTGAGTTTGTGGTTTTTTTGGTCATTTTAAAAATTCTGATTATGGCTCATGTTTTCTGTTTATTTCCTGACTGATAATTGCAGGGCTGGATCTTTTTTAAAATTTTTTTGATTTATTATTATTTTTTATTGACACCTTCTATACTTACATACAAAAAACATATGATATTTCCCTCCCCTCCCCCCATTCCACTTTAGAACTCCAATCTCCATCATATCCCCTCCCTCTCTCCATTAGTCTTTCTTTTAATTTGATGTCATCATCTTTTTCTTCTATTTTGAGGGTCTTGCGAAGGTATTGCTAGGTATTGCTAGGCACTGCAAGGTCATGGATATTGAGGCCAATTTCTGTCTGGGCAGTTGCATTGTAAGAAGTCATACCCTTCCTTTGGCTCTTCCATTCTAACTGCCCCCTCTTCTGCAATGGTCCCTGAGCCTTGGAGGATGTGACAGAGGTGTTTCAGTGCTGGGCACTCCTCTATCCCTTCTTCTCAGGCAAGGCTGGATCTTATGTTACCCAGGCTGATCTCAGACTCTATAACAATGAATGACCTTGAACTCATCCTCCTGCTTCCTCCCCCCCCCTCCTCTCTCTCTCTCTCTCTATATATATATTTTTTTTAATTAAAAAATTTTGCTGTGAGTTCAAGGCAGGCCAAGACTGCATGGTGAATTTCAGGTTAACCTGGGCTGCACAAGCAAAAAAAAAAAAAAAAAAAAGAACTCTACCTCACTCGGAGGCAGAAAAAAAAGGTCAGCCTGGGCCAAAGACCTACCTTGCAAAACCAAAAAAAAAAAAAAAGAAAAAAAAAGAAAAGAAAAGAAAAGAAAAAGAAAGAAAGAAAAAAAGAAAAAGAAAAAGAAAAAATAGTTTTATAAGAAGACAAATATTGTATGGTTTAAATGTATGTAAGATGTCTGGAGTGGTCAGAGATTTATCCAGACGCAAAGTAGGATCACCGTACAGTTTTAGTTTCGGGAAGATGAAAAGTTCTGGAAATGAATGGTTGTGAAGATTGCACCACGACGTGAATAAATACATATTCAATGATACTAGATTTTTTTAACTTAGCATAGTTAAAGCAGCAAATTTTATTACATGCACGTCACAGATATTTCACTGTGTGTAATATCGTGAACAACCAGACCTCTCTGCACAAGGAAGTCACACGAGTAGAAACGGAGTCATCGCCTCTCCTTCAGAGTCCCCTTGCAAGCTGATTTCAATTGATTAGCATGTTCCCTCCCATGATGCTTTGCTTCTTCTCCTTCTTAAAAGAAGCCGCCACCGATACCGCCTACGTTTGTTCCAGACAGCTTCGTATGGTTGGGTTTGTCTGTATAACTGGCGACCGAGCAGTCTCAGAGGGTTTTTATCGTTGCCGTGTACTCACTTTTGTGAAATAGGACTCGAGTGTGCTGGGCACAGCGAGCAGGGGCATAACTCTTCAGCTTTGCGCAGTGGCAGTATCGTAGCCAATGAGGTCTATCCGAGGCGCGATTATTGCTAATTGAAAACTTTTCCCAATACCCCGCCGTGACGACTTGCAATATAGTCGGCATTGGCAATTTTTGACAGTCTCTACGGAGACTGAATAATTTTGGTTTGAAAAAAAAAAGATCTTACTGTTTTTTTACGTTCTGTGTCAGTAGGAGGGTTCAGACAAGGTAAGGTCTCGTTGCTATGGAAATGTTCAGGTTTTTTTTTTTTTTTTAATTGGTTTTGCTTTGTAAAAAGTTACTGCTTTTTTTTTTCCCCCCCTCTTCCAGTCGCCAGCCTGTTTCCTCCATGACCAGCCAGTCATCCACTCCCAAGGACCTCTTGGGCGACTCGCGCTTGGCACTCTTCAGCCAGTTATGATTATTATTATTTTTAATTAAATCCTGGACATGGGTTGGAGAGTAGTTGAAGACACTTGCTGATGACCTGGGTTCAATTTCTCAGTACCCACATTAACCCAGATGCACAAAGTGATGCCGCCTTCTGGACTTCTTTTAGCAGTGGCATGGCTAGACATCTTGGTGTACCACCCATTCTCTTAATCTTTCTATTTCTTTTTTTCTCCCCCCACACTTTCTTGGCTTGCAAATAAATTTTAAAAAATTAAAAAAATATATACTGAACATGAGTTTTTAGATACAAATGCACGTGGAGGACAATCTCAGGTGTCATTCCACAGGTGACATCCACATATTTTTTTTTAATGGATAGGATTTTTTATTGGCCCAGAACTCACCGAGTAGACTTAGGTACAGTCTGAGGCCTTCAAGGCATCCTTTCAGCTTTGTTAGGAGGGCCTTCAATGAGGCCTTAGTGACTGAAGCCGTCTCCTCCTATGATACCCAATGCTCTAGGGAGCTGCAGGTTTGCCCACTGCGGCTAGTGTGCAGAGTATTCCAGTCCCTTTGTGAGCTGTGGATGTTGCTCCACACTTCCCTTCCCAGGGATTCTTAACCCGTCCTTGGTTCCAGAGAGGCATGTGGAAATCCATGCAGCACAAGCAAAAACACAAGGGGATCCCTCCTCAGAGTTTTTGAATTCTCTCCCTTCCCCTTATGTTTTCTTTTAAAAAAAAATTTTAAAGCCTGGTGTGGTGGCGCACGCCTTTAATCCCAGCACTCGGGAGGCAGAGGTAGAAGGATCTCTGTGAGTTCGAGGCCACCCTGAGACTACATAGTTAATTCCAGGTTAGCCTGGACCAGAGTGAAACCCTACCTTGACAAACCAAAAAAAGTAAATAAATAAATAAATAAATAAATAAATATTTTTTTAATTTATTTATTTGAGAGAGAGGTATATAGATAGAGAGAATGGGTGCATCAGGGCCTCCAGCCACTGAAAACAAACTCTAGATGCATGTGCCCCCTTGTGCATCTGGGCAGTGGAGCTAAACCCTCTCTGGATGCACCAACCAGATACGTGCACATGCCGAGGGGTCTGGAAGCTCTCCAAACCCTTGCCCTGTGGCTTCATTATATAGGTTTGGCTGATTAAATCCTTGGCCATTGGTGATAAGCTCAACCCTTAGTCTTGCTCCCCTCCCTGGAAGTCAGAAGGCCAAACTGAAAAGTTCCAGCTCTCTAATCACAAAGATAGTTCCTCGGACAACCTGTTCCTAGCTTGAGGCGCTTCAGGTGGTCACCAAGTTCTCACATTAAAACAACAGAGCCAGGTGTGGTGGCGCACGCCTTTAATCCCAGCACTCCGGAGGCAGAGGTAGGAGGATCGCCATGAGTTCGAGGCCACCCTGAGAGTACAGAGTGAATTCCAGGTTAGCCTGAGCTACAGTGAGACCCTACCTCGGAAAACCAAAAAAATAAAAATAAAAAAATAAAAAGCCCCTATCTCTCAGGAAAAGTCCAAAGGATTGAGGAGCCAGAGTCAGAAACTCGAGTTAAAGATAGAAAATGGAGGGGGTGTGTGGAGAGATGGCTTAGTGGTTAAGGAGCATGCCTGTGAAGCCTAAGGACCCAGATTCGATTCTCCAGGTCCCATGTAAGCCAGATGCACATGGTGGCACATGCGTCTGGAATTCATTTGCAGTGGCTAGAGGACCCGGCGCACTCTTTCTCTCTCCCTCTGTCTTTAATAAATAAATAAATTTTAAAAAATAAAATCTTTAAAAAATTTTTTTAAAGATAGAAAATGGTGTACTAGTTACTTTACTGTTGCTGTTCAGGAAAGAAAGGTTTATTTGTTGTGACTTAAGTCCCAGGGGATACCGTTCATCATGGCAGAGTAGGCATGGCAGCAGGGGTGAGAAGCCAGCTGGTCACCTTACCGCCATAGTCAGGAAGCAGAGAGTGACTAGGAAGTGGGGCTGGGCTATAAAATCTCAAGGTCTGTCCCCGCTCTCAGTGACCCACTTCTTCCAGCAAGGTCCCACCTACTAAAGGCTTCCCAACCTTCCCAAACTGTACCACCAGCTGGGCACTGAGTATTCACACACCCCAGGCTCTGGGAGACATTTCACATTCCAATCGCAACATGTTGGAGCAAAATATCTTCCCGGTGCCCCTATATATGGAAAGTTTCAGGAACACCATGATGTCAGGAACTGGAGGCAAAAATCAACATATATATTTCTTCTTCTTCTTTTTTTTTTTTTTTTCAAGGTAGGGTCTCACTGTAGCTCAGGCTGACCTGGAAATACTATGTAGTCTCAGAGTGGCCTTGAACTCACAGTGATCCTCCTACCTCTGCCTCCTGAGTGCTGGGATTAAAGGCATGCACCACCGCACCCAGCCTAATTTTTTTTTAGTACTTTAATTTATTTGAGAGAGAGAGGGATACAGGAATAAGTAAGTAGAGAGAGAGAGAGAATGGGCGCTCCAGCCATCCAAACAAACTCCAGATGCATGTGTCCCCTGTGCATCTGGCTTCTGTGGGTTCTGGAGAGTCGAACCTGGGTCCTTTGGCTTTGAAGGCAAGTGCCTTAACCACTAAGCCATCTCTCTCCAGCCCTATATTTCTTTTTAAAATTTTATTTTTATTTATTTATTTGAAAGAGAGAGAGAGAATGGGAGTGCCAGGGCCTTCAGCCACTGCAAATGAACTCCCGACACATGCCACGTGCATCCCTTTGTGCTTCTGGCTTACATGGGTCCTGAGGAATTGAACCTGGGTCCTTTGGCTTTGCAGGCAAATGCCTTAACTGCTAAGCCATCTCTCCAAGCTAATGTATATATTTCTAATTATACCATAATATCACACTGGGTTTTCACTACAAATTTTAGCCTTCTTGGCCGTCCTTTCCTCTGAATTCAGTCTATCACTCAGGAAGACCAGTGGGTCCTGTTTGGCCATACTTCCTACAGCGCAGCCTGTAATCGTATTCTGGTCCTGAGCAAGGCCACTCAACGACTCCTCCTGCTACCTGTTGGTTAATGTCTGACAAGCAATGGATTTTTATATGACGTCCAGTTGTATAGGCAGCAGCTAAGTCTAATGACTGATTCAAAGCAAAGGCCTTCATTCGTGTTCTTTTTAATGTGAAGTGAGACAGGCGTGGTGGCACCCACCTTTAATTCCACTCGGGAGCAAAGGTAAGGGTACTGCTGTGAGTTCGAGGTCAGCCTGAAACTACAGAGTGAGTTTCAGGTCAGGTTGGGTTAGAGGGAGACCCCACCTTGAAAACCCAAATTAAATAAATAATAATAATATATATATAATGTGAAGTAAACCTAGGAATTTACTGGGGATCTGAAACAGGGCCCTGCATTTGATCCTTGAGTGGCGGTCAGTTCTTCTGCTCCTCCTCATTTTCAGATGATACAGTAATCATCCATGCTGTGACACCAAAGTACCTGGGTTCAAATCCTAGCTCTGGTACTTACTTTGTGACTTAGAATGAGTTACTTAATCGCATCTATAAATTGAGGATGAAATGATGTAAAGTGTATGAAGCATTTAGAACTTTGCTTGCCACATAGAAAGTAATAATGTTAACTTATTTACTACCCACCCCTGTACTGTCAGGCATTGCAGTAGCAATTCTTTTCTAGACACAGCCCGATTCTTTTGTTTTTTATTTTTATTTTTTATTTTTTAGAGAGACAGAGAGAGAATTGGCATGCCAGGGTCTCAGCCACTGCAATTGAACTCCAGACGCTTTTGCTTCACCTAGTGGGAATGTGTGACCTTGCGTTTGCCTCACCTTTGTGTGTCTGGCTAAGGTGGGATCTGAAGAGTCGAACAGGGGTCCTCACGCTTTGTGAGCAAATGCCTTAACCACTAAGCCATCTCTGCAGCCCAGCCTGATTCTTACTGGAATGCTTGACAGTCAGTGCTTCATAAATACTACCTAAATGATGGATGGATGACTCTTTTCACTTGGATTTTTAGGTTTTCTCACCCTTCAAGTCCTTTGGGCATTCCCCCTGTCTTGGGTCATCTCTTCCCATCATTCGTTTTTTTTTTTTTTAAGATTTATTTTTATTTATTTATTAGAGACAGAGGGAGAGAGAGAGAGAATGGGCATGCCAGGGCTTCCAGCCAGTGCAAACAAACTCCAGATGCATGCGCCACCATGTGCATCTGGCTTACATGGGACCTGGAGAATTGAACCTGGGTCCTTAGGCTTCGCAGGCATATGCTTTAACCCCTAAGCCATCTCTCCAGCCCTCTTCCTATCATTCTTGGCAGCATTTCTTTTTTTTTTTTTTTTTTTTTGGTTTTTCAAGATAAGAGATCGGGTCTCACACTCATGACATTTCACTTTATCTTGAACTCCACGTGGTTTTGGATTCTTGTCCCCACCTATGTTCCATGTTAACTGTGTTCATTGGCTTTCTCCTGAGCAGAATACTGGCTCCTGCCTATTGTTTCTCTAGCACATAGGACATCGTCTGGCATGTAGCAGGGGCTTAATATACTGTATATTGAATAAATAAATGAACATGTTGTATGCTGCTGTTATCATTTACTACATTCTTTGAGGATACCCTTATGATCATCAGTTCAGGGTTATTACAAAATTTCATGCGCACACGTCTCACCCAGAGTTTCATACGCACTGACAGTCAACAGATGTCAATTGCTTGTTCATAACTGATCCTTTACTTCTATCCATTCACATAAATATTTGCTTGCCCGGTGACATGAAAAGAATCAAAAGGATGTTCTGACACACACATGGTGCCTGAGACACCGAGAGATGACATCAACATAGCTCCACAAAACTGCCATATTGCATTGTGCCGCTCTGCAGTGAAGTAGTGGTATTTTCGTCACAGCCCACATCAAAGTCCAGATGGCATGAGGGAGGAATGGAAATGGGGGCCTCATAACCCCCCGGGAACTCTGAAGATTTCATTTCCTAAGTGGTATTGTCCATCTGTCTCTCTGTAACTTCCATAGCAACTTGATAAGTGAATCCTTAAATAGCAACTACCGGCGTACCTCACGTCTTTCTCCTTCTTATTAGGTTCAAAAGCCAGGAGGATGGCCGTCACCAGTAGGGTCACTGTCCACTGTTTGAGTTGTCCATGGGGCGGTCTCTAGATCCACGTTCCCTCCCATCTTGTCTCCAAGGGGAGGGCTAGTCTTGGTTGTGATGTGTGAAGATTCATGAAATCTGGTGTTGTCCAGTCCAACATCCACTATCCCTCCTGGAGGCAGAGCTCCCTGACTTTCCTCAGAGCCCTCCCAGTCTTAGACTCAGGATGGAGTATCTTGAATAGTTACTCACTTAGAAAGTCATTCTGAGACGCGTGGCTCCTTTTTTTAAAAAAAAAAAAAAAATGTAAAAAAAATGTTTGTTCTTGCAGCTTTGATCGCCTACATGGCTCCCTCTTTGAAGATTTTTTTTTTTAATGCAAACAAAGCATTTTTGAGAGACTCTGGTTTGATTGAAAGTCTGATGGTTGGGCCTGGGGGTATGATGATTATTATTCAGACATCAAATAGAGTTTTGTTTTACATGTTCTTCAAACCAAAGAGGGTTGTTTTTTTTTTGTCTTTACTTATTATTTTTAATATGACTCAAGTTTTAATCACCACCAGAATACTTACTGTTGCTTATTTCCCAAGCCCTAAAAAAAGAAAAACTCCTTAGTAGCCAGAATCCAGATCTTGGAAAATGTGAGCTTTCTAAAGATTGCTCATTATCAAGGAATGAGGTGGGCAAATTGGAACATGAGCCTTCATTTTCTTCATCTGGTTTCTGAGGTCTTACCAGCTAGGAGCCCAGCACACACAAAAAGTCAGATATAATAGCCATACACCCTAAAGCTTTCACTCCTTGTTTAAAATGTCCTTCTGTTCCTATTTCCATCTGCTTGGTCAGCTGTCTTGATTTTTTTTAAATTTATTTTACTTATTTATTTATTTATTTATTTATTTATTTATTTATTTGAGAGAGAGACAGAAAGAGGAAGAGACAGAGAGAAAGAGAGAATGGGCGTGCCAGGGCCTCAGGGCCTCCAGCCATTGCAAACAAACTCCAGATGCGTGCACCCCCTTGTGCATCTGGCTTACGTAGTCCTGGGGAATCGAACCAGGGTCCTTAGGCTTCGCCGGCAAATGCCTTAACCACCAAGCCATTTCCCCAGCTGTCTTGATTTCTGAATTGGGATGTTCAGTCACTGTAAGTCTGGGGCACCAGGAATACTTCATTGTGTATGTGCTTGGCTCGTCTCTGCCACCTTTCCTTTACGGGACCCTCTTTTCTTCTAGCTTCTGGGATGGGAGCCTGTGGCTTTCTCATGGCAGCCAACACCTATGCCCATGACATTGTAGTGAGTAATGGCAGTGCTCCTCAGGCCCATTTAAAAGAAAGACTAGGAAGTGTTGTCAGGTCTAGGAGCCCTCTGCTCCTCAGGTCCTTATTTGACAACTTTTTGGTTGTTTTTGGTTTTCCTTTGTTTTGCTTGAGACAGAGCCTTCCCTCATAGCCCAGGTTGGTCTTGAACTCACGGCAATCTTCCTGATTCAGCCGAAGGAAAGATGAGCCTCTAATGGCTCCAGGGAATGTCGATCCCTTCGTGGTTAGGTGAGGAGAGTGCGCCATCAGAATTGAGGACAGTGGAATTACACTCAGTGGGGGATCCATTAGTCTTTCCATTTCCCATCTTTTTTTTTTTTTTGGTGAGGAAGACCAGGTCTTGCCAAATGACCCAGACAGTCTTTGAACTCACTATATAGCTCAGGCTAGACTCAAATTTAGAATCTTCTTGCCTCAGCAACCTTCCAAGTGCTGGGATTATAAATATGTGCTACTGTGCCTGGCTCATTTTCCATCTTGTGCTCATTATTTTAATGCAGATTCTTTTTTAATATTTATTTATTTATTTATTTATTTATTTATTTATTTATTTGAGACAGAGAAAAGAATGGGTGCACCAGGGTCTCCAGCCACTGCAGATGAACTCCAGATGCATGTGCCACCTTGTGTATCTAGCTTACATGGGACTTGGAGAATCGAACTGGGCTCCTTAGGCTTTGCAGGCAAGCACCTTAACCACTAACCCATCTCTCCAGCCCTTAATGCGGATTCTTTAGCTTAAAGCAATGCAAAGTCTGGACTTCAAGTGAGTTAGGATGTGGGCCATGGGCATCTTCACTGTGCGCTGAAATGAAGGTATTTTATGTCTTCACAGAGCTTACTGTGAAAGCTTTGTGCTCTTCCACTCTCTTACCTGAGTCCCTCCATTGGAAAATTTGTTAAGCGCCTGCTTTGTGGCAGGAACTGGGTTGGTTCTTGTGATAGAAATATCACTAAGAAATTGGTGCATCTCCTCAGACAGATGTTAACACTTCAGGGGAACATGGTGTCCCTAACACTTGGTCAGTTTCCCTAAACTACCCCCTCCCTCCCTTCCTTTTCTTTCCTCTCTTCCCCTCCTTCTCCATCCCTTTCTCCTTCACCATAATGGAGTTTTCCCATTGTTTGGAAAAACCACACAGCTAATAAGAAGGACTAGGACCCTGTGCCGCCAGGAGGCAAGCACATGGGTGGGGGGTGGGGTGGATTGGGGGCAGTCTGCATGAGCGGAGCGGAAGGAATCTCTGTAGCAACGAGTGACCCATGCTTCTGGTCTGCTGGTCCTGCCCTTGGCCTTGCTCCATGAACGTTGACTTCGGTCTACTTTATAATTGTCCGTCTTATACTGAGGACAAGCCACATGGAAAGCTTGCTTAGCCAAGTAGTCGTGAGACTGACTCACGCCTCACAGGCTCAGCTGGTCAAGTTCTGGCACTTATGGCGGACTTGCAAGCAGCAATTTTTAGAGAACAAGAAACTACAAAAGAATCCAAAGGTCCATTCTTTCCCTGCAATCTCTATGCTGGGTGGAGGGGGGGATTTCTTCCTAATATTTCTTTTCTCCCTCAACTCTTCTCTTCCTTTCATCTCCCTCACATTTTCTCTTCTACTCCCAATGAAGTCCTGGCTTGCCTGGAATTCATATAGACTAGGCTGGCCCTAAACTTGTGGTGATCTTGCACCTACCTCCTGAGTGCTGGGGTCACAGGTGTGCGCTACCATGCCCAGCCTTTAGTGGCTTTTATATGAGGCCTGAGGAGATAGCATAAAACCATGAGTTCAATCCCCAATACCCACATAGAACTGCCAGATGTGGTGGCATACACTATGATCCGATTGCCAGGGAGGTAGAGACAACAGGATCCCTAGGACTCACTGGCCAGCCAGTCTAGTATAATTAGTGAGCTCCCGGCCAGTGAAAGACTTCTCTAAAAAAGTATTGTATTCTTGGGCTGGAGAGATGGTTTAGCAGTTAAGGCACCTGCCTGCAAAGCCTAAGAACACTTGTTTGAATCTCCAGGTCCCACATTTAGCCAGACGCAAAAAGTGATGCAATGTTGCACATGAGCACAAGGGGGCGCACGCATCTGGGGTTTGTTCACAGCGGCTGAGAAGTCATTTTCTCTCTCTCTCTGCCTCTTTATCCCTCTCTTTGTCTCTCTCTCTCAAAAAAAAGTGTCATATTCTTGAGGATGATGCATGCCTGAGTTTGCCCTCTGACCTCCACATGTGTGTGCACACTCATGCACATGCTCCCCCAAGCATGGATCCACATAAAAATATAAACATAAAAACAGATCTGTTGGGCCCTGCCCGGTGTGAAGCCGAGTGGTTAGCCCAGCCAATCTTGGCTTACTCCCGGTAAGGCCTAGTCGAGCCTGAGTACCTGCCCTTGACTCAGCACCTAAGCTGAAACTGCCTCCACCCAGCTGCTGCTGACGTGATGAAATACTGTTGGCCCTTATACCTTTCTCTCATCCCCTCTTCCCACCCCCTTCCTCAAAGTATATTGGCCCTTATACCTTTCTCTCATCCCCTCTTCCCACCCCCTTCCTCAAAGTATATTGGCCCTTATACCTTTCTCTCATCCCCTCTTCCCGCCCCCTTCCTAAAAACACATAAATATCTCTCCCCTGACAATAAGCAGCGAGTTTCGCTTTAGACGTTTCTCCGCGACTCAATGTGGTTTTCTTTTCCCGGTGATTTGGGGAGGTTTGAGTCGCCGACACCTGTCTTCTCGCTCAGCCTCAAGAGAGAAACGGCTGGCCCGGCTCTCTCTCTCTTTTGCTCTACCTGCCGGTGGTGAGGGAAAAAAGCCCCGGCATTTTGGCGCCCAGACGTGGGGCACAGCAACTACTGCCCCATGTGAGGACGTGTGAGGATTCAAAACGGACTACGGACTGCCGGCGTGTGAAGGAAAAATTCAAAATTAAGCTGACGAGCTAATCGGACTGCTGCTGGTGTATCCTCATAAGTTATGAGGTAATCTTCATATTTAATATTCTAACCTTTACTTCTATAATCTGTGCTTACTTCAACTTCCTTTCTCTTTCCTTCCATTTCCGGTTTGCCGCCATTTCTAAACGAGTACGTTCATGGCGGACGCACCACATGGACAGACCTAAAGGAGACTTTAAACGCTTTGCCTCCTCATTTAAATAAAAACTCCGTCCCAAACTTCAACATCTCTTGTTCTTTTCTCTTTCCTCTCATTTTTGGGTTTCCGACAGACCGCTTCTGCGGTGCCGCCATTTTTGTCCTGCCCCATTTGAATGGGGGTGCCATCTTAGAAACACCATTTCATGGCGGACACACCACGTGGACAGACCTAAAAACAAAACTCACCACGTGGGTAGAGACTCACCACGTGGACAAACCTAAAAAAGAAACTCACCACGTGGGTAGACCTGAAAAGGAAACTCACCACGTGGACAAACCTAAAGGAAGCTCACCACGTGGGCAAACCTGGAGAACTCTCAAAATGTCCTGCCCCCTCCTTGGAGTGGGGGCACCATCTTAGAAAAATTCTACAACATGCTTAACTATCTTTTGAGACTTTATGCTTATGTTGTACTCATATATATTACTATTGCCCTACTCCTCCTACAGTGTGGCTCTTGGGACAAAACTTTTGTTTTAGCCCCATGGATTAATTCAGTCCTCCTTGCCTTAATTGCCAACCTTAAAGGCTCTTCCAGGGAAAAGTTCATTTTTGCCCTTAAAAACTGTAAGAAAAAACTAAAACTGACATTTAAAATCTCCTTTCTCCCAAGGCTCGCCACGTGGGCCGCCACCCGGCAGCTATCTTTTCAGCTCTTTTCAGCCCCTAACTACTGCCTAAGGCAAATGTGCTCAAACCCCTGATAGAGGACAACTCCTCCATGTAACTTTCTGTGAATGTAAACTGTGATCAAATACAAACCGAGGTTAGCTTTCCTCACGGACGTGGAGCACAAGTCACTGGTCCGCCAGGCTCCACCGACATTCCTGCGGGGACCGGGCCGAATGGGACAACTCCGGCCCGGGCCCGAGCACTGCCCCGAGCCTCACTGGCTGCGCCTTGTCCGCTCCTCCAGGCTTCATTTTTGGTCACTTTTGTCAACTTGCTTTAAAAATATCTTAGGAACGGGCGGGCGGTCCGCCATGAGGCCATGAGGCGAGCCGCTGCCGTCCCCGCCCCTTACCTCTGGGTGCCCCCCTCTATGCTCTTAACTGAATGTCCTGCGGGGCCCAAAATATTTACTTTAAAAAAAAAAAAAAAAAAAAAACAGCTAAAGACATTCATATTGCCCTGCTAGAGGTAAAAAACCCTGTTTTTCAAGTCTATATGGCTATATCCTACACACCATTGTCCCACCCTTCGCTGCCTTCCCATTAACATAAAGATAAAGAGATGACTTAATTGTTAAACACTTGCCTGTAGAGACTAAGGACCCTGATTCGAGGCTCAATTCTCCAGTACCCATGTAAACAGTGGCTGGAGGCCTGGCACACCCATTCTCTCCCTACCCGCCTACCTCAATTCATACTAAGCCCAACTAACTCAATCGGTAATACAATGTTGGCCTAAGATTAAAGTTTTCTCTGGCAGCTCTGCCCAACTGGAGGGACAAAATTAAAAAAAAAAAAAACCTAAAAACTGTCAATCTCTGGTTACTATAAAAGTTTAATGACGGCTAATGATGGTTAAATTTAAATTGTTTTCTCTCTCCTTACTATGCCTTATACCAAGTATTATTGTTACTGTTATTATAAATTTATTAAAAGCCAGGGACAAAATGTAATAATTTAAATATATGTCCCCCAATATATTCAATATTTTATTA
The DNA here is from genome assembly GCA_036365145.1 of Orientallactaga sibirica. Taxonomy (NCBI): domain Eukaryota; kingdom Metazoa; phylum Chordata; class Mammalia; order Rodentia; family Dipodidae; genus Orientallactaga; species Orientallactaga sibirica. The sequence goes on from JAEOAD010000003.1 coordinate 69,070,732, forward strand.
ACTTATAGTTTACATCTACAATCACCTTACTAAAGACAATGTCACTGGGGGCCAATTTTAAGGTGTAATAATAATTTAAAATTCCATTGTAAAGATATACAAAATGTGCCTAACAAAAATTCCTAAACCTTACTGTGACTTGACTACAATAATTTTGCTCTATGTACTATATGACTAATTAATTTCTTTTTCTCTCTTTCATGGCTCTATAAAAACAGGCCAACTTCTTCTGCCAACACGGAACTTCCCCTAGATCTATAAGCTTCAACATCATGGAAAGCTACTAACTGTCAGCCCTGGATTGACCCTAACAATACATGTCTCATATCTTTTCTTCCTTGATTAATCATCCTAATATTTTATTATTATTTTAGGTCATTCCAACCCATCTGATCTCCAAGACCTCACTACTAAATGCCTTGCCATTTTACAGGTAGCTCCAGAAAAAATACAGACTGCCTCTCCCTTCAAGATTTTGGGCTCCAGGTTATCTCTTGATACAGTTTCTCCTGTCAAACCCCAACTCCATATTCAAAAATTCTATACTTTGCCTCAACTCCAAAAGGTGCTGGAAGAAATTAATTGGATGAGGCCCTGGCTACCCATAACTACTGAGGAACTGTCCCCTTTATTTGACCTCTTAAAGGGTCTTACTCTCTCCTCTCAGATAACCTTGCCCCCTCGTCATGAACAAATTCTACATAAGGTACAACGAGCCATTGATGCTGCTGTCCTAAAGAGGTTTGATCCTAACTTACCTATCTCCCTCTGTATTTTCTCTGGGGAAACATTATGCACTGCGCTGTTGGCCCAGGAAGGAGAACCCATGCAATAGATTCACCTCTCCCTTGGTGGAGTCCCCAGAGTTTACTCTATAACTAACCAGATTGCAGACTGCATTATAAAGGGCAGAGACACCTCTGTCCGATTGTTTGGCATGGAGCCTCATGTCATTGTCACCCCCTTTAAGGTAACAGACTTCACTTGGCTTCAGAGAAATAACAACAGGATTGCTATTGCCCTCGAGGGGTTTCTGGGTATAATTAATTGTCACTATGGTCCTTATAAATGGATGAGCTCCTTCTCTAGGTTGGAATGGAGACCCCCCAGACTTTTTTTACCGTATTCACTGATGGGGGGCACTTGGGAGCTTCCCTAGTTGTTTACCCTCCCCTAAGGAGGGGAAAAAAGTCTATACCCATAAAGTCTATCTCCCATGAGGTCACAGGATCAACACAATTTAAAAAACTATTTGCTGTCGTTTTGGCTTTGGACACTATTCAGGAGCCATTTAACTTATTTTCTGACAGCCTTTATGTTGTTACCCTGTTACCCAACCTAATTGAGGCCCATATTAGACTGGACTCCAATATTATAACCCCATTAATGATTCAAGCCCGCTCCTACTTAAACAAAGAATTAACCCCATTTTTCTTCAACATCTCAGAGGCCATCAAAATTTACCAGGATTCCTCTCTAAAGGAAACAATTTGGCTGACAAACTGGCCTCTCAGCCTCAATGTAATACAGTCTCAGAAGCTACACACTTCCACTTATTAACTCATATAAATTGGAGGGCCTTAAACATAAATATCCCCATGTGCCAGTCAAGGACCTTAAAAAATTGTCCGAACTTGCAAATCCTGTCAGCCTTTCTTCCAGGTACCTCCACTTCAAACTACAGGAGCCAATCCTCGAGGACTACGCCCTAATCACCTTTGGCAGATTGATGTTACTCACTATTCTCCATTTAGAAAACTTAAGTATATTTTCTCTCAATTGATACTTTCTCCCATGCTTGCTGGTCATCAGCACATGCTGGGAAAAAAACTAAACATGCTATTAGCCATATGCTTCAATGCTTTGCCACCCTTGGATTGCCAGATCAAATCAAAACCGATAATGGTCCCTGCTTCGCCGTAAGCAAAACTTTTATAGATTTCCTCCAAACCTGGAAAATCTCACTTTCCACAGGCATCCCATATAACCAGCGGGGTCAAGCCATCGTGGAAAGATATCATCAAACTCTCAAATCTCAATTACAAAAACAAAGGGGGAATCTCTACCCCACATGACCAACTAAAAAGGCATTATTAACCCTAAATATTTTAAATTTTTCTAAAGAAGATAGACACTTGTCCCCTTTTCAAAAACATTGGACCTCAGCTGTCACCTACAGCTCCATCTGGGTCAAATGGAGGGACCCATTAACTGGGGCATGGGGGACCAGACCCCCCTCCTCACAGCAGGGAGAGGATTTAGATGTGTCTTTCCTCAAGAGGAAAAAAAGACCTATTTGGGTACCGGCAAGAGACTTAAAATATTTACCCCAACAAGGGGATGATAATAATCAATCTTCCAGGGAGTGTCACACCCCTGAGAACTATGCCTCTATTTCTTCTCCAGGAACAACTGAAGGTATGGATGCTACTAGACCTGAATGAAGCCAGAAAAGCTCCAGAGAGATTTACAGAAGAGGAGTCGGGACTCCTAAGACAACCTGCTGTAGACGAGCTTACATGGCTTTTTATTCCACCTTCTCCCTCCCCTTGGACCCCTCCTCCTTCTTGCTCTTTACCCTACCTTCTCCCTCCCCCTGAATCCCTCCTTCTTCTTATCCTCACTCTCGGGCCCTGTGTAATTAATAAGATTACACAATTCATTCACCAACAGCTTGAGGCAATTAAACTTCATCAGGCCAAGGCACCACAGGTTTGCGACTCAAAGACAATGGCTTTTCCACTTACTGGCTATCCACCTAACATCCCTCCCCGCCTCCATCGAACCAACGACGGGTAAGCTCTCAGACAGGCTGAAACAACCTAAGACAGGGCGTGGAGTGGTCAACAGGCTAGAGGCATAGTGCCCAGAGGCGGGTAAGGTTCCCAGAGGGGAACAACCTAGGACAGGGACTATGCCATCCACCGTTCTTACAAAAACAAAGGGGGAGATGTTGGGCCCTGCCCGGTGTGAAGCCAGTGGTTAGCCCAGCCAATCTTGGCCTACTCCCGGTAAGGCCTAGTCGAGCCTGAGTACCTGCCCTTGACTCAGCACCTAAGCTGAAACTGCCTCCACCCAGCTGCTGCTGGCGTGATGAAATACTGTTGGCCCTTATACCTTTCTCTCATCCCCTCTTCCCACCCCCTTCCTCAAAGTATATTGGCCCTTATACCTTTCTCTCATCCCCTCTTCCCCCCCCTTCCTCAAAGTATATTGGCCCTTATACCTTTCTCTCATCCCCTCTTCCCGCCCCCTTCCTAAAAACACATAAATATCTCTCCCCTGACAATAAGCAGCGAGTTTCGCTTTAGACGTTTCTCCGCGACTCAATGTGGTTTTCTTTTCCCCGGTGATTTGGGGAGGTTTGAGTCGCCGACACCTGTCTTCTCGCTCAGCCTCAAGAGAGAAACGGCTGGCCCGGCTCTCTCTCTCTTTTGCTCTACCTGCCGGTGGTGAGGGAAAAAAGCCCCGGCACAGATCTAAGTTTCTGACTCAGTCTTAAGTCTTTTCTGGCTTCCATATTCTTCTTTAAAACATTAAAAAAATATTTTATTGCCAGGCATGATGGCACATGCGTTTAAACCCAGCACTTGGGAGGCAGAGGTAGGAGGATTGCCATGAATTCAAGGCCAGCCTGAGAGTACGTAGTAAATTCCAAGTCAGCCTGGGCTAGGATGAGACTCTGCCTCAAAAAAAAAAACCAAAGCCGGGCGTGGTGGCGCACGCCTTTAATCCCAGCACTCGGGAGGCAGAGGTAGGAGGATCGCCGAGAGTTCGAGGCCACCCTGAGACTACATAGTGAATTCCAGGTCAGACTGGACCAGAGTGAGACCCTACCTCGCAAAAAAAAAAAAAAAAAAAAAAAAAAAAACCAAAACACACACACAAAAAAAAAAAAAACAAAGAAGATGGGCGTGGTGACACATGCTTTTAATCCCAGCACTTGGGAGGTAGAGGTAGGAGGATCACTGTGAGTTTGAGGCCACCCTGAAACTACATAGTGAATTCTAGGTCAGCCTCGGCTAGAGTGAGATCCTATCTGGAAAGAAAGAAAAAAAAAGGAAGAAAGAAAGAAAAGAAAAGAAAAGAAATTATTTATTTGAGAGAGAAAAAGAAAGAGGCAGATAGAGAATGGGTGTGTCAGGACCTCTAGCCACTGCAAATGAACTCCGGATGCATGCACCACCTTGTGCATCTGGCTTACATTGGGGAATGGAACCTGGATCCTTAAGCTTTGCAGGTAAACTCCTTAACAGCTAAGCCATCTCTCCACCCTAAAACATTAAAAAATATATATATATATTTATTCACAAACAGAGGGAGACAGAGAGAGAGGAAGAATGAGTGCCCCAGGACTTCATGCCAATGAGAATGATTGCCACATGCATTTGCCACCTTGTACTTCTGCCTTTACTTGGGTACTAGGGAATCTAACCCAGGCTCTCAGGCTTTGCAAGCAAGCACTTTAACTGCTGAGCCATCTCTCAGCCCCATATTCCTCTTTAAAATGAAGGACAGAATAACTGGATATTTGGAGGCAGCTGTCTCTCCTGCAAGTTAAGGAGTCTGCTTTTCAGAGATCTCACCATCCCTGCCTACCCACGTTTTCCTTGGTGGAATCTACCTCTGTCCTGTCAAGAGTATTCTTCCACCAGGCATGGTACACACCTTTAATTCCAAGCAGAGGTAGGAGGAGCACCATGAGTTCGAGGCCAGCCTGAGACTACATAGTGAATTCCAGATCAGCCTGGACTAGAGTGAGACCCTACCTCGAGAAACCAAAAAAAAAAAAAAAAAAAAGAGTATTCTCCCAACTCAGAAACTTAGTGGAGAAGGGTCTCCCCAAGCTGTCTAGTTCCTCCTCCATCTCATTCAATTTTCAGAGAGCAGATTCCTTCAGCCACCCACAGAGAGATTGCTTAGTGTTTCTCTCATTTTTTTCACTTTAATTTTCACTTACATGCCTTAGTATTCCACCATCTGAGGCTTTGTTTTTCTTTTATCCACACTTCAAGGGTAGTGAGGATTTAAAGACTAATGTTTCTTAGTTTTTGAGTTTTTGAGGTAGGGTCTCACTCTAGCCCAGGCTGACCTGGAATTCACTATGTAGTCTCAGGGTGGCCTCGAACTCATGGCAATCCTCCTACCTCTGCCTCCTGAGTGCTGGGATTAAAGGTGTGCACCACCACACCGGCGACTAATATTTCTGTGTCCTGTTTTTATTTTGCCATTTGAATTAGTCCAAGTTTTTGTAAGGAAATTGCCTTTGTAATTTAGGGTTACTCATCTCCTAAAAGTATTCATTGGAAACGTACAAGGCCAGAAATGCATCATGCAAGTTGTACCCAGAAAGTAAGTGCAGAGCCACAGAAATCATGCCCCTAATTTCAGGTATTCAATCATTTATAGCTTTGTGGGTTTTGTTTTCTTTGGGGCAGGGGAGTTGAGATTACTATGGAGTCTCAGAGTGGCCTCAAACTCAAGGCACTCCTCCTATCTCTGCCTCCTGAGTGTTGGGATTAAAAGCGTGTGCCACCATACTTGTGTCAACTTTTTTTTTTTTCTACAGTGCTTAAACTTTGACTCTTTACACTGTGGGAAACTGCCATTTCTCTCAATGGCAGAGAAATGAGATTTCTTACCAATGCCATTTAAAATAATTGCTGCTTCTGGTTAAATGAAAGTTACCAAAATAGCATCAATGGCAACCAATGTCCAAATAAGCCCACATGCTCACCTCTTAGAGCCACCAAAAACAATTGGGAGCGTATTCCAAAACCATCCACCAACGTGTTTACGTATAAGTGACCCATTTTGAGCAGATTAAATGATTGTGGACAAGAAATGATTTTGACCTTAAAAAAGAGAGACAGATGAGGTTCAGTTGCTTTACCTTTTTCCTGGGACATGGCAGAAGGAGCAGTGGGAAAATGCATCCGGCTGACCATCCACACTCATGTTCACACTCTCTGCCTTCAGGAAATGTTAAGTGCTGAGGTTACCAGGTAGGTTGCTCGTTCATTTGTTCTGTTTTCAAAATACCTTTGATGCTCACATTGTTCTGGGAGCATGCCAGCCATCTTCAGATAACACATCTCTGCTTGGCTGAGGGTCCTTCCAGGATTGGTTTAGCTGTTCTCATCAGCTAGAAACATGCCAAACATGTTTCTGAATATTTCTTTTAAAAATTATTTATTTGAGAGGGAGATAAAGAGGCAGAGAGAGAGAGAGAGAGAGAAAGGGAGAAGGAATGAATGGGTAGACCCAGGCCTCCAGCCACTGCAAATGAACTCTAGACACATGTGCCACCTTGTGTATCTGGCTTACATGGGCACTGGGGAATTGAACCTGGGTCCTTAGACTTTGTAGGTAAGTACCACTAAGCCATCTCTCCAGCCCTCTAAATGTTTTTAAAAGTGTCTGTGATCTATAAAACTATAATGGAATAAAAGCTTCTGAAATCAATCAAGTAGCAGGCATGGTGGTACAGTCATTTAATCCCAGCACCCAGGAGGCTGAGAAAGGAGGATTGCATGTTTGAGGACAGCTAATGCTACATGGTGAGACTCTTTTAACTAAGGTTTCTTTGCTCATTTGTTTTCTTTCCCTTTTAAGATTCTCAACCTCACCAGTCACCAGAGAAAAGCAAATCAAAACTTCATTGAGGTGCTGGGGAGATGGCTCAGCAGCTAAAGGCGCTTGCGTGCAAAGCCTACCGGTCCAGATTCAATTTCCAAGATGGATAGCATTTGTTTGCAGTGGCGAGAGATAGTGCACACACACACACACAAATGATATTTTTTATATTTTATTTTTATTTATTTATTTATTTGACAGGGAAAGAGGGAGAGAGAGAATGGGTGAACCAGGGCCTCCAGCCACTGCAAACGAACCCCAGACACATGCACCCCCTTGTGCATCTGGTTAACGTGGGTCCTGGGGAATCGAACCTGGGTCCTTTGGCTTTGCAAGCAAATGCCTTAACCTCTAAGCCATCCCTCCAGCCCCAAATAACTTTTTAAAAGTACTTTGAGATTCTATCTTATCCTGTCAGAATGTCAGTTATCAAGAAAGAAAAAAAAAAAACAAAAAAAACAAATGCTGATGAGGAGGTGAACAAAAGAGAATCCTTATTCACTGCTGGTGGGAATGTCAACTAGTCCAGCCACTGTGGAAATCAGTTTGGAGGATCCCCAAGAAAGCTAAAAATAGAACTACCATATGGCCTTGCTAATACTCAAAGGACTCCGAGTTAACATGTCACAGAGGTATTTGCACATCACTGTGTCCTGCGGCAGCCATCTTTCCAGCCCATGCAGCACTCTTCACAATGGCTAAGTTATAGAACCAACCTAGGACAGAGAAATGGATAATGATGTGGAATGTGCACACAGGGGGATTGTGTCTCAGTCACAAAGAAGCAGGAAATAATGTCATTTGTTGGAAAATGGATGCAACTGGAGAAAATCATGCCAAGCTGATTAAGCCAGTCTCAGAAAGACAAGCATCATGCGTTCTGTCACATGTGGCTCCTAAATTGTATATCTACACATAAAGTCAGGTGTGTTTGCATGTACGTATGATGGGCAAGGAGAAGTGAGACTATTTAGGGATTAATGGGAGGGGAGAGGGTCATATGCTCAATGTATGATAATACTTGTGTATGAATATGTCTTTATTGTAACACAGTTCCATGTACAATGTATATATGCAATAGTAATTTTATAAACATATTTTTATTTATTAGAGAGAGAGACAAAGAGGCAGGCAGGGAAAGATTAAGAATGGGTGGCCCAGGGCCTTCTGCCACTGCAAACAAACTCCAGATGCATGCACCACTTTGTGCATCTGGCTTTATGTGGGTACTGGGGAATCAAACCCAGGTCTTTAGGCTTTGAAAGCAAGCACCTTTAACTGCTGAGACATTTCTCCAGCTCTGAAAATAGGGCTGGGGACATGGCTCAGCCAATAGAGGTGCTTATTTCAGAGCCTGACAGCCTGGGGTAAAAGAATCTTGCTATCTGGAACTTTCTGGTAAGTGGCAGTCTAGAAGCTGTCTCCATGTGTAGCAGACAGTTTTAGGTTCGCCTAGATGAACTTCCAGACCAGGCACAGTTATGGAGGAAGGGATATTTATTGAAGCTTGCAGATCCAGGGGAAGTTTCCTTATGGAAGAAGAAGCTGGCCTGCTCTTACAGGACCAGGCAAGAGAGAGAGAAAGCCAAAAGCCACACAGCACAGCATAGCACACTTCAGGAACTCGAGCTAGGCACACTTTGCATATCTTTAGATTGAAATCTCAAACCCACCACCACACCTTAAGATCCACCCAGTGACATTGCCTCCAGCCAGGTGGCTGCAGATGCAAAAACTACAAACTAATAAAACACTGAATATATTGGGGGACATCTATTCAAACTACCATGCCATGTGACCCAGTGAAGGGAGACTCAGAAAAAAACAAAAACAAACTAAATTCCAAAGAGAAAGAGCTTTGGAAACCCACACACATGCGGTGACAGGATACCTGAGAAGTGAAAGAAAAGGACAGGCAATGCTCTGATAAGAAGTGAGCCAAACACTGCTCCATAGCTCCTTGGAGTGGGGAGGGAAGCAGAAGTTGCTTCCAAAAACAGTTAATTTCTAAAAAAAAAATAAATAAATAAAAATTAAACTAGTTTTTTAAATTCATTTATCTATTTTTTCAAGCAGAGGGAACCAGACCGATAGAGAGAGAGAGAGAGAGAAAGAGAATGAGTATGAGTATGATACCAGGACTTCCAACCACTGTAAACAAACTTCAGATGCATGCGCCACTTTGTGCATTTGGCTTTACATGGGTACTGGGGAATCAAACCTTAGGCTTTTGCAGGCAATTGCTTTAACTGCTGAACCATTTCTCCAGCCCAACAGTCTTGTTTTGTTCTGAGGCCAGGTCTCATTTGTCCTGGCTAATCTGGAACTTGCTGTGTAGCTGAGCACGGTCTTGAATGTCTGATCTTCCTGTCTGCACCCCCCAGCACTGGGATCACAGGCACGTACCACTGTGCTTGATTCAGAGGACCCAACCCAAGGCTTTGTGTTCCAACTGAGCTACACCCCCAGCCCTCAGAAACAGCTTGTTTTCTCCTCTTTTGGGTAGTACTGGGGACCAAGCCTTCAAGAGTACACTGCTCATTAAGGTACTTGCCTGCAAAGCCAAAGGACCCAGGTCCAATTTCCCAGGATCCATGTAAACCAGATGCTCAAGGTGGTGCATATGTCTGGAGTTTATTTGCAGTGGCTGGAGGCCCCGGTGCAACCATTCTCTCTCTCTCTCTCTCTCTCTCTCTCTTCTCTCTTTCTCTCTCTCAAATAAATAAATAAATAAATAAATAATTTTTTTGGATTTATTTTATTGACAACTTCTATACTTACATACAAAAAATGAATACTATTTCCCTCCCTTCCCCCATTCCCCTTTAGAACTCCAATCTCCATTGTATCCCCTCCCTCTCTCCATTAGTCTCTCTTTTAATTTGATGTCATCATCTTTTTCTTCTATTATGAGGATCTATTGCTAGGCACTGCAAGGTCATGGATATTGAGCAGTAAAAACAGTGGACACTGAACATTCAAGTTTGGCCATACAGGCCCAATGACTGAACGGGTGCAATAGTGGCGTGTCTGCTCTTGGGGTATGTGGTAGTTTGAATATATGTCCCCCAATATATTCAGTGTTTTATTAGTTATAGTTTGCATCTGCAATCACCTTGCTAGAGGCAATGTCACTGGGGGCTGGTCTTAAGGTGTGGGTTTGAGATTCCATTGTAAAGATATGCAAATGTGCCTAGCAGGAGTTCCTGAAGTGTGCTGTGTGACCTTTTGGCTGTAGTTTTGCTCAGTGTGCTGTGTAGCTGGCGGCTTGGCTTTGCTCTCTTGACTGGTCCTGTGAGAGCAGGCCGTTTCTCCTGCCCTTATGGAACTTCCCCTGGATCTGTAAGCTTCAATAAATAATATCCCTTCCTCCATAACTGTGCCTGGTCTGGAAGTTCATCTCAGCGAACCTGAAGCTGTCTGCTACAGGGTAACCAACTGCTCCATAATTGGACTGAAGGCCCTCTCTATGGGCAGGAATACATACCTGGTACTAAAAAACCTAAGCAAAAGTCTATGGCAGGGGAGGTCATGAGCCTTAGGGGTATAAAGCCTGCTCTTGTCTGACTAAATATATATATTATTCCCACCAAGCTACCCTGAAAGCACTACGCTTAATGTTCATATTCACATATCATCGCTACTCTCACTTCTGGTTAAGAAGCTTCTCTTTTCAGATGGCGATGACCACTGGGATGACCCAAAAGGCAACATAGTGCTGAGAAGAAGGGATGGAGGAGTGCCCAGCTCTGAAATAAATAAAATATTTTTTAAACAAGAGTATACTGCTCAATAAGAAGGTTCTAAATAAAACCGGAAGACAGAGCCAGACAGATGCACAAATTACAACACAGAAATGCGATGTGCACGAGAAAGCAATTTGCCATGGCCCCCAAATTATACTGCAAAGCCATACAAACGCTGCACATAGAACTGCCACCAAACAGACATGCAGGTTAACGGAATGGAGTGGAGGAGCCAGAAATAAATCTGCATAGCTATAGACACCTAATGTTTGATCAAGGTGACAAAACCAGCCATTGGAATAAAGCATCTCTCTAACAAAAGGTGCTGGGAACACCTGGATCTCCATATGTAAAAGAAAGATCACACACAAAAAATCAATTCAAAAACAGAGCACAGACCTTAATGTGAGTCTTTAAACTTTGACACTGCTGGAGAAAACATACATGAAGCACTTCAAGAGACTGGGCATAGACAGGGACTTCCTGAAAAAGGACTCTAATACTGGGGATTCCATCAAACTGAGAGTTTATCCACAGTAAGGACAGTGACGGGAGTGAAGAGACAGCCCAGCCTACAGAATGGAAAATCTCTGCCAACTGCACATCAGACAAGGCCGTCATATCTTGACTACATAAAGAACTGCAAAAAAAAAAAAAAAAAAAAAAAAAAAAAAAAACCCTCCAACCCCACCCAAATCATCCAAACACAAATGAGTTAATGAACTCAACAAACAACTGCAACGAGAGTCTATGTCGCCCCAATCAGAATGACTATCAACCTATCAACAAGCAAAAAAAAAAAAAAAAAAAAAAAAAAAAAAAAAAAAAAAACCCACAAATGTTGGCAAGGAAAGAGGAGAAACACACTGCTGGTAGGAAAGTAAACTGGTGCAATCACTATGGAAACCAGTATGTAGGTTTCTAACAAAAAACAAAACAAAACAAACAAAAAGAACCCCTGGAAACAGAACACAACCTGAGTATGTACCTAAAGGACTGTACGTCAACATGCCAGAGATACTTGCACGTTCCTGCTTACTATCACACTCGTCACAATGGACGGAAATAGAACTAGCTAACTAGCTTAGCCCTGCATTACCAGGCAGAAGGATGAAGAAAATGTGGAACTGGCAGGGCGTGGTGGTGCACGCCTTTAATCCCCGCACTCCCGAGGCAGAGGTAGGAGGATCTCTGTGAGTTTGAGGCCACCCTGAGACTACATAGTGAATTCCAGGTCAGCCTGGGCTAGAGTGAGCCCCTACCTTGAAAAACAAAAAAAAGAAAGAAAATGTGGAACTGGAAAGCCAGGCTCAGAAAGACAGATGTTTTCTCTCATATACAGAACCTAGATTTAAAATTATGTCTACGCACGGATATATGCATGTGTTTTGAGGGGTCATGAGATTAGAAAAGGGATTATGATAGAGGGAAAAAATTTTAAGGGAGGGGGAAAAAAGAGAGTGGTGGAATCCATGTGAGATCACAGCAGAATGGGGGACTATTTGGGGAGGAGGAAGAGAATCAGCCCGGGGGGGGAGGGGCAGAGGGAAAGGGGGATGAATTAGAACAAAGAGTACATACACAGACACACACAGGCCATAAGGAATCCCATTTCTTTATACACTAACTTAATTATAAAACAACAACAATACAATTTAAAAGGAAAAAGTTGACTGGGCATGGTGGTGCACACCTTTAATCTCAGTACTTACTTGGGAGGCCAAGATAGGAGGATCGCTATGAGTTCGAGGCCACCCTGAGACTACAAAGTGAATTCCAGGTCAGCCTGGTCTAGAACGAAACCTTAACTCAAACAAAACAAAAGGCTGGAGAGATTGCTTAACAGTGAAGGCGCTTGCCTGCAAAGCCAAAGGACCAAGGTTTGATTCCCCAGGATGCAAATAAGCCAGATGCACAACGTGGTCCATGTGTCTGGAGTTTGTTTGCAGCAGCTGAAGACCCTGGTGCACCTATTCTCTCTCTCTCCCCCCCCCTGCCTCTTTCTTTCTCTCTCTCTCAAATAAATAAAATAAATATTTTTCTCAGGACGCAGAGGTAGTAGGATCGCCATGAGTTCAAGGCCACCCTGAGACTACAGAGTGAATTCTGGGTCAGCCTGAGCTAGAGTGATACACTTCCTCAAAAACCACACCAAAAAAAAAAAAAAAAAAAAAAAAAAAAAAAAAAAAGCAATAAGGAAAAAAAAAAGTACATTCCTGGTACTTCCTCAATCAATGACTGCAAATACATCAGTGACTTAACTCACAGTAGTTTATTTCTCACACATACTGTGAGCCAACAAAGCACTCAGCTCCATGGAGTCATCCAGGTGCTCAGGCTGGCGGAGAAGCCATAATCTTAGACCATCTGGGTGTATGTTGTCCTTCCCGTCAGCAGTCAGACAGAACAGAGCATATCAGGGTTCCTCGATGGGTGCAGAGACTATCTTTTATGGTCAGGACTAGTCAGGTGGCCCTGCCTACATGCCAGGTGCTGAAGAATATAGGGGTTCCCATGGAATTTTGACCGCAGAGAAGGAAAGACCCAACAAAACTGCTGAGAGAAGGAAGAATTGGAGTTTCAAATAAACTATCAAAACATTGGGTAATGAAAATAGTTGAACATAAAAAGATGAAGTGTTGGGCCGGGCGTGGTGGCGCACGCCTTTGATCCCAGCACTCTGGAGGCAGAGGTTGAAGGATTGCCATGAATTCGAGGCCACCCTGAGAATACAGAGTGAATTCGAGGTCAGACTGGACTAGAGTGAGACCCAACCAAAAAGAAAGATAAAGTGTTGAGCTGAAGAGATGGCTTAGCAGTTAAGGTGTTTGCCTACAAAGCCAAAGGGCCCAGGTTTGACTCCCCAGGACTCACATAAGCCAGATGCACAAGGGGGCACAGTTTGCAGTGGTTGGAGGCCCTGGGGTGCCCATTCTCTCTCCTCCCCCAAATAAATAAATACAATTTTAAAATATTAAAAAGAAGATAAATTGGTAAGCCTCAGACCATACCTTACAGCTCAGAACAAAAAAAGTGCATAAATACAGATTGGGGAGAAAATAGGTGAAGAGTTGAGAGGCTTATAAGAAGGGGTGAGTTAAAGGCAAACATGTTGGAGTTAAATGTTGACATGTGTTTCTTAGTATGATTTCCCCATGTTGAGATCTAGGGCCTGGTGGGTACTTATCAGAAACCCAGGTAGATGGTTTCAGAAAGAACAACCCTGTATCCCTCTCCCCGGCTGATTTAGTGTTGAGTTCTTTGTAGCCTTTGGATTTCTTCTTTGATAGCTTTTTAACTGATCAAGCCATTTCTTTTGATACTGATATTGGTAATCTTTATCTTTTCTTGTTGATTAGTTTGTATAGACATTTATCAATTCAATTGATCTCAAAGCTTTTGGTCTCATTAATTTTCCCTCTATGATTCTTGTTTTTATTTCACTGATTTCTACTGTTTTTTTCCTAAGAGTCAGAGAGAGAGAGAGAGAGAGACAGATAAAGAATGGGTGTGCCTGCTGCCTCTCACCTGATATGAATGAACTCCAGATGTGTGCGCCCCCTTGTGGGAAAGTGTGGCATTGCACCCTTGCACCACTTTTTACGTCTGGCTAAACGTGGGACCTGGAGAATCGAACGGGTGTTCTTAGGCTTAGCAGGCAGGCGCCTTAACCACTAAGCCATCTCTCCAACCCTGAGTTCTACTTCTATATCTGCTATGTCTTTACATTTACTTACTTTAAGCTTCGCTTATTTTTGTTTTTCTAGTTTCCTAAAGTGGAAGCTGTACTCACTGACTTGAGAGCTTTATTTTTTCATAAAATAAAGATTTGGTGTTTCAAGTTTCCTTCAAAATACTGAATTAGCAGAACCCAATTACATTTTGACTTTTCATTTTCACAAAGTTCAAAAAGGATCCTAGTTTTGCCTTTCATTCATTTATAGACTGTCAGTTTAAAGTGTGCCATTTAGTTCCATGTTCTTGGAATTTCAGAGATCTTTCTTTTTATCATGCTCAGTATTGTGTAACTATTTTCTCAGAGTTTGAACATTCCCTCTTGGAAGAAGGAAGGAGGCTCACAAGCTAATAAAATGTGACTCACTAGGAAGCTAAAAAAAGTTACAGATTCACAAGACACCTCCCCCAAGGTTTCATATGGGTAAACAACTGCCGGAAGAGAGGAGACTGGTGGAGCTGCCTGAAAGTTGGCCAGGAGCCCCAAGTAAGCAGCTTTCACGAGTTGTCACCCAGTATGTCAATGCTGGAATAAGCTTCTCAATGCAGCTACCTGAGTCACCCCTGCCCCTGTAAGTAACCCTCATCCATGCTCTTGAAAATAACTCCAACAAACCTAGTGGTTCACAAAGCTTTATTTGTGTAAAATTATTGCGTTGGCTGTCATTGTGCTCTGGAGTGAATAGACAATTATTCATATTTCACACAATGATCAGAAAACAGACTTTAACTTGAATGCTATTACATTTTTTTGAGACTGATTTAATGACATATGATAGTAAATGTTCTACCTGTTCTTGAAAAACAAACGCATTGTACTCTTGGGTGATGTGTTCATAAATGTCAGGTAACATTGGTTGATAATGTTATTTAAATTTGATCTAGCAGTCGTCTACCCATCCCCCCCCTTTTTTTGAGTTAGGGTCTGACCTGGAATTCACTATTCTCAGGGTGGCCTTGAACTCATGGCAACCCTCCTACCTCTGCCTCTGGAGTGCTGGGATTAAAGGTGTGCGCCACCATGCCTGGCTGCTTGTGGCTAGTTTTGTTCCAACTGTATATAATCCATACATTGCTGCATTTATCCTCAGTAGTTACCCTATAAGCATGGAGTTGGGAACTCAAGTAGTTCAAGCATGAGGACTGAGCCCATCAGTCAGACTGTAAAATAATTTATTTTGAATTATCATATATATATATATATATGTATGGAGAGAGAGAGAGAGAATGGGTACACCAGGGCCTCTAGCCACTGCAAGCAAACTCCAGATGCATGCACCACCTTGTGCTTTACATGGGTCCTGGGGAATCAAACCTGGGTCCTTTGGCTTTGTAGGCAAACACCTTAACTGCTAAGCCATTTCTCCAGCCCCATTCAGCCCCCTATAGAACCACTTTCTTTTTTGTTTTATGTTTTTGGTTTTTCGAGGTAGGGTCTCACTCTCGTCCAGGCTGACCTGGAATTAACTATGTAGTCTCAGGGTGGCCTCGAACTCTCAGCGATCCTCCTACCTCTGCCTCCCAAGTGCTGGGATTAAAGGCGTGCGCCACCACGCCCGGCTAGAACCACTTTCTAACCATAAACTATTCAGAAGGACCATGGTGAGCTACTGAATTAAAACAAAACAATCACAACTCTTTGAGAAGGAGGCACTTCACGTCAGGACATCAGACAAACAATGTGAAGGGAGCTAGTGCTTGTGAGGATAGGAGGCAAAGTTAAGTGGGAAGTTACTTCAGCTGTCTACATGGGCTGTGTTTCTTCACAGATTCATCTGAGTCCCCCATTGGACTTGTTTTGCTCTGGTAGCTCACAGAGATCTGTCACTCAGATCTTTTTGCCACTGTTTCATATAAAAGTACCAGATTCCCTTTACAACTAAAACTTATGTTAGTAAGACCGTAAGTATGTAGCACTAATGTTTATTTCTTTGGTAAACTAGCCAGTAAAAATGGCTGTCCACAACAATGAAGTTATAAAATAGGGGCTGAAGAGATGACTTAGCTATTAAGGAGCTTGCCTACAAAATCCCAGGACCCAGGTTCAATTCTCCAGGTCGCACGTAAGCCAGATGCACAAGGAGATGCATGCGTCTGGAGTTTGTTTGCAGTAGCTGGAAGCCCTGGTATGCTCATTCTCTCTCTCTCCACCTCTCTCTCTGTCTCAAATTAAAGTTTAAAAAAAGATGTTTATTATTTAAAAATAAATAAAACAAACTGTTCTACATCTGAGTTCTGCCTTTGTTTTTAGCTTCTTGTACAGGACTCATGCTTTCAAATCATATTTTCCCTCTAGTAGTTGTGGACGAAGTGTGGTGGACGGGCTCCTATTTAGCTAACAGAAGGGTCGTCCTTTTGCTGAAAGGCGAGTAGCTGGGTGTGGTGGCACACACCTTTAATCCCAGCACTCGGGAGGCAGAGGTAGGAGGATCGCTGTGAGTTTGAAGCCACCCTGAGACTACAGAGTGAATTTCAGGTCAGCTGGGCTAGAGGGAGACTCTACCTCGAAAAACAAACAAAAAATAATAAATAAATAAATAAACAAAAGGAAGCTAAGTCAGCGTGTACTGAACATCATGTCCTAGGTGCTGTATTTACACTCTTTGTTCTGCATGGCTGCAACCACTGATGGGCATTCTTATCTCCGTTTTACAAATGAAGAACGAGGCTCAGGTCTACATAGCCAGTAAGTGTGTGTGTGTGTGTGTGTGTGTGTGTGTGTGTCTGTGTAACCAGGCCTCTCTTCAGACAATGCATCCTGTATCATTTTCTATTAATTATATTTTCTAGATGTAAAGACTAAAACAGTATTAAAAGTTGACTATTTAATCTTGCAACGCTTTATTTTCAAAGGAAGCAGACTTATGCAGAAGGGTGATTAATATTTGCGTTGGTGGAAGCTAGAAATGTCATAGTAAGTCATGGATTGCTGTAATCCACACTTAAAGATTGATCGCTAATTCACATTCTGAACCAACCTTTTGATGAACACAGTGCCAGTGTGATGATCTGGCCAGCAGGTGGCAATATTGTGTCATAAAGGACCAGGCAGATTTTTCCCTATCTGTTACTATACTTTAGAAAAGCCAGCTGGGAGTCCTGGCACACGCCTTTAATCCCAGCACTCCCGAGGCAGAGGTAGGAGGATCACCTTGAGTTTAAGGCCACCCTGAGACGGCATAGTGAATCCCAGGTCAGCTTGGACTAGAGTGAAACCCTACCTCTGAGAACCAAAAAAGAAAAACCTAAAACTCAGGTTTGGGTGTCCCTGATTCTGTTTCATCACATGCACACAGCAACTAAATGTTTTCGGCCACCCACCTCCTGTGAAGATTAGTGGTCAGGTGGTAACCTCTAGGACCTCAGTAAAGAATGGGTCAGCCTCTAGAATGGGCACTGAAGTCCCAGGAGTCTGCTCAGGATTTCTTAGCTCTGGAGCAGGTATAGCCAGAGATCAGAGACTCAATGCAAAGGCATGTGATAGAATATTATAGAACACTTCACTTTCCCAGAGATCCCCAATCCATTCATTTCAGCTACTGAGGTCCCAATTAAAAAGAGAAGCCAGGGCCTGAGAGACGGCTCAGCGGCTAAGGCGCTTACCCGCAAAGCCTAACTATGACCTGGGTTCAATGTCCCAGTACCCATGTAAAGCCAGATGCACAAAGTGGTACATTTCTCTGGAGTTCATCTGCAGCAGCTAGAGGCCCTGGCGTACCCATGCTCATTCTCTCTCTCTGTCTTTCCCTTTGCAAATAATAAATAAATAAACAAATAAATAAATAAATAAACAAAAGAGAGAAGCCAAATAGGAGATGCAAGGAGAGAGGCACTGTGTGCCTTACTTGGGGTCTGCTCACTCCTTGTTTTAGATATAATTCTAAATCTAGGTGGTTTCTTGGTACATACCAGATTAAAAACAGCTATTTGGAAGAGGAGAAAATTGTTAAATAGTCAAGCTCAGAAATCCAACAGTCAAACTAACAGGAAATTTTAAAAAATGAAAAGAGGGCTGGAGAGATTGCTCTGTGGTTAAGGTGCTTACCTTCAGAACCTAACGATGCAAGTTCAGTTCCCCAGGTCCCATGTAAGGCCACATGTCTGTTTGCTGCTGCTGGAGGTCCTGGTGTGTTCATCTGCTCTGTTTCTCTTCTATCTCTATCTCTGCTTGCAAATGAATAAAAAAAATACAAATGGGGCTGGAGTGATGGCTTAGTGGTTAAGGCACTTGCCTGAAAAGCCTAAGGACCCAGGTCCAATTCCCCAGTACTCACATAAGCCAGATGCACATGGTGGCGCATGCATCTGGAGTTTGTTTGCGGTGGCTGGAGGCCCTGGTGTGCCCATTCTCAATCTCTCTTAAATAAATAAATAATAATATTTAAACAAATGAAAAGAAGCAGAAACATGAACTTGAGACACAGTGCTCAACAGATACATAGAGGCCCCCAAGCACACTGGTATATCAGTGCTCAGCCCGTGGGACAGAAGACCAGCAGTGTCCGCATGTGTAGGAGTTCTGTTCAGAACACTTAGGTCTATAAGGCAAATAACTGCTCATTACAAAATGTGGGAAAACAAGAGAATGCTTGCGGCCAGGAGCAGTTTCAGAGACTGGGAGAGTCAACCTTGTCTAGTAAGATGCAGTGTGTGCCTTTGCTCTAAGGCAGACTGACTTGGGCACAGATCTAGCAGATGTGTGTCTTCAGTAGCCTCAGTAGGTTCCTTAAGCTTCCTAAGCCTCCATTTCCTCATCTGTGAAATGGGGATGAAAAGGTTTTGGTAAGTGGTACTAAAGTGAAAGCTGCCCAGGTTACACATATGTTAATCTTCATATTTAAATTTTCTTGTTTATTTGTGTGTGTGGCATGTGTGTATGGATGTACCTGGGTCTCTTCCTGCTGTAAATGAATGACCCCATTCAACTTTATGTGGTTAGCTGGGGAATTGAACTGGGATCAGCAGCTTTTGCCAGCAAGTGCCTTTAACCACTGAGCCAGCTCTCTAGTCTCTGACATATTTTTTAAATTTTTATTTAATGTTTTTTTGTTTTGTTTTTCTAGGTAGGGTCTCACTCTAGCCCAGGCTGACCTGGAATTCACTCTGTAGTCTCAGGATGGCCTTGAACTCCTGGCAATCCTCCTACCTCTGCCTCCCAAGTGCTGGGATTAAAGCCACCACTCCCGTCTTTCCAACACACACACACACACACACACACACACACACACACACACATATATATTTTTTTCTTTTTGGTTTTTTGAGGTAGGATCTCAATCGGACCCAGGCTGACCTGAAATTCACTATGTAGTCTCAGGGTGGCCTTGAACTCCTGGCAATCCTCCTACCTTTGCCTCCCTAGTGCTGGGATTAAAGGCATGCGCCACCACGCCTGGCTCCAACATATTTTTAATCCTATGTTGATCAAAGTGGAAATGTGTGTCCATGATCTCCATGACTTTTGGGTAGCCTGGAACCTTCCGTTTCCACTTTCTTTGGATGGGTCTAAGGTTGGCTTTCATATCTGGGTCCAGGATCACAGCACATGGTTCTCTCTGCTTACTGTGAAGGTCCAGTAACAGACCTGGTCCCAGTTCTGTAACTGGGGTCCCTGGCTAAATTCTTCTCTGTCCCTTGTATGAATGATCATTCAGTGGGGGGAGCGCTCTTGAGCACTAAGCTGCTTTTAATGCCATTATTGCCTGTGAAGACCACCAGCAAAGTCCTCACTAGGGCTCTACATCACAGGATGCCCTCAATTCCAGGGTCCAGCAGAACTGGTGATGCTGGTATTGGAAGATCAAGCCCAAGCTTGGTAGACAGTACTAGCCCCAGGACAAGTTCTCCCAGACCAGGCTGTCCCTTGCAAAGCTGGACTTATCAGATCCCTTGATAGAAATCCATTTCTCAAGGTCATCCCTCTGCTATACCTAGGGAATTATTTCGGCCCCTGGTGGGTTTTATTTATTTATTTATTTATTTATTTTTATTTTTTTTTTTCCGAGGTAGGGTCTCACTCTAGTCCAGGCTGACCTGGAATTCACTATGTAGTCTCAGGGTAGCCTCGAACTCACGGTGATCCTCCTACCTGTGCCTCCTGAGTGCTGGGATTAAAGGCGTGCGCCACCACGCCCGGCTTCCCTGGTAGTTTTGATATTCTTATGATGGTCTGCACAGTAGGATCTATAACAGACCACCATAAACTTGGTGACTTGAAACCACAGACATTTCTTTTTTTTTTTTCTTTTTCTTTTTTAGTTTATTTTTTCTGGTTTTTTGAGGCAGGGTCTCATTCTAGCCCAGGCTGACCTGGATTTCACTACATAGTGTCAGAATGGACTCAAACTCACAGTGATCCTCCTACCTCTGCCCTGAGTGCTGGGATTAAAGGTGAGTGCCACCATACCCGGCAGAAATTTCTTCCCTCCCACTTGTGGAGGCCAGGAGTCTGAAGCGTTGGTGCTGGCTGAGCAATGCTCCCCCTGGACTCCAGGAGAGAACTGTCCTTGTCCTGGACAACTTCTGGTGGTTCTGAGCTTTCTTGGCCATGGCTGAATCAATCAGGCCTCTGCTTCCCTCATCCCATGGCCTCTTCTGTGCCAGTGTCTCCTCCTCTGTCTCTTTTAGGGACATTTCCCAGTGGATTCAGGTCCAAACTGGGCAATCCAGAATGCTCCCATCTCAAGACCCTTAGTTATATTTGCATAGACTTTTTAAATTCAAATTATCACATAAACAGATCCAGGAGCTAGACATATCTTTGAGGGGGGACACTTGAAACTCACTATGTGTTTTATGCTCCAATGACCACTGATAGAGGATGACTCTGAAACTTCTGGTTTGGAATAAGTTTGTCAGCCTCATCTATGAGGTCATGTGAGGCACCTGCGCACCCTTCCCTCACCCCTTTTTCCTCCTACTCCCAATAGCCATCATGCTAAACACTGACTAGAAACATGTCTAGTATCTCCAGATCCAGAGGTCATCCGCTGCCCGCCTCCATGCGACATGGTCATCCTTCACAGTGCAGGGTACCTGCTCTGTGATCTCTGGCCCAAAGCCCCCGTGTTCCTCCTCACACCAGGAACAACCACCTGAGCCCCACTCGGGCCTGTGACTGGAATCTTAACCTTCACACATCCCTCAGTGCCACGGCAGACAGTAGCGGGGTCCGTCCTTCATCCTGCACATTTTCTTAAAAAGGTTAGGTCTCCTAGGGTCTTAGGAAGTTAGCTTAAATTTTCAAAGTATTTTCAGTATTTTTGAGACATATACATTCCTATTCCTCCCTTCTTTACTCTCTCCACCCCTCCCTCTTTTGGGGAGAGGGAGAGAAGGAGAGAGAGAGAAAGAGGGAAGAGAATAGGCACGCCAGGGCCTCCAGCCACTGCAAACGAACTCCAGATGCATGTGCCCCTTGTGCATCTGGCTTATGTGGGTCCTGGGGAATTGAACCTGGCTTCTTTGGCTTTGCAAGCAAGCACCTTAACAGCTAAGCCATCTCTCCAGCTCTTGGCTTTATTTTTGAGACAGTCTTGCCACGTGGCTCCCTGAGTAGCTTGGAAGCTGCAGCATCTTCCTGCTTCTGTTTCTCTAGTGCTGAGATTACACATGGTCACCAACATGCCCGCATTTCTTTTTTTTTTTCCTTCCTGTGTTTTTTGTTTGCTTGTTTTTTGTTTCTTTTAAACATTTTATTTATTTATTTAAGAGAGAGAAAGAGGCACAGAGAAAGAGAGAGAGAATGGGCATGCCAGGGCCTCCAGCCACTGCAAACGAACTCCAGACACATGCTCCACCTTGTGTATCTGGCTTATGTGGGTCCTGGGGAGTCGAACAGAGGTCCTTTTGTTTTGCAGGCAAGCACCTTAACTGCTAAGCCATCTCTCCAGCCCATATACCTTTTTAATATAAAGAAAAACTTCAATTTAGGTTGAAGAAAATGTACTTTTTTTTTTTTTTTTTTTTTGAGGCAGGGTTTCTTCTAACCAGGCTGACCTGGAACTCACTCTACAGCCAAGACAGAGGTTGGTTTCCAACTCATGGCAACCCCCCTACTTGTGTACCTCCACTCACCCATGAACATGTAGGCACATTCACATCACACACATACATATGTACACACACACACACACACACACACACACACAAAGCCATATCCAAGTATCCATCTCTATGCTAACACAGTTGTAAAATAGAAATGTAAACATAGTTTATGGGTGAAGGCACCAAAATGGCCAGAATGAAAGCCCTGGATGCCTGAGTCTGGATTCCTGAGTCTGGCTTCTCTGTGATTCTGAGCATGATCATCTCAACCCCAAGCACTGTGTTCAGGATCCAGTGAGATGACGAGTGCATGACATCTGGCACATAGGAACTGTGGCATCTGGTACCTTCTTTCCAAGCTCTGGGGAAACAATTGCATGCCCCATGTGTTTCATAAACTTTCCCCCAGTCCTCCCTGCTGCTAATTTATACCCCAGGTTTTAACACTTACTGGGATTCCCTCGGTGTCTTGAGCCACGTGGGGGAGGGGGGTAGTTCCTGAGGGTCCTCCAGAATAAGGGGCCACAAACCACCTGATTCCCAAAAGGGGCCTCGGGTGGTGAGCTGGGCCAGGGACACTCAGGACTGCCATGTGGGGAAAGCCTGCGTGATCTCACCTTGTGCATGGCAAACTGCATGGGCTCCATTGTTTTTAAGCTGGATGGTCCTTCTTCCCTCCCCACACTGGGTCTTAGCATACTCCTTAGATGAGGGTCCAGGATTCATTTATTCTCCATTATTCCTCAGAGGAACTCCAAGTTCATTTTCCTATTGATAAGTCACCAGTTGGAGTTGCACAAAATCGCCTAGATTAAAACCATTGATTGAGGGCTGGAGGGATGGCTTAGTGGTTAAGGCACTTGCCTGCGAAGCCTGAAGACCCATGCTTGACTCTCCAGATCCCACGTGAGCCAGATGCACAAAGGTGAGGCAAGCGCAAGGTTGCATATGCCCACTAGGTGGCACAAGAGTCTGGCATTCAATTGCAATAACTGAGGCCCTGGTGTGCCAATTCTCTCTCTCTTTCTCCGTCTGTCTCTCTCACTTTCTTTAAAAGAAAAATTGATTTAAAAAAATTCCAAAATAAAAAAATCAAAACAAAACAAAAATACCACCAAAAAAGCTGGGTGTGGTAGCACGCGCCTTTAGTCCCAGCACTCGGGAGGCAGAGGTAGGGGTTGCCACGAGTTTGAGGCCAGCTTGAGACTACATAGTGAATTTTAGGTCAGGCTATACTACAGTGAAACCCCACCTCAAAAAAAAATAAATAAATACTTGAAAGCAACAAGAAAGTTGTGTAGATCATTTCTAAACTATTAAAAATTCATAGGAATATTGGAGTTTGGTTTAGATATAACATATTAAGGATGACTGTTGGATTCATGGTGGTTCTATATGTCCTTGAGACATTGGATTGGAGTGTGCGTCTGACTCGTGTGTGTGTGTGTGTGTGTGTGTGTGTGTGTGTGTAGTACATTCACTAGTCAAGTACTAGCGCTCTCTTATTTTGTACAAGTTTCTATCACAAAATGCTTTCGTCTGGCAGCTTTATAAACAACAGAATTTTATCACACACACTCTTGGAGGCTTGGAAGTTCAAGATCAAGACCTCAGCAGATTTGGATCCTGGTGAGGGACTAACTCCCCATAGATGTTACTTTCTTATTGTCCTAACCTGGTGGAAGGGACCGGAGCTCATTGTAGTCTCTCTTATAAGGACGCCAATCCCATTCATGAGGGTGGGACGGCATGACTTAATTATTTCCCAGATGCCATTCCTCTTAATAATATCACAGCATCAGGTACCAGCTTATGAATTGGGGGACCCCCCCAACATTCTGACCATAGCCACTACCCTCCCCCAGTTCATGTGATCAGTAGTTAGCACCTGCTTGTCGTGTGATTCTCACAATGACACCATGCACTAGGCATTATTTCCATTGTACAGAGAGGAACGTGAGGTTTCGAGTAAGCCCAGGTTCACCCCTCTTTTTCACTGTCACTTGTCCCATAGCCACTTTTGCCTAGGATGAAACAAAGCGCATAGATAATAACTTAGCCATCTGCCTAATTTCCAAACAATCAGTACCATGCCATAGCTAGATAGAGAAGAAATAGAAGAGTAGCTTACAATGAAAATAGTGTGTATGTCAGAAGATAGATGTTGAGATCTGTTTTTTTATTTTTATTTATTTTTTAATTATTATTTTTTATTGACAACTTTTATTTATTATTATTATTTATTATTTTTTATTGACAACTTCTATACTTACATACAAAAAAAAACCACCTGATATTTCCCTCCCCTCCTCCTGATATATTTTTTTTGAGGCGGTGTCCCACTCTAGCCCAGGCTGACCTGGAATTCACTATGTAGTCTCAGGGTGGCCTCGAACTCAAGGCAATCCTCCTACCTTCAGCCTCACATGTGCTGGGCTTAAAGGTGTGCCCCACCATACCTGGCCTAACCTTCATTTCTAAGAGTATCCCTTGACATTACTTAGCTACAGATCTTGGTTCTCTGATGTAAATCTTGATGACTCTTAGCTGCTTATAGTGAATGCTAAGTGAGTTTCAGATTTTGAACCTAGAACATCTCATAAAGACCTGCCGGTTAGGCCTCAGACATGGATGTTTACCTCCATGCAAACGGACATGCCTACTGAGGCCAGATGCAAAGCAACCCCTGAGGTCTTTCAAAGAACTGGCAGCTTGGGCTGGAGGGATGGCTTAGCGGTTAAGGCACTTGCCTGCAAAGCCAAAGGACCCAGGTTCGATTCTCCAGGACCCACTTAAGCCAGATGCACAAGGTGGCGCATGCATCTGGAGTTCGTTTGCAGTGGCTGGAGGCCCTGGCACACCCATTCTCTCTCTCTCTCTGCCTCTTTCCCTCTCTCAAATAAATAAATAAAAATAAAAATATCTTTAAAAAAGAACTGGCAGCTCGGAGATAGCTGGAGGAGCAGAATTGATAATCCTTGCCCAAGGGGAAACTGCTGTGTGGTGGAAGCTCTCTAACTCCTAAGTCAGGGTTCCTTGCAGAACCTTCTAACCTTCTAAAACCCTAGCTTTGTTTATTGGGTTGTTTATTGGTTAGTGTAACTAACCATGTCTGTGGTGTTGGTGATCTGCATCCCAGCAGGCCTGGATTCCAGAGAGGGACAGAGGGAGACAGAGAGAGAAAGTGGCAGATAGGAAGAGAGAGAATGGGCACATCAGGGCCACCAGCCTTCAAGTGAACTCAGACGCATGTGCTGCCCTTGTGTATCAGGCTGAGATGGGTCCTAGGGAATGGAACCTGGCTCCTTAGGCTTCACAGGCAAACACCTTAACTGCTAAGCCATCTCTCCAACCCCTCCTTTGGAGTTTTGAATAGGATCCCCAACATGCCACTCGGGACCACTCTCACCTGGCCTTGCTCAGCCAGCGGAAGTAGGAAGTCAGTTTCCTGCTGGGTTAGTACTGACTTGACTGTTGGCAGTCAAGGTCTCTGCTGCCCTGATTGGTGTCACTCTCTGGCTTTCCACTCGCTTCTCCACACTGGCTGCCCGCTATCTGCACACTAGTCTACTTCCCATAATAGGCTGAAGAATCAGCATGCTGTCCTCTGGGCTCGGTTTGCTCAGTGCCTTCTGCACTGTCTTTCGGAGGTCGCTGTGTTTCGCACAAGCTTCCTCCTGCTACCAGGACTCTGAGAAGCCTCTCTGGCTCCCCTGGAACACAGCAGCATTGAATGCATAGCCTAGAGTGAGATCCAGTGTCCCGGCTTTGGGCTGGCTCCTTTGGACATCGGGATGAGTTGACATGTGCTTTTTCTGCATCCTGGGCATGAATTCCATCAAAGCACTTGGCTGGCACCAGGGGTCAGCCTTTGCCTTGTCTTGGCATTGGACTTCAGGGGAAGATTCATTGCTCAGTAATCTGATGGTTACAGGAAGAAGCAAAGATGTGACTCTCTTTAGAATATATGTGTTCCTGCCAGGATGTTCCATCATGTCGATGGGCCTAATATGGTTCAGGTCTTGGGTAGGTAATGACAGCCACTGTGAGGTCTTGCAACAGCCACGTCATACCAGAAGACAGCATTCCAAAACACTCATGCCCATCCTTTGGCTCTAACATTATTTCTACCACCTCTTCCACAGTTTCACCACTGTTTGATACTCTTTTTAATTCCAAAATTTTGGAACGAATATCTTTAACTCTCTCAAAATATGATTTTTTAAAAAACTTTTTTATAGTTTTATTTTTATTTATTTATTTGAAAGAGGGAGAGAGAGAGAGAGAGAGAGAGAGAGAGAGAGAGAGAGAGAGAGAATGGGTGCACCAGGGTGTCTAGCCACTGCAAACAAACTCCAGATGCATGCACCCCCTTGTGCATCTGGCTTACGAGGGTTCTGAGGAATTGAATCAAGGTCATTTGGCTTTGCAGGCAAGTGCCGTAATCGCTAAGCCAACTCTCCAGCCCTCAAAATATGATTGTATTGTCAGTCAGTCATGATCATTTTTGCCTTGTTTTAATATATATACTTTGCATTTCTTTCCCTAAATGTATGTGATGAGGCTTCCAGAACTGTTGGGTGACAGTGGGTGTGAGTCCCTGACTTGTTCCTGATTTTATTTTATTATTTTTGTGTGTGTATGTGTGTATGTATGTGTGGGTAGGTGTGCAGGTGTGTGTGCGTGTATGTGGGGGCCAGAGTTTGGTGTTGAATGTCTTCCTTAATCGTTCTCCACGTTACTTGTTGACACAGGGTATCTTTGCCCCTGATTCTGATGTCGTCTTTCCCTCTGGTATTGGAAGACCTGTAGCTCAGTCAAAGTCAGAGAGTCCTTGCTTTATTCAAGGCCATGCTGAGAAATAAAACTTGGCAAGGGAGTTCTGCACAAGGTCGGGTCATCTCCCTTTTAGTGCAGTCATAAATTCTTTGTTTACTCACCACATGCTTCACTCTATTAAATTTGTAATCTATAACTCTATTCTTTCCAAAGTAAACTTTTAAAAACTATTTGTTAAAAATATTTTCATTTGGGCTGGAGAGATGGCTTAATTGTTAAGGTGCTTGCCTGTGAAGACTAAGGACCCATGTTCTACTCTCCAGAGCCCATGTTAGCCAGATGTACAAAGGTGAGGCAAGAGCAATGCTGCACATATCCACTAGGTGGTGCAAGTGTCTGGAGTTCCATTGAAGTGGTTGAGGACCCTGCGTGCCAATTCTCTCCCTTCCTGTCTCTCTAAAAAAAAAAATTATATATATATATATGGAGAGAGAGAGAGAGAGAGAGAGAGAGAGAGAGAGAGAGAGAGAATATAGGCATGCTGGGGGTCTCTTGCCAGTGCAAACAAATTCTATGTGCTATTTTCTGCATCTGGTTTTACTGGGGAGTGGAACCCTGGCCGGCTAACTTTGCAAGTAAGTGCCTTTAACTGTTGAGCCATTTTCCAGCCCCAATGACATATAGTTATTAACTATAATACATTTTCCTGTTGATATTTGTACCATGTGTGTATTTATTCAGTCTGTTCTCCCAACTTCACCAAATCATATCCTCTACACACACCCAGTCCTCAGCACCATGTACTATAGCTATTATTAGACCCTCAAAAAGTGGTTAGCTGAAGCCCATATGTGAAGCACTTTGAGTTAGGAAAGAACACTCCCCATCAGTCACTCACACCCCCTTTTTAAAATTTATTTATTTATTTATTTGAGAAAGAAAAAGAGGCAGACAGAGAGACAGAGGGAATGGGCGTATCAAGGCCTCCAGCCACTGCAAACGAACTCCAGATGCATGTGCCCTCACATCTCCATTATCTATTTATGTATGCACCCCCTTGTGCATCTGGCTTATGTGGGTCTTAGAAAACTGAACCATCATCCTTTGGCTTAACTGCTAAGCCATCTCTCCAGCCCAGTCACTCATGCTCTTAATGGTGACGGAGACTGTCTTAGGCATTTCAGTGTCACTGCCAGGACCAAGTGAGAGAATGTACAGAACAGGACGTTGAATGTTTCTAACATGATTAAGGCTGGCTTTCTATTTCACACAATCTATTGTAATAAAATGATGATTTTTGTTTGCGTTCCTAACTAGACCGTGACCTCACCAAGGATAGGAACCAAATCTTATTTATCCTTCAGTTCCTGGCTTCCATCCCAGGACTTGGCACGTGAGTAATTAATCAGTGTTTGTGGGACTAAAACAGAACTGGAATCAGCAAAATGGTTTTTGATAGACCAGTTCTGCTCTTGGTCATGCGCAATGCAGCTCCCATTCCAAACAGGCACAGTGGACCAACCACCCAAAGCAGCGGCTGGCGGTGGGGACTGCGGGCCCCAGTCCATGGAGTCTCCCAGCTCTGGCTTCAACCCTCATGGCTCATCTGGTAATGAATGAGTCAGGTGTTCCTGGGGCCGTTGCGACTGTTGCTAGGTGGTATAAAATTTCTTTAATCCTTCTATTCTTTCCATCGATTTAGGACACTTCCTAATCCACTGATATCTGAGGGAAATGGGATTTTATTATATATATATTTTTAAGATTTTTAAAATTTTTTTTTAATTTTTTAATTTTTTTGGAGAGAGAGAGAGAAAGAGAGAGAGAGAGAGAGAGAGAGAGAAGACAGAGAGGGAGGGAGAGGAGAGCAGTGTCTCAGAGAGCTGAGAACGAAGCAGTGTCTCAGCTGCTGAGAACGAAATCTAGATGTGTGCGCCCCCTTGTGGTCAAGTGCGGCATTGCACCCTTGTGTCACTTTGCATCTGGCTAAACGTGGGACCTGGAGATTGGAACCGCTGGAGATTGGAACCAGCGTTCTTAGGAGGCAGGCGCCTTAACTGCTAAGCCATGTCTCTAGCCCTTTTTTAAGATTTTTGTGTTTCTGGTATACATTTTTATCACTAATCCTGAATCAGGTTCAACTAAAAGTCCTTTTTTAAAAAAAAATGCTTTCTTGATGTCTTAAATTCCTATTTAAGAGTCTTTCTATATTTTTAATATTTATTTATTTCAGACACAGAGAAAGAGGCAGACAGAGAGAGTGAGTATGGGTGGGCCAGGGCCTCCTATCACTGCAAATGAACTCCAGACACATGTACTACTTTGTGCATTTGGCTTTATGTGGGCACTGGGAAATCAAACTTGGGCTATGGGGCTTTGCAAGCAAGTGCCTTTAACCACTGGGTCACTTCTCTGGCTCCTTTAATATGTAGAAATATTTTAAAAAGTTTAAAACCCAGAATCGTTTTCTGTTCCTTTTGGATGCCTGGGTCACTTAATGGTACCAATAATTACCACTTGTTAAACATTGTATGCTGTCCTTAATATAGAGGAGGTATCACCACACTAGGTTACATATGAGGATACATATGGGGAGGTGTGAATGAGTGTGCACATGTGTGTGTGTGTGTGTGCTTTGCTGGGAATAGTACCCAGGACCTCAAATACACTAGCAAAATGCTCTGTCACTTAGCTACATACATTCCTAGTATCAGGGGAGGGACATGTCTCATCTGGAAATTCACTTTCTCTCTTCAGCTCACCTCCGACATGACAGTTCGGGTGGCCTCGATTTCAGAAGGAAGACAGGGTCTCCGTAAACGGCTCAGACAGCTTTGCCTCATGGTGTGATGTGAAGAATCCCACCAATATTTAAGATGATTATTAAGTCACCTGGATGACCATGCACTAAAAATGCCAGGTCTGACTGGGATGACCCAAAAGGCATCATAGTGCTCAGAGGATGGGACAGAGGAGTGTTCATTGCTGATACATCTCTGTCACACCTTCCAAGGCTCAGGGTCCATTGCGGAAGAGGGGGCGGAAAGGATGTAAGAGCCAAAGGAAGTGTAGGACTCCTTACAATGCAACTGTCCAGACAGAAATTGGCCTTGATATTCATGACCTCGCAGTATCTAGCACTATCTTGACAAGACCCTCATAATAGCAGGAAAAGATGATGACATTAAAATAAAAGAGAGACTCATGGAGAGAAGGAGGGGAGATGATGGAGTGTGGATTTGTGAAAGGGGAAGTGGGGGAGGAGAGGGAATTATCATGGTTTATCGTCTGTAAGTATGGAAGCTGTCAATAAAAAAGGAAAGAAAAATGCCGGGGCTGCAGTTTTCCAAAGTGTGAAACTGCAGTTTGCAAATTTTAAAAGCTTACCTGCTGCTTTTTGCCCTGCTGAGATGGAAACCTTATTTACAAGCTGTACTTGCTCTGAAACATAGCAAGGTTGTACAAGTCTTCATGGCCCTCAGAGAGGTTGCAGGGGAATGAAGCCATGGGGAGTCTACAACTGTGAAGTTCATTTCATAGGGAAGGGCCGCCAGGGCTTTGAGTCTGCGCAGGCTGGAAAAGTGGCTGCTGTGCTCAGAATTAACGTCTATTAGAGAAACTGCCTCTTTATGCCCAAGCCTCTGTACTTGAATATCTTCCTTAAAATTATTCTATCTGTTATGCCATTATATTATATATTATAGAAGATATAATTTGACTGGAACACTTTAAAGAATGTGAGAAAACTGAAAAAAATATTTTAGCAACAATTTTAATGATGACCTTTATCTGAAATTATATTAGGATTTGTATGATTATACAAATTTGTATAATTATAGTAGGATTTGTATGATTGAAAGTTCATTATTATTAGTATTTTAAATCCTATTTCAATACTTATTAGTTGATATCTGAGCAATAGCACTTTACCATCTAGTTCTGGTGAGCAACCAAGAGTTTTGGAACTAGCCCATATTGGGGGCATCAGAGCCCTCCCTGGCCAACAACTCACTGGCAAATACCCCATTCCTGGCACCGAAGTTTTCTTGTAACAATCTATAACTTATGGGCATAGCATTATCCACCCCTCACAAGGTACTTCTACCCAAACTCTCTCTTAAAAAATTTTTTTGATTATCTTTCATTTGTTTATTTGAGAAAGAGAGAGAGAAGTAGGCAGACAGAGAGAGAGAGAATGGGCACTCCAGGGCCTCCAGCCACTGCAAATAAACGCCAGACACATGTGCCACCTTGTGCATCTGGCTTATATGGGTCCTGGGGAATTGAACTGAGGTCCTTTGGCTTTGCAGACAAAGCCTTAACCACTAAGCCACCTCTCCATCTGTCTTTCTTTTTAAACCTAAATAGTTTTTTAGCTAGTAAAGAAGTAGGTTTTCATAGGGCTTATTCATAATAACTTCCATTTTGATTAAACTTCCTCTCCCTCCTTTCCACCATCCCCTCTCCTGACTCCACTTGGACCATTGTACCCCTCAGTATTCTGCCCCTCTACTTGCATATCCACTACACCCTCCTCTTAAGCCCTCCCCTCTCCTACTTCCCTTCCTCCCTCCCTCCCTCATGGCCCCTTTCTAGGCTGTTGGCCTCTACTACTGACTTTCACTTCAACTCTCACATACACATCTAAACTTTTGAAACAGGAGCTTCCTATGAGAGAGAACATACAGCAGTTGACTCTCTGAGCCTGCTTTACCTCAATTAATATAATCTTTTCCAGATCCATCCATTTTCCAGAAAAAGTCATAAGTTCATTTTTCTTTTCAGCTGAATAGAACTCCAGTTGTGTATATGTACCACATCTCCATTATCTATTGATCAATTCAACATTATGTTTTTTTTAAGATAAAAGATTTTTTAAATTTTTTACTCATTTATTTAAGAGAGAGAGAGAGAATGGGCATTCCTGGGCCTCTAGTCATTGCAAATGAACTCCAGATGCATGCACCACCTGGTGCATCTGGCTTACCTGGATCCTGGGGAATCAAACCTGGGTCTTTTGGCTTTGCAGACAAGCACCTTAACCGCTAGGCCATCCCTCCAGCCCCAACTCTATCCCAGGTTGACCTGGAACTCACTATGTAGTCTCAAGGTGGCTGTGAACTCATGACACTCCTTTTACTTCTGCTTCCCAAGTGCCAACATCAGGTTTTTGTTGTTGTTGTTGTTTGAGGTAGGGTCTTGCTCTAGCCCAGGCTCACTCTAGCCCAGGCTGACCTGGACTTCACTATGTAGTCTCAGGGTGGCCTTGAACTCACGGCGATCCTCCCACTTCTGCCTCTCAAGTGCTGGGATTAAAGGGGCGCACCATCATGCCCGACTCAACATTAGTTTTTGATGGAAGTCCAGGTCTTAAAAAGATACCTCATAGACATATGTAAAACTCGTGCAAAATAAGCCAGTGGCCACGTTTACTGAGCCATGTTTTCCCATCTTCACATTGCCTGCTTTATAGATGAGGGCATGAAAACCCAGGGACACCAGAACTTCCCCAGGGCCACGCTTCCTCCACTTTCCCAGGAAAATTGTTTCTCATCCTTCCATCTTGCTTTGCACACTCTCACATTACTTCACATTTATGTATTTGGGTCTGTGTCTCTCCAAGTAATTGTAGGATCTTTAATATTTTATTTATTTATTTGAGAAAGAGAGAAGAGAGAGACACACACACAGACACACAGAGAGAGAGAGGGCCTCCAGCTGCTGCAAACGAACTCTAGATGCATGCGCCACCTTGTGCATCTGGCTTATGTGGGTCCTGGGGAATCAAGCCTTGAACCTGGGTCCGTAGGCTTCACAGGCAAGCGCCTTCACCACTAAGCCATGTCTCCAGCCCAATTGTGGGATCTTTTAGAGCAAAGTCTATGTCTTTATCTTGCTCTATTCCCCAGAACCTAGTGGACAGTGGGGAGCAGGAGAGGTGAGCAAACAATCCACATCCATCCCTCCCACCACTGAGGCTCCACTGGCTGATAGCCAGCACACTTTTGGAGGAAAACTTCGCTGCCCACATCATGGGAACATGCTATGCCTTCATGGGGACCATTTGAAATGTCCTTGGTACCAAGGGCCCAGCCTTGGGCCTTAAGTTAACTTTATTTACCTTTTTAGTCATCAACATTGGGGCGGTTTGTTCACTGTTTGCAATGCCTTGTTATGTGATACACTAAATTATTAACCACTCCATGGCCATAAACTGGAGTCCAGATTTAAGAGTGATCACTCATTTAAGTAACATCTTAGTAACAGGGTTAATTGTGCTCCCGTGCAAAGCCTGGGAAAGAGCCCATGAACAAGCTCTGTGTGCTGCGCATCCTCTTTCCTGATCATTCTCTTCTTGTTCTTATGACACACCAATTCCGGGAACACGTACTG
The DNA here is from genome assembly GCA_036365145.1 of Orientallactaga sibirica. Lineage (NCBI taxonomy): Eukaryota > Metazoa > Chordata > Mammalia > Rodentia > Dipodidae > Orientallactaga > Orientallactaga sibirica. The sequence continues at coordinate 69,104,067 of JAEOAD010000003.1, forward strand.
TCACACCCATGTATTTTCCACTGGCCTCTTGTCAGTGAGCTCCAGGTGAGGCCAAGGTGCCTGTGGAGACAGATGAGAATACGAGGTCAGGTTCCCATGGTGGAGATGGCAGAGTTCCAGTCTCATTTCACATCAGTAAAATGGCATGGGAGTCCTGAACTAGAAATGGATTGTTTTGTTTGACTCATGTTGGCTTCTCAAACAGACACACACACATGCACATGCACACACTCACACTTGCACATGCACATGGACATGTGATCTCTTTTTTAGGAATTTCTCCTCTTCTCTGACTTGTAACCATGTGGCTTTGGTCATGGTGATCACATGGGGAATGGAGATGTCGCTCAGGCCATGCCAGGGGGCGTTCTTCCCCACCCCATGAGGCTTTCTAGGGTTGGAAGTCTCTGGTACGGATGGTACGGAGCTGGATGCCTCTGTCCCAGATGACAAGCTGGGAAGCTAAGCAGAGAGCCTTCCGTAGCCACAGTGTCTCCATGTGGAATGAGTTCGTCTGTCTCGGGAGGCGAGAGAGAAGCTTCTGAGTACAGAGAAACCAAAACGAGAGTGGATATATGGTCCACTTTAGCTACAACCTGGCCTTTCCTAGTTACATGAACCCCTAAATAACACCTTTCACTTAAACTACTTTAAACTGAATTCCCGAGCACTTAAAATTAAAACTTTCCTGATTAAGACCACACTGCCATACCCTGGTGTTTGACTCCACACACAGGGTGGGGGAGATGAAGGACACATGATCATTAGGAAGTTGGTCCCTGAGAGGGGACAGAGGGACACCAGTAAAAGCACAGTGTGATGACCAAGGTGGGAGAGGGAGTCGGCGGGCTATGTCTGGGAGTAGGAGCTCAGGACACTCTATGTTTTTTTAAATTTTTATTTATTTACTTATTAGAAACAGAGAAAGGGAGAGAGAATGGGTGTGCCAGGGCCTCCAGCCACTGCAAATGAACTCCAGATGCATGTGCTACCCTGTGTATCTAGCTTACTTGGGTCCTGGGGAACTGAGCCTCGAACAGGTGTCCTTAGACTTCACAGGCAAGTGCTTAACTTCTAAGCATCTCTCCAGCCCCTGAGCTCAGGACACTCTAAACTGAAGACCTTTGATCAGCTGGAGTCAAAGCACGTGAAGAACTCGGAGGGTGAGCATCGGAACTGCTGCCCCCCCCCCACTCCCCAACTGAGCAATGTGTTAAGACTTCTCTATGCCCCAGCTCCTTATCTGTAAGGTGGAGATTGTACCAGTATCCATCTCAGAGGCTGGGGGAATAGTAAATGATAGAATGCTTGTGAGATGCTTGATACAGGAAAAGTCTAGAAAATGTTAATGATTGCTATTAACCTTGCCCCAAACTTAAGGGCCACACCCACATAGGTTTAAGGGCAGTTCTTTTCTTTTTAATTTTTTTTATTATTATTTATTTGAGAGTGACAGACAGAGAGAGAAAGAGGCAGATAGAGAGAGACAGAATGGGTGTGCCAGGGCCTTCAGCCACTGCAAACGAACACCAGACGCATGCACCACCTTGTGCATCTGGCTTATGTGGGTCCTGGGGAACTGAGCCTTGAACCGGGGTCCTTAGACTTCACAGGCAAGCTTAATCACTAAGCCATCTCTCCAGGCCCAAGGGCTGTTCTTTTCTCAGCAGAGCCAGTCAGGGCAAAATGGCCTAGGGAGAAAACATCGCATACTTCTGCTGGATAAATTCACTGCTTTGTACAGAGGGATATTTACATAGAAACACTTGGCCGTGACCTGTAAATAGATTCTGAATCCTTGTCTTTTTGCAGAGGATTACCTCAAGAAGAAAGACTCTTGTTTGGAACTCAGTGAACTGAGATAAGATGTCACAGAATCTGAGTGGAAGACAGAAAGTCCGTTAACAATCTTTCAGGGATCTGTTTAGTATTCTTCACAAAGTAGTCCACTATCGGTTTGATTTGTTCAGCTGTTTTTCTTTTTGGGTTTTCAAGGTAGGGTCTCACTGTAGCTCGGGTTGACCCGGAATGCACTATGTCATTTCAGGGTAACCTTGAACTCATGACAATCCTCCTACCTCTGCCTCCCCAAGTGCTGGGATTAAAGGTGTGTGCCTCCATGCCTGGCTGTTTGTTCAGCTTTGCATATTAATAACAATGAATTAAAAAAATACTATGATGTGCTGGGCGTGGTGGATCACCGTGAGTTCAAGGCCACCCTGAGACAACGTAGTGAATTCCAGGTTAGACAGAGCTAGAGTGAGACCCTACCTCGAAAAACAACAACAACAACAAAAAAGCACTGGAGAGATGGCTTAGCAGTTAAGACCCTTGCCAGCAAAGCCAAAGGATCCTGGTTCGACTCTCCAGGACCCACGTAAGCCAGATGCACAAGGGGCATATGCATCTGGAGGTCGTTTGCAGTGGCTGGAGGCCCTGGTGCACCCATTTTCATTCTCTCTCTCTCTTTCTGCTTCTTACTCTCTCTCAAATAAATAAATTAATTAAATATTTTTTAAAGTACTATGATGTGGTATTAATGAATTAAAAAAATCATGATATACCCGGGCATGGTGGCACATGCCTTTAATCCCAGCACTTGGGAGGCAGAGGTAGGAGGATCTCCATGTGTTCAAGGCCACCCTGAGACTACATAGTAAATTCCAGATCAGCCTGAGCTAGAGCAAGACCCTACCTAGAAAAACAAAACAAAACAAAGCAAAACAAAAAAATCATGATATGGAATTCCATATCTAACCATTTTCCCAAATTGTTTTATATTTTGTTTATTTGTTTGAGAGAGAGAGAGAGAGGGAGAGAGAGAACGGGCACACCAGGGCCTCCAGCCATTGAAACCAATTCCCGATGCATGTGCCCCCTTGTGCATCTGGCTTACGTGGGTCCTGGAGTATTGAACCGGGATCCTTTGGCTTTGCAGGCAAACGCCTTAACCGTTAAGTCATCTCTCCAGCTCCATTTTCCCAAATTCTAAGACTAAAGATATCTAGTCTGAACTAGGCAGTGTGGATTCTTCTGGTAACTGGAGCATGAAAAGAATCCCATGCATTTTGATGATTGGGTAAGTGTTGCTCAGTTTGAAAATTCAGTCATGCACTGTATGTGGCAAATGATTGTGACTAAACAGAAAAAGTGTAGAATTGGAAATCTGAATCTGATGACAAAGTGGGCCAATATCATGTGTATGCTCCCTTTCCACACAGAAATGCTAGAGAAAGTAAGAGCATCTCCTCCAATTTCAGTATATAATTGGAAGAGAGGAGAGCAGAGGAGAAGAGAGGAGAGGAGAGGAGAAGAGAGGAGAGGAGAGGAGAGGAGAGGAGAGGAGGAGAGGAGAGGAGAGGAGAGGAGAGGAGAGGAAAGGAGACAGTTTTCCCAAGTGCCCACATAGTAACACGTGTTTTACCTGGCTGCTCAGTGCATGGGTGTGTGTTAGATTTTAATTTTTTATCAGCTTGAAAGATCTCATAATTAAAATGTGGTTTTTGTTGTTGTTTGTTTGTTTGGCTTTTTTGAGGTAGGGTCTCACTCTAGCCCAGGCTGACATGGAATTCACCATGTAATCTCAGGGTGGCCTCGAACTCATGGCGATCCTCCTACCTCTGCCTCACAAGTGCTGGGATTAATGGTGTGTGCCACCACGCCCAGCTAAAATGATTTTACAAAGAAGAGAGAGAAGAGGGATTTGGACTTAGGTTTAGTCCATCTGAGTAAGGTCTGCTGTGACTTTGAGCAAATGGTTTAACTAAGTCCTCTCATCAGAGGCTGACTGTGGGCATTATCGTCAAGAGGCAGCTCCAAATGCCCCACAAATGTGCAGTCTCCCCGCTTTCCTGTTGTCTCTTCCAACCTAACAACTTCACAAAGCATGGGGCATGTTTTTGGCAACTCCTGGACCAATGAAGTTAGGTTCACCAAAGTTCATCATCACTCAACTCTGTAGCATATATGACCCCAGAGGCTGTGATATTTTCTTTTTGTGATTTCTTTTTGTGACAGGCTTTTGAATTCGGTTTGTCTGTTTCTTCATGATTTGATTCAGGTTACATGTCTTGGGCAACAACATACCATAAGAAATGGTGTAGTTCTGTCAAAGTATTTATTTATGGTGCTGGGGATTGAACCCAAATCCTCATGCATTCCAGGCAGGCACTCTGCACTAGGCTACACCCTCAGCCCTTACCAATAATGCTACATTTATCTTTGGTTAAGGTGACAGCTACTGGGCTTGTTCATTTTAAAGATAGTCAGATTCACAAAGTGGAGCATGCATCTGGAGTCCTTTTGCAGCAGCTGGAGGCCCTGGTGTGCCTATTTTCTTTGTCTGTCTCTCTTCTCTCTTTCTCTATCTGCCTCTCTCTGTGTGTTTGCAAATGAATAAATAAATAAAAATATTTATTTAAAGGCCACCTTTCCCTCTGTAATTCGTGAATAAGCTGTGTGATTACTACATTGCCCCCAATAACATTTCACACAGTGGGTGGAACATCAATTGATTTTCACATGAGTTGTTACAACAGCAGTGGCTTCTCTTTGCCTGGTCCCCATTGTGCCTTCCAGTGTCCTCTCAGATTCAGTCCATCCCCTGGGAGCCAGCACTCACTGACCCCTCCCTTCTAAACTGGGGTCATTTCTCATTTTGATTCCTTGACTCATCAGCTCCTCTTGTCTGCAGCCCGTGATCTCATCTGATGGACAGTATATTTTTCTCAGAGTTTAACATTGCTCATGTTGTGACACAGCTGTAGGGTGACTGTAGTCCTGCTCCCATGAACTCTACCTCCACTGTACCAGTGAGAAATGGTTTTGAGAGGACTCTGCTTTATACTTTTAGAAATATTTACTGTAGCAAACACACACACACACACACACACACACACACACACACACACACACATTTACTCTCCTATTTGTGATGCATTCTCTTCCTACTCAATTTTACTTGTAAAATGTGTCCAGTTAGCCTTGTTTTAATGTGGCAGGGTCTCACTATGCAGCCCAGGCTGGCTTTGACCTCTCCACCTTCCTGTCCCTGCCTCCTAAGTGCCAGGATCACATGCATGCTCCACTATGTCCAGATATTTTTATTTTCAAAAATATTAGATAAGCTAGACATGCTGGTACATACCTTTAACCTCAGCACTTGGGATGCAGAGGTAGGAGGATTGCTGTGAGTTTGAGGTCACCTTAAAACTACTTAGTGAATTCCAGATCAGCCTGAGCTGCAGTGAAACCCTACCTCAAAAGACCAAAAACCAAAAGAATAAATAAAATCAAAACGATGCTAGTCAATCTACTTGACTTCCTAAGTGGCGATGGCTGGAGCTAGAGCTCAATGCCCCAGAGTCTCCGCAAGCCTTCCTGTGAATAAGGCACACACTTAGTCTTAATTATGCAACCTAAGGATTAAATGGGCCCTACAAAGGCATATAGTGGACTTCCAAGTTCTAGACTGACTTTGTAGGAAGGCAACTCATACAGTCAGCGTGGTGCTCCATTCTCAGAAGGGCCCCACACTTGCTTTAATGCTCTGCTTTGAAATTCTTGATAACGTTACCTTGGAGCCCTGGTTTTTGTTTTGTTTTGTTTTCTTTCTCTCTCTCTTTTCTCTCTCTTTCTTTCTTTCTTTCTTTCTTTCTTTCTTTCTTTCTTTCTTTCTTTCTTTCTCTTTCTTTCTTTTTGAGGCAAGCCCAACAGATTTTTTTTTTGGTAATGTGTTGGGGGGGGGTGCTTGTGTATGTACTTTGGAAATGATTCTGATGAAAATGTCTTTGGTAATGACGTTAATGGAAAACGTCACTTAAATGTATCCATAAAATCATTACTAAGACTGGTTTTTTATCAGAATCAGATGTGGCGGCTCATGCCTGCAACCCCAGCATTTAGGAGGCTGATGCAGGAATATTGCTGTAAGTTCAAGACCAGTCTGAGCTACATAGTTAGTCCCAGGCCATCTTGGGCTAGAGTAGGACCTTGTCTAAAAAAAACAAACAAACAAATAAGTAGATTAAAAATAAAAAATTACAAAGAAGCAAAGAAACTCTAAAAAACATTTAAAATATACTTTAAAATTATTTAATTAATTAGTTTATTTGAGAGACAGAGAGGCAGATAGAGAGAGAGAATGGGCACGCTAGGGCCTCTAGCTACTGCAAACGAACTCCAGATGCACATGTTACCTTGTGCATCTGGCTTTACATGGGTACCAGAGAACTGAACTTGGGTCCTTAGGCTTTGCAGGCAAGCACCTTAACCGCGAGCCATCTCTCCAGCCCTAAAATATACTTTTTTTTTGGTTTTGTTTTTTCGAGGTAGGGTCTCACTCTAGCCCAGGCTGTCCTGGAATTCACTATGGAGTCTCAGGGTGGCCTCAAACTCATGGCGATTCTCCTATATCTGCATCCAACTGCTGGGATTAAAGGCATGCACCACCACACCTGGCACTAAAATATACTTTATAGAACACAAACCACTGCATTGCTTAGAAGCTTCCGGACAGACTCTTTTGTTTGGACTAATGATCTTTGAGAGTTTCAATCTTGATTGCTCAGAAATTAAGAAAACCATTTGAAATTTATTTCTCCACACAGTCCCTGGGAAGACTTTAAAAGACATTCAAGGCCTGAGAATGACCTTGAACTCCTGATCCTTCTGCCTCTATCTCCCAAGTGCTGGGGTTAGGCTACAATTTATGTGGAAAACATGATTACATGATGTCCTCCACTTGTTTGGAGATAACGTCCTTTGCTCGTAACGAATCACCACCACCTTTCCCTCTGCTCAGCTTGACACCGGCGAGGACGCTAGACTGCTTTTCCTTTTCCATGACTTTAATCACATGAGCTTAATTTAGATCACAAGACTTGAACCAGTTCTCACCATGTCTGGATTCTAATGCAATCCTTCCACATTTAACCTGCGCACCATGCTGCAGGTGATGGCTTCTGGCGAGTCGTGCAGTGGACATAATTAATAGTATTTATGAGCTACAGTTTCCATGATGCTGTGTCCTTAGCTCCTCTGGGAGGAGAGGGACAGAAGAACCATTATGGTGATAAAAGAAGATGCTGGAACCCGTGAGAATTTCCATCTGTCTAAATCCTTTCCTGCCCACTCAAGTCAGCAGTAAGTTTGCCTGCCTCACCCTCCCTGTTCACCAGGGAGAGAAGGTATGGAGATAGTCCACAGTAACTAGTAGATTTCTGGAGCTGGTCCCCACCAGCTTGCTCAAACTCATTTTGCACATCTCTTGTCAACTCTGTGCTGAGTAACTTGGTGACCACTTAAAACTGGCCCTACTGGGCTGGAGAGATGGCTTAGCTGTTAAGGTGCTTGCCTGCGATGCTTAAGGATGCAGGTTTGATTCTCTAGGTCCCACGTAAGCCAGATGCACATGGTGGCGCATGTGTCTGGAGTTTGTTTGCAGTGGCTAGAGACCCTGACACTCCCGTTCTCTCTCTTTCTCTCTTTTTCTCTCTGTCTCAAATAAAAATAAATAATTAGGGCTGGAGAGATGGCTTAGTGGTTAAGGCATATGCCTGCAAAGCCTAAGGAGCCCCGTTTGATTCTCCAGGTCCCACGGAAGCCAGATGCACAGGGGGGTGCACATATCTGGAGTTAGTTTGTAGTGGCTGGAGGCCCTGGTGTGCCCATTCTCACTCTTCCTCTTTCTCTTTCCCTCTCTCAAATAAATAAATAAATAAATAAATAAATAAATAAATAAATATAAAATCTTTAAAAAATAAATAATTAAAAAAAAATTGGGCCTGCTGACATTTATACCAAGGAAACTGGCAAACCAAAAGCTTGACTTTAGGAAGAGCCCATTGTTGAACATTGACCAGTGCTTGACAGGCTAAGGTCCTGAGTGTCAAGGCCAGCACCCACTGGAGGATGGACAGGGGTGGGTCCTGGATAGGCTGGCCTGAGGTCCCCTCTGTCATGATTAACCTGGTCAGGCTGCCAGAAAAAAAAAAATCCAATCCAAGGACTGAGCTAGTGGGGACTGCTCTAGACAGCACAAACCCAGAGCTTGGCTGACTCTTGCAAGCTAAGGGTGAATTGAATTTATTAAATATTCCTTGCATTTTCCCTTCAACTATTTTTGAGAGAGAGAGAGAGAGAGAGATAGAGAATGGGGTGTGCCAGAGGCCTCTCAGCTGCTGTGAACGAACTCCAGACATGTGCACCCCTTGTGGGCAAGTGCGGCATTGCACCCTTTCATCACTTTTTGCACCTGGGACCTGGAGAATCGAACCAACCTTCTTAGGCTTCTCAGGCAGGCACCTTAACCACTAAGCCATCTCTCCAGCCCTCAACTATTTTTTTAAATGTGGAACTCCTCATGAATTTGCATGTTATCCTTGTGTAGGGGCCATGCTAATCTCTGTATCTTTCCAATTTTAAAGATTTTATTTTAATTTATTTATTTATTAGAGACAGAGAGAGAGAAAGTGAGAGAGAGAAAGAGAGAGTGAGAATGGGTGCAACAGGGCCTCTAGCCACTGCAGATGAACTCCACACACATGCACCACTACGTGCATCTGGCTTACATGGGACCTGGAGAATCGAACCAGGGTGTTAGGCTTTGCAGGTGTGCACCTTAACCACTAAGCCATCTCTCCAGCCCCTTGTTCCAATTTTAGTATATGTGCTGCTGAAGTGAGTACCCTTCAACTATTTTAAAAAATTTTTTTTAACTTATTTGCAAGCAGAGAAAGGAGGGAGAGGGAAAGGGAGTGGAAGAATAGGTGCACCAGGGTCTCTTGCCACTCCAAATGAACTGCAGATGCATGTGCCACTTTGCGCATCTGGCTATACATGGGTACTGGGGAATTGAACGTGTGCATGCCTTCCTGTTGCAAAAGCTAGAACAATGTCTGTGGACACACACAGAGAAAGATGCCCCTGAAAACCCTCTGATCTGACTGTAACTGAGACATTGTAGTACATTCCAGCAATCCCAGCACTCAGGAGTCTGAAGCTGAAAAATCATGAGTTCTAGACCAGTTGAGGCTACAACATGAGACCTTGTCTCAAAAACTAACTAAAGGGAGCTGGGCGTGGTGGCGCATGCCTTTAATCCCAGCACTTGGGAGACAGAGGTAGGAGGATCACCATGAGTTTGAGGCCCATAGGAGACTACATAGTGAATTCCAGGTCAGCCTGAGCTAGAGTGAGACCCTACCTCGAAAAACCAAAAAAAAAAAAAAAAAAAAAAAAAAAAAAAAACTAACTAAAGGAGCGGGTTAAAGGTGCTTGCTTGCAAAGCCTGATGGCTTGGATTCAATTCCCCAAGTAAAGCCAGATGCAAAGTGACACATGCTTCTGTGATCCGAATGCACTTATGACAATGAGAGGCAGGACCCCGAGGATCATTGAAGCTCATGGGCCAAGTAGGCTGGCAGTTCCTTTGCAGCAGCAAGAGACCCTGCCTCAAAGAAAGTGGAACACACACCTTGACATTGTCCTCTGACTTCCACATGCACACCATGGCACACGCACAGATACACACACACAAACACATACAAGTAAATACATAAAATTTTTATTTTAAAAATGAATAAATAGGGTTCTGGTGATTGCTCAGTGGCTGAAGCCTTTTGCTTGTAAGCCAAAGTGAAGCAGTACTCAGGTGGCCCACACACATCCATTCATAATCCCAATGCACCCCTGACAGTGGGGGCAGAGCCAGAGAATCCAGAAGCTTGAAATCAGCAGTGGCAAAAACTGGACAAACCTTGTCTCAAAAGAAGAAACAGGGCTGGAGAGATGACTTAATGTTTAAGACACTTGCCTGCAAACGACCCAGGTACAATTCCCCAGATCCCACTTAAGCCAGATGCACAAGATGGCACATGCATCTGGAGTTTGTTTGCAGTGGCTGGATACCTTAGTGTACCCACTCTTTATCTGTCTCTCTCTCAAATAAATAAATAAAAATAAAATATAAAAAAAATTTACAAAAGAAGAAACACCCTGAGATTGTCCTCTGATCTCCATGTACATGTATGTACATGTAGCATGTGTGTACCCATACATATACACACATGCACACATACATGAACACATATACACATACATACATATATTGTTAGAAAACTAAAAAACAAATACAATTTTTCAATTTTTTTAAATTATATTTTGTTTATTTGAGAGAGAGAAAGAGGCAACTATATAGAGGCAATGAGCAGGCCAGGGCCTCTAGCCACTGCAAATGAACTCCAGATGCATGTGTCACCTTGTGCATCTGGCTTTACATGGGTACTGGGGAATCAAACCCAGGTATTCAGGCTTTGCAAGCAAGTACCTTTACTACTGGACCATCTCTCCAGCCCATGTCCTCTTTTGATATATGACCATGTTCTAGGTTTTCTGTGACTAAGCATCAATGAAAAAAATTAGGGCTGGAGAAATGGCTTAGTGGTTAAGGGGATTGCCTGTGAAGCCTAAGGACCCATGTTCACCTCTCCAGGTCCCACATAAGCCAGGCACACAAGGTGATGCAAACACGTAAGTTCACACATGTGCACAAGATATCGCATGCATCTGTCATTCGAGTGCAGTAGCTGGAGGCCCTGGCATGACAATTCTTTCTCTCTCTCTCCCCCTTCCTCATAAAAACATTATAAAAACAAAAAAACTAGGGAACTAGATAAATTTTTATTAATGGAGAATCTTAACCAGAACTGATAGGGAAGAAAAGCATTGGATAGCATTTTGTTTTTGAAAAAGTGAGAGACAGAGACAGAGAAGAGAGAGGGTATTGGCACACCAAGACCTCAGCCATTGCAATTGAACTCCAGATGCTCGCGTCACCGAGTAAGCACATGCGATTTTGCGCTTGCCTCGTCTTTGTGTGTCTGGCTAATGTGGGATCTGGAGAGTTGAACATGGGTCCTTAGGCTTCTCAGGCAAGCGCCTTAACTGCTAAATCATCTCTCCAGCCCTGAATAGCATTTTTCATATCTGTCTCACATTATGAGGATGTGTCTATAGTTTTCCACTTGGCTTTGCATATGTTTACACATACTGGTGGAATGGATACATGGAAACTGTTTTGAATGACGCAAACATGAAACTGGATGCTCAGGTTTGGATGAGAGGAGTATCTGCAGGTTGAAGATAAATGCTGCGCTGTGCTGCTGAAGAAATCCAGGGCTTGAAGTGTACAGGATGCAGAATGCCTCCGTTGTTACGTGAGCTGCTTCCCTTCCAGTGGACACTATCTCAACTGATCAGAGAGAATGATGGATTGACTCCGCTTAGCAGGATGACACAAAGTTATATACCCAGAAACTGTAGTTTGAAATAGTTTTGTCTCAGCAGAAATGAAGTAATTTCTTTTTCTCCTTCCAAGACTAATATCCACTTTTTAGTGTCATTAAATTGTCATTTTTTACATTCAAAATGGACATATCTGGCATCAATTTTAATCACATTTAAAATTATGAATTTTTTTAAAAATCACCTAACATTCCTCAGAAATGTCAGGCAGTAAAGCACAGCATTTATCTTCAACCCTCCTAACATTCTTCAGAAATGTCAGAAGACTTCTCTTTTTATTTTCTTAAAACGTTTTATTAACTCTCTCTGTTTCCTCGCAGCTTATGTGACAAGATGTGATGTCCAGCTATTTATAATGCTCTTTAGGCTGGAGAGGTGGCTTAGTGGTTAAGCGCTTGCCTGTGAAGCCTAAGGACCCTGGTTCGAGGCTTGGTTCCCCAGTACCCACGTAAGCCAGATGCACTTGGTGGCGCATGCGTCTGGAGTTCATTTGCAGTGGCCAGAGGCCCTGGCATACCCATTCTTTCTCTCTCCCCCTTTCTCTGTCTCTAATAAATAAATAAATAAAGTTTAAAATAAATAAAATAAAATGTTCTTTGCTGATATGATCAAACTCCCTCTCGAAACTGGAAGCTAGTATAAACCCCTTTCTTCCACAAAAAGAAAACACTTTTTATTGACAGCTGCCATACATAAACACAACATACATGATCATAATCCCCTCCTACCTCTTGATCTGCTCTTATTTCAGTATGGAAATGTATGGAGGGGAGTCCAGAGTAGCAGCCGTGGGGAGAATGAGCAGTAGTAGTATTTAATTCAATGTGCTCTGTTTGTCTGTGGGAAATACTCTAGATTTATTTAACATTTGGGCAACTGCCATCTCTGTAGATTATAGCTAATATTCTTCTCTGGAGAAGAAACTGCTAAGCCCAGAACTTATTACATGCTAAATTCTTTGTTGAAAAAGGTTGAAACTGAAAATGTCAACTCTGAAATGTCAGAAAATTATAAAGTTCTCACAGCCATGTTAATTTGGTCTTCTCAAAAAACCTTTTTAGTGTTTGCAAAGATGGTAAAATGTAGTTCCCCCCAATGACATTAGGTTAGCTCATCTTAATTAAGTTATAAGGTCCCTCTGTTTCCCTGATTAGACACAGAAAAGACTTTGTTAGTCTTATAGCACACGAACAAGAAGGCCCTTTGTGATCCTAATGGGTGGAGCCTATGCCCCCGGGAAGTGTCAGGAGGAGAGAATACTGTTGGGCAAGTTCTGAGCTCTAAGCCTGGTGATAGCAGGCCATGGCTGTTTGATCATGAAGCAAGTTTCTGTGGCTTGTGTGATCTGAGTGTGTCCCCCAAGGGTTCGTGTCCTGGTCCCCAGTGTGGCAATGCTGAGTTGTAGAACCTTTAAGATATGGAGCCTAGCGGAAGGTCAAGGTCATTGGGAATACCTTTCCAAAGGGATTAATGTAGTTCTCCAGACACCCTGCTAAGCTGTGGTGAGAATGGGCTGCTATAAAGTAACCTGGGACCTCTCCCAAATCTTTCTGGCCCCCTCTCTCATCATGTCATTTCTCTCTCTTGTTTGATGTTCTTGGTCTCAGTGTTCTGATGTACCTACAAGTCCCTCACCAGAACTGAGCAGATGTCAGTGCCACATTTTTTGAGCTCCAAAACTGTGTGATGAATGAAGCTGTTTATAAAGAATAAACCGGGGGCCGGGCGTGGTGGCGCATGCCTTTAATCCCAGCACTTGGGAGGCAGAGGTAGGAGGATCGCTGAGAGTTCGAGGCCACTCTGAGACTACATAGTTAATTCCAGGTCAGCCTGGACCACAGTGAGACCCTACCTTGAAAAACCAAAAAAAAAAAAAAAAAAGAAGAAGAAGAAGAAGAAGAAGAAGAAGAAGAAGAAGAAGAAGAAGAAGAAGAAGAAGAAGAAGAAGAAGGAGAAGAAAGAAAGAGAGAGAGAGAGAGAAAGAAAGAAAGAAAGAAAGAAAGAAAGAAAGAAAGCCTTTAATAAGCCAGCTTTAATCCCACTCTGGAGGCAGAGGTAGGAGGATCACTGAGAGTTCAAGGCCACCCTGAGACTACATAGTGAATTCTAGCTAAAGTGAAACCAGACCTCAAAATAAATAAATTAATTAATTAAATTAAAAAATAAAGACCTCTGCTTCAGGCATTTTGTTATAACAGCATGAAATGGACTAAGATCTACGTTAATACAATTGAATCATAGGCCAGCTGCATCCACTGGAAAGCAGGTGTCTTTGAGACTCTGGGAGACTTGGGACTTGGGAGGAAACCACACAGTAATGGGACTTTGGACCCCAAAGCACACAGTTTACTCTCCTTAACCCCTAAATTGCTCCTGGAGCTGTATCTGATGCCAGTGGTTTCAAACCTATTTGTTTTTGTTTTGTTTTGTTTTGTTTTTGTCTTTAGCCCAGGCTTTTGATCCTCCTACCGCTGCCTCCTGAGTGCTGGATTAAAGTTGTGCACCACCACACCCAGCTCAGACCTATTGTGTTTCTTCCAAAAGACAATTACTCTATAATTACCAAAAATAGCGCTCAGGTCAGATTGCTAAATATGAAAGAAATCTTTGAGATCAACAGCTTCAAGTGCCCTGAAACTGTCCTGGGGAGAGTAGCTGGAGAATTAGGGAATTAAGATGGGTATCTGGTGAGTTAGGGGAAGGATCAAGATTACACTTTCTTTCTTTTTTTTTTTTTTTTGCAAGGTAGGGTTTCACTCTGGTCCAGGCTGACCTAGAATTAACTATGTAGTCTCAGGGTGGCCTTGAACTCTCGGTGATCCTCCTACCTCTGCCTCCCAAGTGCTGGGATTAAAGGCGTGCGCCACCACGCCTGGCAAGATTACACTTTCTGACCCTAGCTGCAAATAATCTTAGCGAGGGAGCTAAATCTCTGACTTGGATCTCGTTTGAAACACAGATATTCATTCCTCTTCCACAATAGGAGACTAACATTAATATATGGGCATAGGAACTGGAGAGATGGCTCAATGGTAAAGGCACTTGCCTGCAAAGCCTAAGGACCCCGTTCAATCCCCCAGTACCCAGATAAAGCCAGATCCACAAAGTGACACATGTATCTGGAGATTGTTTGCAGCAGCTGGAGGCCCTGGTGTATTCTATTCTCTCTCTCTCTTTCTCTCTCTCTCTGCTTGCAAAAGAATAAATATTTTTTTAATATATGGGCATATACATAATTATTTAGAGGGCAATTTAGTGAGCATAATATACCCATTTAGAAAGACAACAATAGTAGTCAAAGCAAATATTTTTCTTTTTTTTTAAAGAGGGAGAGAGACACAGAGAGAATTGGCACAACAAGGCCTCAGCCACTGCAATCAAATGCCAGATGCTTGCACCACCTAGTGTTGCTGGCCCCCCTAAGGCCAGCCCAGGAGGGACTGTAGGGTCTCTGCCAAGTTGGGGTAAGCAGCGCAGAGTCACGACACAGACTCTGGGAGTTGGGTGGAAGCAGCAGAGGGCGAGCTGCTGCAAACTCGTTTATTCAGGAAGTGCATGTGGGTTTTAAGAGGCTTGGCTGGCTAATCATTGTATGGGGTGGTCCCCCTTTTTGTGACCAATGACAGCCTGTCTCTGGACAGGACATCTCGTAGCAGGCTTCTTGAGAGCATGGGACTGTAGCTGTTGTCATGCCAAGCCTGCGCAGAATGCCATGTTCCTGCTTTCTTCTGCCATGCAGTCTGGCTAGGACCAGGACTGTATTGTGCCATACATATCCTCCTTTTTGTTTTTATTATTGGCAACCCTGAGATTTATGGTTTTTTGCCAAGCCATTGTTGAACCCAGGCCCCAAGGGATCATCATACGTGATGGTGTCTGTCTTCGGCTGTCCCATCTCATGGAGTCTCACCAGTCATGGGCTACTTGCCACCTTGGTGAGAAAACCCACGCCAGATGTTGCCATCCCCTAAGGCCAGCCCAGGAGGGACCGTAGGGTCTCTGCTGAGTTGGGGTGAGCAGCACAGAGTCACGACACAGACTCCGGGAGTTGGGTGGAAGCAGCAGAGGGCGAGCTGCTGCAAACTCGTTTATTCAGGAAGTGCACGTGGGTTTTAAGGGGCTAATCATTGTATGGGTGGTCCCCCTTTTTGTGACCAATGACAGCCTGTCTCTGGACAGGACATCTTGTAGCAGGCTTCTCGCGAGCATGGGACTGTAGCTGTTGTCACGCCAGGCCTGCACAGAATGCCATGTTCACAGAAGCCACTTCCTGTTTTCTTCTGCCATGTGGTCTGGCTAGGACCAGGCCTATATTGTGCCATACGACCTAGTAGGCAAGTGTGACCTTGCTCTTGCCTCACCTGTGTGTATCTGGCTTAAGTGGGATGGAGAATAGAACCTGGGTCCTTAGGCTTCTCAGGCAAGCACCTTAACCATTAAACTATCTCTCCAGCTCAAAGCAAATATTTTTAAAGCACCTTCTAAATTGTACTGGAGCAGTGAGCAAGTATTATATGAAATATGATCTAATTAAAGCTACTGCAGATCCATTAGATCTTACACTTATACTGTTGTGTTGGAAAGTCAGGGAAACATTCCATTCCTTGGAGGTAGAATGACTGGGGGGAGGCACTAGTATTATCCATTCATTCATCTGCATATAGTGTGTGTGTGTGTGTGTGTGTGCACTTTGTGAAAAAACTCATCAAGCTAACTCTTTTGGAATATACACTTTGAAATGCAGTACAGGGCCTGGGGATATGCTTGGTGGGTAAAGGTGCTTGCAAAGCCTACCACCCACATTAAACCCAACAGGCATTTGTTTGTAATGGCAAGAGACCCTGGAACAAACCACCCTGCCAACACACTTGTGAATAAATAAATAAAAATTAAAAGATAGGACTGGGGAGATGGCTTAGTGGTTAAGGTGCATGCCTGCGAAGCCTAAGGACCCCAGTTCGATTCTCCAGGTCCCACATAAGCCAGATGCACATGGTGGCGCATGTCTGAAATTTGTTTGCAGTGGCTAGAGGCCCTGGCGCGCCTATTGTCACTCTTTCTCTCTCTCTCTCTCCTCTCTCTAATAAATAAATAAAGTAATAATAATAATAATTAAAAGATAAAATGCAGTATAACACACAAAAAATGTACCATCTTAACCATTCCAAGTGTACGGTTCAGTATTATTAAGCACATTCACGTTATTATAATATCAATATTTTCATCTTTTAAAAGATGGTTCAGCAGTTAAAGGTGCTTGCCTGCAAAGCCCGACAGTCTGAGTTTGATTCCCCAGTACACAAAAAGTGGCCTCTGTGTTTGGAGTTCATTTACAGTGGCAAGGAGGCCCTGGTACATCCATACTCACTCTCTGTCTACCTCTTTCTCTTTGTCTCTCTCACTGAAATAAATAAATAAATAAATAAATAAATAAATAAATAAATAAATAAATAGGTTGAAGAGATGGCTTAGCAGTTAAGCGCTTGCCTGTGAAGCCTAAGGTGCCCGACTGGAGGCTCAATTCCCCAGGACTCATGTAAGCCAGATTCACAAGGGTACACATGCATTTGGAGTTCGTTTACAGTGGCTGGAGGCCCTGGCATGCCCATTCTCTCTCTATCTGCCTCTTTCTCTCTCTGTCTGTCACTCTCAAATAAATTTAAAAAAATAAAAATTTTTTTTTTTTTTTTTTTTTTTTTCGAGGTAGGGTCTCACTCTAACCCAGGCTGACCTGTAATTCACTCTGTAGTCTCAGGGTGGCCTTAAACTCACGGCAATCCTCCTACCTTTGCCTCCCGAGTGCTGGGATTAAAGGCGTGGGCCACCACGCCCAGCTTATTCTTTATGAACAGCTTCATTCATCACACAGTTTTGGAGCTCAAAAACTGTGGCACTGACATCCTCTCAGCTCTGGTGAGGGACTTATAGGTACATCAGAACACCGAGACCGAGAGCATTGTGTGAGGCATCAAACAAAAATAAATGAATATAAGTAAATAAATGTAAAACTGGCACTCTGTTGATTAAACAGCACTCTCCCACTCCCTCTTCCTCCAGCGACTGGCGCCCACCACTCTGCTCTCTGTCTCTTTGAATGTGGCTACTTGGTGGATGTGGAGATGCACGCTGGCAGACACTATCTTGTTGTAACTGGCTTATTTCATTTGCCATAATGTTTTATCTATGTTTTACCATGTGTCAGAACTACCTTTCTTTGTAAAAAATATTTTATGCTTATTTATTTATTTGAGAGGGAGAGAAAGAAGCAGGTAGAGAGAATGGGTCCACCAGGGCCTCAAGCTACTGCAAAGGAACTCCAGGTGCAAATGCCACCTTGTGCATCTGGCTTATGTGAGTCCTGGAGAATCAAACCTGGGTCCTCTCTCTCTCCAAATAAATAAAAATATAGTTTTAATTTTAAAAATATTCTTATTTATTTATTCGAGAGAGAAAGTGGCAGAGAGAGAGAGAGAGCAAGCGCACCAGGACCTTCAGCCACTGCAAACAAACTCCAGATGCATGCACCACCTTGTGCATCTGGCTTATGTGGGAATCAAACCTGGGTCCTTTGGTTTTGCAGGCAAGCTCCTTAACTGCTAAGCCATCCCTTCAGCCCTAAAAAGTATATTTTTAAACAATGTCTGGCATCATCCTGGACATCAGAAGTTGTTCAACCTTCTCAGGAGATTCCATTGGCCACTAACATTGAGAATTCCTGACACAACACACATACAGCAGTGCACAAACAGCTTGCACACATCTGTACAGAAAGGTGCTTGTTTTTCTGACCAGTCTCTACCCCTGCTGGTTTTTTTTTTTTTTTTTTAACTTGGAATGGTTCCCATCAATTGGTTATAATAATGAGGATGTTGTCAGCCCATGCTTGTATTTCCCAGCAATTGCAGCTAGGGGGAGACTTCACACCTGCATTCATTCCCACTTGAGCCTTTGCCAGAATGAGTGGGCTGGGCTGGTCTTTCCACTCTTGGATCAAGCTGGTGGATGTCTTCATAACAACCCTGGAGGAGTACCAGGGAAAGCCTTCCACACACACACACACACACACACACACACTGAAGACTTCTGGGCAGTCCTGGGAGGAATATTGTGTGTGTGTGTGTGTCTTAAAGTCCTGGGAACAAATGAGAACCTCTTTTAAAAACCAACTGGCAGGGGCTGGAGAGATGGCTTAGCAGTTAAGGTGCCTGCCTGCCAAGCCTAAGAACACCAGTTCCATTCTCCAGGTCCTACATTTAGCCAGACGCAAGAAGTGACGCAAGGGCGCAAGGGTGCAATGCCACACCTGCCCACAAAGGGCGCACAAGTCTAGAGTTCATTCACACCCATTCTCTCTCTCTTCCTCTCTCTCTGTTTCTCTCTCAAAACAAAACAAAAAACAACTGGCGGGCTGGAGAGATGACTTAGCGGTTAAGGCACATGTCTGTGAAGCCTAAGGACTCCGGTTCAATTCTCCAGGTCCCACATAAGCCAGATGCACAATGGGGTGCATGCATCTGGAGCATGTTTGCAGTGGCTAGAGGCCCTGATGCGCCCATTCTCCCTCTCCCTCTCTCTGTCTGTAATAAATAAATAAAAATAAAATATTTTTTTTAAAAAAACTGGCCCAGGAACATGTATATGTGGACTGTCAATCGTTCAAACCATGTGAACAGATTCTTTTCAGTCATACAGCTGTGATACCACGACATGAAGGCAGGGTTTTTGACCTCAGCATTGTGGCTGTGGCGCTGGAGAACTTTTTGCTAAGTGGAGCCATTTTGTGCATTATCCCACATTCGGCAGCATCTCTGACTCCTACTCACAGGAGCGCTCCAACCTCAGCGGAGGTCACATTGACAAATATCCCCTTGAGGGAAAAACCCGATCTCTGGTTATAAACCACTTTTGTGAAGGAATAGGAAATCTGAGGCAAGAAGGGAAGAAAGAGAAAATTTAAAATGGAAAGTTCTGAGGTTATGAGGCCCAGATAAAGTTGACAGTCTTCTTACTTCTCGGGATCCGGTTTCATCTCGGTCGGGGACCCACCAGGATCACCCCTTTTCAATATTTTTGGGACAAGGTCTCACTATATAGCCACGGCCTGGCCTTGAATTCCTACATCTCAGTTTCTCAAAAGGGCTGGGATTACAGGCGTGAGCCTTCACACTGGGGCCAGGAAAGCCCTTGACTGTTTTGGGGATGAGAGACGGATGCACCAGGCCTGTAGCAGGGCGCTCTTAGGAAATACTTAGAAAATGCCTGGGCGTATGTGGACGCTACAACTCTGACACCCATGTGCTCTCCTCACAGCTCTCGGTGCTTCCAGAGTATAAAATATTACACAGTTCAGAGTTATTGTGAAAACCACCTCCTGGAGGCAGAGAATTGTTGGGGCGGGCCTTGCCAGTGTTTGGCACACTCTCCTGTTGTCCACCTTATGTTGTGAGAGAGTGATGTCCACCCTCTGCTCATGCCATCGTTTTTCCACATTATGGAAATACTTTTTTCTCGGGTGCTTTTCTCAGTTAACAAAGAAAAACCCTATCTTGTGAATGCCAAATCTGAGGCGAAGGGGTGTTGTTCATTAACACAACGTTAGGCCATGTACCACACTGGGCACAACCATAGCCATTACCAAAGTAATTTCACTCAAACCTGTCTCAGTGGTGGGGATGGAGAGATGGCTTAGCAGTGAAGGCACTTGCCAGTGAAGCCTAAGGTCCCAGGTTGTGAAAACCTATCTCCCATACACCTAAGTTAACAAAGCTCCCTCGAATGTGGAGTTTGTTTTGCAGTGGCTAGATGCCCTGGGCACAACCATAGCCATTACCAAAGTAATTTCACCCATTCTCAGTCTGGGGAGAAATAAATAAATTATATATATATATATATACATATACATACATATATATATATATATATATATATATCCTATCTCAGTAGAATGGAAGCATATTTTTAAAATATATTTTATTTATTTATTCATTTGAGAGAGAGGGAGAGAGAATGGGTGCACCAGGGCCTCCAGCCACTGCAAACAAACTCCAGATGCATGTGCCCCCTTGTGCATCTGGATTATGTGGGTCCTGGAGAGTCGAACCAGGATTCTTTGGCTTTGCAGGCAAATGTCTTAACTGCTAAGCCATCTCTCCAGCCCTGGAAGCATATATATATATTTTAAGTTTTTTTAAATTTTTTTATTTTTGGAGAGAGACAGACAGACAGAAAGGCAGAGGGAGACAAATAGAGAATGGGCACGCCAGCAGTCTCTCAGCTGCTGTGAATGAAATCCAGATGTGTGTGCCCCCTTGTGGTCAAGTGCGGCATTGCGCCCTTGCGTCACTTTGCATCTGGCTAAATGTGGGACCTGGAGATTGGAACGGGTTCTTAGGCTTAGCAGGCAGGCGCCTTAACCTCTAAGCCATCTCTCCAGCCCTGTGTTTTGTTTTCTGTTTTTTTGTTTTTAAATCCACAGATGGGAAGAGAGGCATACCACTTCTGGAGACTGAGACTTACTTTTCAGAGGGATAAGAACCTCTGGTTCACACTTCCCGTTTGCCACCCTCTTCTCAGACCTTTTGCCCCCAGCAGTGATGCCCGCAGCCAGGGGTTGCCATGCACCCTGAGGTGCTGCAGGCCCTGGCTGAGCTCACTCTGTACAGGCTGCCCCGGGCTCGGGGCCTCACCCTGCTGCAGGACCGGCCATTTTGCAATGAAAGGCGCTGAGTAAACAAAGCATTTGCCTCAGGAGGTTGGCTCAGATTTAACAGAGGATGTGTGCTGGCTTCCAGCTCTCCTCGGCCCACAAGCTTTAACCACTGTACAAACTGATTTAGAGCACAACTGTTTGTTTAGTGTCTTTATTGACTCAGTTCCCCCCACCTCTCAGGCAGGTGGCCTGGCGGCCACTCAGTCATTGTTCCCACTCTGGGGTTTTCCTCAGTGACACTGTGGCCACCCCTCTAAAGGGTTCTTTATGTCACTTTTCTGGACCTTGAAAAGTCAGCTAGCAACTGACACACAGGGGTAGTGTTTCATTTTTAAAGAGGCATAATTGACTCCAGTCAGGATTTTTTAGCTATCAAATTGGGCTGGTTGTGTAACAGGGACTTTTCCCCCGTTTTCCTCCTGGAAAGCACTGGGCAGTTCTGTGAGGCTTGTTCTCTTTGTGACCCCAGGGCTTTATTTATCAATGGCTCCCAAAGTGCCCTAAGGGATACTTGAAGACGGATCACAAACCTGCAAACATCCCAGGGCTCCTGGCTGATCTATTGATTAAGCCTAATCTGGCCAGTTGAACAACAACAACAAAAAAACAGGAGAAAAGTTTTCATTGTTCATTGTAACAAAAAACATCATTCATTAAGCACATACTTTGTGCAAGGTACTATGCTGAAGGCTTTTGCTTGTCTGCTTCTGTGATTTTTTTTTTTTTATTATTATTATTATTATTATTATTATTATTATTATTATTATTTTGTAGTTTTTTGTAGGGTTTCACTCTGGTCCAGGCTGACCTGGAATTCACTATGTAGTCTCAGGCTGGCCTGGAACTCATGGCGAGCCTCCTACCTCTGCCTCCCGAGTGCCGGGATTAAAGGCATGCACCACCACGCCCAGCTTGCTTCTGTTTTTGATGCTCTGGCTTCCGTACTCACGGTAGTATTCATCCTGGGCCTTATTTTGCTATATTCTGTTAGACAGGGAAAGTGAGGGTTAGATAGGTGAAGTGGCAGAAGTTTGAGTGCAAGTCTGTCTAACCCCAAATCTTTTGCTGCTGACCACACCTCTGCTCTCTCTCTCTGACTGATCACCTTCACCTCCACACTCTCATCCAAGAGAACAGAAACCCCATGAGATCCAGCAGCAGGCTCACCAGATGGTCCAGGGAATGAGAGACATGAGTGGGTGCGCAGGGTGGCTGCCTCCTGTCCATTTGGCTGTTTTTCCTAGTAGGACTCACCAACTTTACCTTCTCTGTGTTCTCAGTGTTCTTGGACAATTTCCTCAAGTTTTCTTGTCAGAGGGCAGCCAGCGCTCATGCGTAAAGGAAGTTGAAAGCAGCGCACATGCGCACAAATCCACTTAGATTCATTAGGACGTGCACGTCCCATGCACCTGTGTTACGCAAGCGGGTTCACGTGTGCACACACTGGCTCAAACACACACACCTCCCTATACTTGGACTCTCACACATGTACCTTTGTGCATTCACAGATGTCTTCAGGCTTATGTTTTTTCCACGCATATGTGCATACTTACATACTTCCAAGATTCACATACTCACACATTTCCACATACAGAGCCACCCTCACCACATTCATACGCATTCACACAATGCACACACATCATTCTCACCTACACACATTTATAAATGCACTCACACGGGCTGGAGAGATGGCTTAGCAGTTAAGGCGTTTGTCTGCAAAGCCAAAGGATCCCAGTTCAATTCTCCAGGACCCACGCAAGCCAGATGCACAAAGGGGCACATGCATCTGGAGTTTGTTTGCAGTGGCTGGAGGCCCTGTCGTGCCCATTCTCTCTCCATCTATCTATCATCTATCTATCTATCTATCTATCTATCTATCTATCTAATCTATCTATCTCTATCTCCCTCCCTCTTTTGATCTCTCAAATAGATAAATAAATAAAATATATTAGAAAAAATAAAATAGCCGGACGTGGTGGCACACTCCTTTAATCCCATCACTCAGGAGGCAGAGGTAGGAGGATCACCATGAGTTCAAAGCTACCCTGAGACTACATAGTGAATTCCAGGTCAACCTGGGCTAGAGTGAGACCCTACCTCAAAAAACCAAACAATAAAAAATAAAATAAAATAAATAAATGTACTCACACAATCACAGATGGCCCACTTACACAAACCCATCCCCACCCATTCACTCTTGCACACTCATCTATGCATACCCATGCACTTTCACACAAGCACCGTCCACTTTCACTTCCTTGCCCTCAAGCTGAGCACACACTTTGGTGAAGGTCAGCACCCACATAAATAAATCAATGCTGAACAGTGGTGCTGGGTGACTTTCCAAAGCCACTCGAACTAATCACGGAATTTTAGTGAGGGCCCTGCACTTATTGTAAACGAATTTTGTCTGTCTCCTAACTTTAATTGTCCCCAACATTCATGAGTTGGGTTTGGCACCAGGTCCTTTGCTGAGAGTGTGCCCTGCATAGCCTTGTACCCTAACTCTTTATCTCCATTTCCTCATCTATAAAATGTGGCTAATAATGGTACTTGCCTTATAGAGTCAGGAGCATTAAATGTTCTAGTATATATGAAGCTAGTGGAGCAGAGCAGGGCACACATGTGTTCAAAAACGATGGGCTACCAGTGGCTTGGGGTTGCTCCCTGTTATTGACCAAAGACAATGAGCATTGACAGTCCATGTCAATTTGAGGTCTTGATATGGACAAGTCTCTATAAGACACTTTTTCAGGTCGGACGGTTTTCTGTTCTCATGGCTATACTCTAAAAGCTCTTATACTTCAAGTATTCTACTTCCTGCTGGAGGGATGGTTTAGTGGTTAAAGGCACTTGCTTGCAAAGCCTGCTGGCCAGGGTTCAATTCCTTAGTGCCCACATAAAACCAGATGCAAGCTGGGCGTGGTGGCGCATGCCTTTAATCCCAGCACTTGGGAGGCAGAGGTAGGAGGATCGCCGAGAGTTCGAGGCCACCCTGAGACTACATAGTGAATTCCAGGTCAGCCTGGACCAGAGTGAAACCCTACCTCGAAAAACCAAAAAAAAAAAAAAAAAAAAACCAGATGCACATTATGGCTCATACATCTGTAGTTCGTTTGTAGTGGCAAGAGGTCCTGGTGCACCCAAATTCATTCATTCTTTTTCTCTCCCTCTTGCCCCACAAATAAATTAATAAAAATATTTTTAAAACAAAAAGCTTCTTCACAACAGGGGAGGGGTTTATTTAATTCGTCTTTCCAGTCATCCTTTATTCCTTTATACCATCAGTGATCAACTCAGTCACTTGGGCCAGCTGGTGGCGTCATGGTCTGCTTGAAAGGCCAGAATTTGCATTTTGTTAACCTTACATCAGTTATATTGGTTTTTGTTTTCTTGTTTCTCTTTGTAAGAATTTTGGGAAAACCAATTGGAGTAGGAGCCTTGCAACAGATAATTTTTGCTCTTGGCTCAATGTGGTGGCAGATGCCTATAATCCCAGCGCTTGGGAGGCTGAGATTGAAGGATCACCATGAGTTCGAGGTCAGCCTGAAATACAGTGTGAGTTTCTGGTCCACCTGGGCTGTAGTGATCTCCTCAAATACACACAGCCACACAGCCACACAAATATATATATATATATATGGTGTTCAACTTAAAATGAGAATCAAAGAATCAACATATATACCCTCTGAAAACATTTCCTCTTAAAAGATTCAGAAGATAGGAGGCCTAGGTAGGAGGATGGCTGTGAGTTCAAGGCCACCCTGAGACTACATAGTGAATTCCAGGTCAGCCTGGGCTAGAGCGAGACCCTGCCTCAAAAAACCAAACCAAAACAGAGCAAAACCAAAACACAGGTTTTAGCAGAAACTGTGAAATGACTTTAAGGACGAGTAGTTAGTCCAAAGTCACACTGTCTTGTTCTGTTGCTTTCCTGAGCTTGAGTCCCAGATCACTTCTCAACTTTTCCACGCCTTCATTGTGTCAGTCTTCTCTTCCGGTTGCTCATCTGCTCAGGCTAGGTGAGGTGGTAACCTCTACTTACATTCGATGTGAAAAGTCCTGGGGGGGGAGGCAGGGGCGGGCAAACAAACTCTCCTTCCCTCTGCCTCCCACCGCTCCCTTAGGTGGACGCTGGATCAGAAGGGCACTATTTGCCTTAGAATCCCAACTATGCCCTTATCAGGGCACTCATCTCATCAAAGGAGAGAGCAGAAAGAGGCCTGTTTCCAGCCTCGCAAAGTGCGCTCCTTTCTCCTGCATCCCTCACAGATGAGTGGGGGTTTATCCACATGATTTCCCACTACAATTTGCTTTTTGTTTTAGTTTGCAACCAAGTTTACAAAATAATTGCTATCTGAGCCTTTGAATGACATTCACTCAATGTTAACAAGGCAAAGTGACATCCAGAGTCATCTTTACTCCGCATACTTTCTGAACTACCTGATTTACAAATGAACATGCAGGGCTGGAGAGATGGCTTAGCAGTTAAGGCGTTTGCCTGCAAAGCCAAAGGATCCCGGGTTCGACTCTCCAGGCCCCACGGCCCCATGTAAGCCAGATGCACAAGGGGGTGCATGCATTTGGAGTTCGTTTGCAGTGGCTGGAGGCACTGGAGTGCCCATTCTCTCTCTCTCCCCCCTTTCTCTCAAACAAATAAATAAATACATTTAAAAATGAACATGCACTTTTTTTTTTTTTGTTCAGTTTGGAGGATGGAACTCCAGACCTTATGCATGCCAGGACAAGCACCTTAGTACTGGGTTACATCCCCAGTCCAAAACCAAAATCATTTTAAGAACTCTTTTTTAAAAATATGTTTTATTTAATTATTTGGAAGCAGAGAAAGAGAATGGGCATGCCAGAGACTCTCCACTGCATACAAACTCCAGACATGTGTGCCGCTTTGTTCATCCGACATTACATGGGTACTGAGGAATCAAACCCAGGCCATCAGCTTTGCAAGCAAGCATCTTTAACCACTGAGCTATCTCCTCAGCCAAATACACACACACACACACACACACACACACACACACACACACACACACACACACTATATGTATGATGTATGTATATGTATGTTTGTTTTCAAGGTAGGGTCTCACTCTGTAATACCAGGCTGGCCTTGAACTCACAGAGACCCTTCTACCTCTGCCTCCCAAGTGCTGGGTGATTTGGAGAGAAAATTTCCTCCACAGCCCTGTGTGTCTCTGATTGAGCCTCATAGTTAATCCCTGGCTGTTGAGTCTTGGCGGATGAGCCGTGAGGTTTATTAGACCAGCCCTAGACCAGCTCTACTGAGTGTTTGTTAGCCAGCTCACTCTTGCGGCTACCTCCCAGCTGGTGTGACAAGATGTGATGCCTAGCCTCTGCCCTGCCAGGATGGAGCTTCCCCTCTAGACTGACTGTAAGCTAAAACAAACCCATTCCTCCCATCAGCTGCTTTGGGCTGGATGTTTTGTCTCAGCAACGAGAAGGCGGCTGCAACAGAAGCCAATCATAGTCCTTAGAGAAATGGACAGGGAGTGTTATCAACTATCTACAACCAAGGCCTTGGAAGCCTCATTTATCTAGAAAATGGGCACCAAAAGCTCCTCTCACTTGAAAGTCTACCTGGATTGGAACAGCTGGGAGGCATGGTCTGGGGGTAAGCGGTCCCCTTCAGCCCTGGGATACTAGTACCCTTGCTTAGGGACCATTCAATGGCTACCCCGCACCTTCAGTTGCCAGCGACTTCTCTCTTCCGGTAGAAGGGCCCAAACAGCAGAACTTGTCCCTGACAAGTTAGGAGCGCAGAATTGCCTTGGATTCCAGAATAGCAGAAGGGAGGAAGGGAGGAACAGCAGGAGTGGAACCATTCATCACTGAGTTTTGGAAAGTCTGTCTGCTGGGTTGACAAAAGTACTGTTGCAGGTTTGGGCTGAAGCTTTTGGCCTCCAAGCAGATGGGCCCTGGGAGAAGATGCTAAAAGCAGCAATTAGAACAATCGGTATGAAAATACAAGCTTGCCCTGAGGTCCAAAAATAAATCTTGAGGGAGAAAAAAAAAAGCCTAATAACCAAAATCTAATGTCATGAACGCTCCTAGCATTTTCCAGGAAATCAGCCAGTTAGAAGGAGCGAATTCATAAGCTCTTGTCTGGTCGTGCAGGTGACCTGAGAGTTTTAAAGGGAAAAAGAACCCAGTTCAGATTTCCTGACTGGCTGCTTATCAGACAGCAGACACAGTTGGATCCTTTTATTTCTTTTTAATTTTTTTTATTTTTATTATTTATTATTATTATTATTTGGGGGGGTTCAAGGTAGGGTCTCACTCTGGCTCCAGCTGACCTGGAAATCACTATGTAGTCTCAGGGTGGCCTTGAACTCTCAGCAATCCTCCTACCTTGTATGGCACAATACAGGCCTGGTCCTAGCCAGACCGCATGGCAAAAGACAACAGGAAGTGGCTTCTGTAAAAATGCATTTTTTTATGCAGGCTTGATGTGACAAAGTTACAGCCCCATGCTCTCGAGAGAGCCTACTACGAGATGTCCTGTCCAGAGACAAGCTGTCATTGGTCACCAAAAGGGGACCGCCCCATGCAAAGATTAACAGCCCCTTAAAACCCATGTACACTTCCTGAATAAACGAGTTTGTGGGTTCTCGCTCCCACTTTCACCCAACTCCCGGAGTCTGTGTCGTGACTCCGCGCTGCTCACCCCAATTCGGCAGAGACCCTATCGTCCCTCCTGAGCTGGCCTTGGGGGGGACCCCAACATCTGGCGCCGGGACTTTAAACTTATTTCCCCCCACCGGCCACTGACTCAGCGACCAGCCTTGCTGAAGAAGATGATGCCAGATCCCTCAGACTACATACAGGACTTTAAACTTATTTCCCTCCACCAGCCACTGACTCAGCGACCAGCCTTGCTGAAGAAGATGATGCCAGACCCCTCAGACTACATATGGGACTTTAAACTTATCCCCCCCCCCACCTAGCTATAAATTCCTTTCCAACTCCTTTCATTACATTGAGCTGCTACCATTAAGGACACTCAATGCTACTGACTATGACGCTAGGGTGAACTCACCCAGCAACCTGTCCTACCCCAGTCTTCTTCAGGCTCTCTAGTTGATTCTTGCTTGCTGGGACTGTTCACATGCCACATAGCCATGCCAACTTGGCCCTTCCATGCCTCCTAGGCAACAGCCTCATATGTATGGTACAATACAGGTCTAGCCCCTAGCCAGACCTCATGCTAAAAGCCATACCAGGCCATACCCCTCGGGTTTTCTCACCAGGATGGCGGCCAGCCCAGGACGGGTAAGATTCCATGAGATGGGGCAACCTAAGACAGGCACTGTCACATGTGATGATCCCTTGGGGCCTGGGTTCAACAATGGCTTTCCAAAAGCCATACCAGGCTATTTCGGGTTTCCTCACCTAGGTGGCATTTGGCCCATGACGGGTAAGTCTCCATGAGATGGATCAACCTAAGACAGGCACTGTCACGTATGATGATCCCTTGGGGCCTGGGTTCAACAATGGCTTGGCAATAAACCATACCTCTCAGGGTTGCCAATAATAAAAACAAAAAGGAGGATATGTATGGCACAATACAGGCCTGGTCCTAGCCAGACCGCATGGCAAAAGACAACAGGAAGTGGCTTCTGTAAAAATGGCGTTTTTGCAGGCTTGATGTGACAAGAGTTACAGCCCCATGCTCGCGAGAGGCCTACTACGAGATGTCCTGTCCAGAGACAAGCTGTCATTGGTCACCAAAAGGGGACCGCCCCATGCAAAGATTAACAGCCCCTTAAAACCCATGTACACTTCCTGAATAAACGAGTTTGTGGGTTCTCGCTCCCACTTTCACCCAACTCCCGGAGTCTGTGTTGTGACTCCGCGCTGCTCACCCCAATTCGGCAGAGACCCTATCGTCCCTCCTGAGCTGGCCTTGGGGGGGACCCCAACACTACCTCTCCCTCCCGAGTGCTGGGATTAAAGGCGTGTGTCACCACACCCGGCATATTTTTTTTATTATTATTTTTTGAGGTAGGGTCTCACTGTAGCTTAGGCTGACCTGGAATTCACTATGTAGTCTCAGGCTGACCTCACAGTAATCCTCCTACCTCTGCCTCCCATGTGCTGGGATTAAAGGTGTAAGCCACCATACTTAGCCAATTGAATCTTTTTCTTATCTTTTATTTTTATTTATTTCCACATGTGTGTATGTATGTATGGGCATGCCAGAGTCTCTGTGGAAGATTAGACACCAATGAGAAGACTCAGCTGAAGGTGACTTTGACTCGGGAGTAATAATGATAATAATAATAATAAGACAATTACATAACATAAAATAACTTGCTGAATGCAAAAACTTTATTTTATTTCATTTAATCATTAAAGACCTTTCTCCCTTTTCTTTCTCCCTCCCTTCTTTTTTTTTTTTTTTTTTTTGAGAGAGAGAGAATTGGTGCACCAGGGCCTCAGCCACTGCAATTGAACTTCAGACGCGTTCACCACCTACTCTGGGCATGGGTGACCTTGTGCTTGCCTCACCTTTGTGCATCTGGGTAACTGAGATCTGAAGAGTTGAATGTATAACCCAGCCAAGCTGGCTTCAAACTCCCAGATATCCCCTGGCTCACAACTTATAATAAAAATAATGTACAGAAAAAGACACTGAAATTGGAGAAATGCTTCATTGTCTAAGGATACACACACACACACACACACACACACACACACACACACATACAAAACAGCTGAGCAAGGGCACACACTCATCTCCTAATTCCAAATTTTACTTATTTCTCACTATACTCCCCCCCCCCCCCGTGCTCCAGGACTGAAGTGTTTGGAGGAGTCTGAATGAATCACAGGAGTCTTATTCCACTCCCGTCTGCCCCTTCCCTTTCCACCCTTCAGAGTGTCTCCCAGTCAGCAAGTATCCACAGGGTGCTGGGCAATCAGGGAGGAAAGAGAAAGTTCCTATCCTGAAAAAGCTCACCGGCCAGCAGAAGGCAGGCCCATCCTTGCGTGATGATGCAGCACGGCCTCGCTGAAATGGCAGAAAGCATACCAGGGGCACCCATCCAAGTAGGTTCCCACTCCGCTTACCTAAAAGTCCAGATTTCTACATAACAGGAGCTTGCTTTGAGACGTTCTCACTTCAAAGAGATCCCGTTTTATTCTGAAACAATCCCTCCCACGGCCTTCAATATCCTGTTAGTATGCCCTTCAAAATATGTCATTACGGCTGGAGAGATGGCTTAGCGGTTAAGGTGCCTGCCTCCTAAGTCTAAAGAACGCTGGTTCCAATCTCCAGGTCCCACGTTTAGCCAGATGCAAAAGGGGCACAATGCCGCACTTGACCACAAGGGGGCGAACGCATCTGGATTTTGTTCGCAGCAGCTCAGAGGCTGCTGGCTCGCCCATCTCTGTCTTCTTCTCCCTCTCTGTCTCTCTCTGTGTCTCTCTCCCCACCCCCAAAAATATGTCATTAGATCCTTTATCTATCTTCTCTAATGTGTGTTAATCCTTTCCTGACAAAATGTGAAAGCACATGCCTAGTACTGATTCATTTACATACTCGTTAAAGAGTTAGCAATGTTCAAAAGAGGAAGAGCGGCCTTAAATAAGTGTGGCAGGGGCTTTGAAAATCCTTTCTTGTTTTTTTTTTTTTTTCGAGGTAGGGTCTCGCTCTGGCTCACGCTGACCTGGAATTCACTATGTAGTCTCAGGGTGGCCTCGAACTCTCAGTGATCCTCCTATCTCTGCCTCCCGAGTGCTGGGATTAAAGGCGAGCGCCACCACGCCTGGCTTCTTGGTTTGATATTTAGAAAAAACTACTTCTGAGCCAGGCGTGGTGGCGCATGCCTTTAATCCCAGCACTTGAGAGAAGAGGTAAGAGGATTGCTGTGAGTTCAAGGCCACCCTGAGAAAAACAGTGAATTCCAGGTCAGCCTGGGCTAGAGCAAAACCCTACCTCTAAAAACAAAACAAAACAAAACAAAACAAAACAAAACAAAACAAAAATATTCTGATAGTCTAGGAAATAGCTTTGTCTACGCTAGCACCTGAGCTAGAGAGAGTAAAGGTAAGGGTGCACGTGTGGCAGAGGTTGTAGCAACAAATTTGCTCGCCAACCTATTGTTTCAATAGTTGTTTTCATGAGTGATAATAAACGACTCACTTTGTTGGCAAGCATGTACGAGTTATTCAATGACAATAAATAGCAGGTACTTGACTGCACTCCAGCAATTTCTTAGACACAGGGTCCATAATGGCCACAGGTATGGATAGATTCCTGCTCCAGCCCTTTACAAATAGACTGCTAAGAGTCAATGGAATATTTTCAGAGAGTAAATGTGAGTGTTGCTCTTCAGTGGAACACTTCACGTCACCACTCAACCTGCCTGACGTGGCTCAAGTACCACACACTGCTGATG
The DNA here is from genome assembly GCA_036365145.1 of Orientallactaga sibirica. Lineage (NCBI taxonomy): Eukaryota > Metazoa > Chordata > Mammalia > Rodentia > Dipodidae > Orientallactaga > Orientallactaga sibirica. The sequence continues at coordinate 69,135,519 of JAEOAD010000003.1, forward strand.
GCCCATTTATCTGCTCATCCTCTGGGTTTTGAGCCACTGCTTTTTTTTTTTTTTTCTGATCACTTGTTCATCTTGATATCTTCATGATACTTCTCTAGAAACGATGCCACCCCCTTCCCTTCCCTCTCTGTTCCAGGGTCTGCAACTTTTTATTTATTTTATTTTTCATTAAAAAAAAAAAAAAGGCTGGGGAGATGGCTCAGTGATTAAAGGCGTTTGCTTGTAAAGCCTGCTGGGCCAGGTTCTGTTCCCCAATATCCATGTAAAGTCGGATGGACAGAATGGGGTGTGTGTCTGGGGTTTGTATTGGGATACCCTGGCACACCCATTTCTCTCTTTCTCTCTCTCTTACAAATAAATAAGAAACAAAAATATTTAAAAATAAATGATCTTGCAGTACCTTGATCTGCTTTCACAAGACCTTCATTATAGGAGGAAAAGATGATGACACCAAAAAATAAAATAAAATAAAATAGAAACTAACAGAGAGAGGGAGGAGATATGATGCAGTGTGGATTTGTGAAGGGGAAAGTGGGGGAGGGGAGGCCTCTGCCCCAGAAGAACTTATGTTCCTTCCTTCCTTCCTTCCTTCCTTCCTTCCTTCCTTCCTTCCTTTCTTCCTTCCTTCCTTTCTTTTCTCCCTTCGTTCCATCCTTTCTCTCTTTCACTTGTATGTGCATGTATATATGTGGTGTTCATGCCTGTTTATAGGTGTGTGGGCACACATGTATGTGTTTAAAGATAGACATGCACACATCAAAAAGACATGTGAAAGCTGGAGGACAACCCTGGAGGACAACATTAACACCGTCCACCTTTTTGAGGCAGGGTCTCTCATTGGCCTGGAGTTCACCACTTGGGCTAGACTGGCTAGCCAGCAAGCCTCGGGGATCCTCCTGCCTCAGCCTCCCCGGCTCCGGAGTTACAGGTGGGAGATTGCCTTGACCAGCATATTTTCATGGGTACTGGGGATCCAACTCAAGTCCTCATGCTCGCAAGGCACATATCTTGCCAATCAACTATTTCCCTATCCCCAGGGTGATCTTTCTTCAGCACAGATCTAGGCAAGACTTGCTTTGGCTCAGAAGTTTTCAGTGGCTGCTGCCCGTCGCTGGTTAGAGTGTGCTCACATTGCTGCTCTTCCTTCCTGCCCCACCAGCCTCTGCAGCCCCATCTCTACGGGTCCCTGCTCTCCATGATGCTGAGCTGATGTGCTTACCGTCCTACAAATGACCGGTCATCTTTCCAGACAGGGCGGTTCTGCTGACCTTCTTTTTAAAATAGTTATTTATGGGCTGGAGAGATGGCTTAGAGGTTAAGGCGGTTGAGCCTGTAAAGCTAAGTGACCCAGTTTTGATTCCCCAGGACCCACGTAAACCAGATGCACAATGTGGCACAGGCATCTGGAGTTCATTTGCAGTGGCTGGAGGCCCTGACACACCCATTCTCTCTCTCTTTGTCTCTTTCTCTCTCTCTCCCTCTCTTTCTCAAATAAATAAATAAATATAAATAAAAATATTTTTAAAATAAAATATTTATTTATTTTATTTTGACAGAGAGAGAGAGAGAATGGGTATGCCAGGGCCTCAAGTGCTTGTAAATAAACTCCAGACACATGCACTACCTTGTGCATCTGGCTTACGTGGATACTGGGGAATCAAACATCAAACCTGGGTCCTTAGGTTTCACAGGCAAATGTCTTCACCACTAAGCCATCTCTCCAGCCCAGCTGGACAAATTTGTCCTTGTGTCATGATAGTTGTGGCACGATAGTGGCACTCAGCAAACTCGATAGCACTTGTTGCAGGCAAATCTGATATCTCCAGTGGAATGACAACTACATGCAGGTTCCATGAGGACATGAGCTGCCTCGGGCCAGAGTTTTGGGAGAGTTCCTGGTGCACTCTCTCCTTTAGACTGAGTTTTAAAAAGAAAAGCTTGTGATATACTTCCTTCAACTGAAAAGTCCAAAGATCATCAGTGTACATGTGCAAGTCCTCGAAAGGAATTTCACGATGTTCATTTTCACATGCTGATACTGTCAAGCCAAGCCCCTAGGACAACTGAAGTTTCCTGAGTCTTCATCTCATCTAAAAAATTGGGGGAGCCTCATGAACAATATTACTAACATCATAAAGAAAGTGGGGCTCTAAAAAGACAAGCAGACTCTCTTTCAAAAAAATTTAGTAATATATTTTATTTATTTATTTATTTGACAGAGACAGAGAGAGAGAAAACGGGCATGCCAGGGCCTCCAGCCACTGCAAATGAACTCCAGACACATGCTTCCCCTTGTGCATCTGGCTTACATGGGTCCTGGAGAATCGAACCGGGATCCTTTGGCTTTGCAGGCAAATGCCTTAACTGCTAAGCCATCTCTCCAGCCCTTTTTTTTTTTTTTTTTTTTTTTTTTTGAGAGAGAGAGAGAGAGACAATTGGCATGCCAAGGTCTCAGCTACTGCATTCAAAGTCCAGATGCTTGTGCCACCTAATGGGTATGTGTGACCTCACACTTGCCTCACCTTTATGCATCTGGCTTACATGGGATCTGGAGAGTTGAACATGGGTCCTTAGTCTTTGCAGGCAAGTGCCTCAACCACTAAGCCATCTTTCCAGCCTAAATAGACTCTTTCTAAGCAATCTCAACCATTTGTACCATGGAAAACTAATCAGTAACAGCATCCAGGTCTTCTCCACCCCAATCACTGTTCTTACATATCACAGAGCAGGGAGCCAAGTTTCCTTTCACAAACATCCTGCTGGTGGTTTCTTAGTACTGACTACATGCTATGTACCATGAACTTGAGCTCCATGCTTGTATGTGTCATTTAATCTTCATAGGGACCAAGAGAAAAGAAAGACATTTATGACTTATCTTTTGCAGATGAGGTCTGGAGATGTTAAGGAAGTGTTCAAGGTCACAGGTCTCCTCAGCCACAAGGCAGGACTAGTGCACAGCTGGGAACAGTTGACAGGGAGCCTTCCTTCCACTCCCCGAGCCCACTGCATGTTTCATATATATAATTATTTTTTTGGGGGGGGGTGGAGAAAGAGGCAGAGAAAGAGAGAGATTGAGAGAATGGGCACACCAAGGCCGTCAGCCTCTGCAAACAAACTCTAGACACGTGTGCCACCTCTTGTTATCTTACTTACATGGGTCCTGGGAAAATCAAACCTGGGTCCTTTGGCTTTGTAGACAAGCACCTTAACCGCTAAGCCATCTCTACAGCTCATCACTGCATGTTAAAATCATCCTGGGCTCTTGGGAATTACAAAATAAGTTACACAAACAATTAGCAACTACAAAAAAAAAAAAACAGACACATTGTTAAGGGGTGGTGATAGGGCACTCTAGGAAAACAGAGCAGGGAAGACATGTGGAGGCTAAGTGGAGAAAAGGGTAGTTGCAATTTTAAATAGTGTCAGATAAGGTTAGAAAGTGGGGTCACGGTGGCTCACACCTTTAAGCCCAGCACTTGGGAGGGTGTGGTGGTTTGATTCAGGTGTCCCCCATAAACTTAGGTGTTCTAAATGCTAGGTTCCCAGCTGATGGCGATTTGGGAATTAATGCCTCCTGGAGGCAGTGTATTGTTGGGGGCGGGCTTATGGGTGCTATAGCCAGCTCCCCCTTGCTAGTGTTTGAAACACTTTCCTGTTGTCCATCTGGTGTTGGCCAGGGGGTGATGTCCACCCTCTGCTCATGCCATTGTTTTTCCTGCCATTACGGAGCATCCCTTTGAATCTGTAAGCCAAAATAAACCCTTTGTTCCCAAAAGCTGCTTTTGGTTGGGTGATTTCTGCCAGCAATGTGAACCTGACTGCAACAGAGGCTAAGGTAGGAGGATCACTGTGAGTTCAAGGCCAGCCTAGACTAAAGTGAGACCCTGTCTCAAAGAAAAAAAAAATCATAAAATAAAAAAGCAATAGAGAAAATGGTTAGGGAAACAGTGATATAACATCTACCAGCAATTCTGACGAACCTGAGGGACCCATGTGGATATTTTGGGGAAGAGACTTCCAAACCACAATTGGTGGCTCAAATCAGCATCTATTATGGAATACTGGGCTAATTTTGTTAGATTGGAGAATGGGAACGTGGGAACAGAAGTGAAGATCAGAGAATCAACTGGATCCTTGTAAGTCACAGGAAGACATTTGTCCTCTTACTGCATACACCGATGGTCAGTCACTCACACTCTGTAGACACATGCCAGACACCTGACATATGAAAGTAGATCGGCCTGAGCCACGTTAAAATGTACCTTTAAGTTGAAATGCCTGAGCAAATGTTTAGGACCAGAATAGAGAAGGATGAGATCAGAAGACTAGGAGAGGTGGAAGAGGGGACAGCCAGGGAGCCACAGGACCACATGGCCTTCACCTGTCCAAAACAATAAAGCTGACTCCGTGCTAATTTAAAAGCTTGATTCCCGCCACCCCCTTTTGAATGGTACCATGAGTTTGTCAGTGTTTTCTTCCCTTATTCTTCTCTTTATGAGGACTTGGCATTTTTTCCTACCCTTGCTTCGTTTCTGTCTTGCTTCATATTCAAGCCTTTGATTTTTTTTTTATTGTGCTCTCCTGACCCTGCCCCAGGCTGCATCTGTTTAACCAGCCACCATAACCTGTGTTCACCATTTCTGCTCTATCCTCCGGCCCCACCCTTAGCCTCAATGAGGCCACTGTCCTGGGTGGTGGCCACATTCCAACCCTCACAGCCTCTGCCCTACCGCATCCCCTGCTGTGGCTCTCTGTGACACTTTCATTCCCACCCCTATTTCCTGGTCTTGGTTCCTCCCGCAGACTCTTAGCTTGGTGGCCCTTACTGAGCCACACCTCAAAATAGTCACCGCCTGATTGACACCTCCTACATTGACCTGGGATGGGCCACGTGACTTCCTTTGCCTGAAAGAACATAGGACTCAAGCAGAAGACACCTTGTGTGTCAACACTGAGGCTTGTACTCAGGCTTGTACTTGTACTTGCATAGTGCAAGCTCACTCAGGCTAGACTCCTGAATATTCCTGTGGGGGAAGGGACATGTTGGATGACCAGTCCCAGGCAGGCTCCAGGGTCAATGCAGTTAAGTGCTTTCAGCTTCGTAGCAAAGCAGGAGAGCCACCTGCTTGGACAGACTCATGACAAATGAATACATATTACATTTTTAAAAAAATTATTTGCAAGCAGAGAGAGAGAGAGAGAGAGAGAGGCAGAGAGAGAAGAGAGACAGAGAGAGAATGGGTGTGCCAGGGCCTCCAGCCACTGCAAATGATCTCCAGATGCATGTGCCCCTTGTGCATCTGGCTTACATGGGTTCTGGGGAATCGAACTTGGGTCCTTTGGCTTCACAGACAAATGTCTTAACTGCTAAGCCATTTCTCCAGCCCCATATTACATTTTTTTAAACTGCTATGTTGTGTGAGTTTTAAAAAATATTTTATTTATTTGAGTGAGAGAGAACAAGAGAGGCAGATAAGAGAGAGAATTGGCATGCCAGGGCCTTGAGCTACTACAAACAAACTCCAGACACACGCTCTACCTTGTGTATCTGACTTATGTGGGTACCAGGGAATCAGACCTTGCATCCTTTGGCTTTGCAGGCGAGCACCTTGACCGCTATGCCATCTCTCCAGCCCTGTGTGATGTTTAACCACTCAGCAATAGATGACCAAAACAATCTTCATCGCATTTGGCTCAAAGCCTACTCATCCCAGGCCAGGTGGTTTGCTCACCTGGGACAGTTCTGCGTATCTGTCCACCACCACCACCACCACCATCTGCTGATCCAGTTTGAGCTAAGCCTGGGTTGCTTGGTTTGGAACAGTTTCACCTGAACCTGGATAGCATCAGGCTCAGGACAGCTTAAAATCTGAACTTTCTGAATAGAACATAAATCAAGAGGTCTGGGGACAGAAAATGTTCAGCCTCCTCGTGCTATGCCATCTATGACTTGTGTGTGACTCTCCTCAGTCATTTCTAAGTCTGGATTATATCTGTCAGGGTGCTGAGTCATTGTTCTGGGAAGTGACTCCTGCCTTTTCACTAAGGTCAGGGAGTACAATAACCCCTGGTCTCCTTGCACGATGCACTTTTTTTTTTTTTTTTAAAGATGGGTTTCTAATTACTGTTACAGGTTTTTTGTTCATTTGTTTGTTTAAATATATTTTATTTATTTACTTGAGAGAAAGAGGCAGAGAGAGAGAGAGAGAGAGAGAATGGGCATGCCAGGGCCTCCAGCCTCTGCAAACGAACTCCAGACGTGTGTGCCCCCTTGTGCATCTGGCCTATGTGGGTCCTGGAGAGTTGAACTGGGATCCTTTGGCTTTGCAGGCAAACACCTTAACCACTAAGCCATCTCTCCAGCCCCTTGATGCACTCTTTGACAGCAGTGCCTTTTTCTGGCTATCATCTTCCTCCCATCCTATAGGGTAAGATGTCATTGTTAAGTTTTGTGCACACATTTATGTTTTAAAAGGCTGCATACTTCAAGGCAATATTCAAAATGTAACATTCAATATGTAAAATTTAGTTTCAGGAATACTTGAGAAAAGTCTTTATTTTTCAGTAAGAGAGTTACAGTTGCATTTTTGTTTTTTTTTAAAATTTATTTTATTTATTTATTTGAGAGAGAGAAAGAGAGAGAGAGAGAGAGAGAGAGAGAGAGTGTGTACCAGGGCCTCCAGACACTGCAAACAAACTCCATGTGCATGTGTCACCTTGTACATCTGGGGAATTGAACTAGGGTCCTTAGGCTTTGCAGGCAAGAGCCTTTAAAGGCCAAGCCATCTCTCCAGCCCTCATTTTTTTAAAAAATATTTTTATTAGAAAGAGAGTGAATGGGCATACCAAGACCTCCTGCCACTGTAAATGAACTATAGACACATGTGCCACTTTGTTCATCTGGCTTTATGTGGATACGAGGGAATTGAACCTGGGCTGTCAGGCTTTATAAGTGAGAGCCTTTAACCACTGAACCTTCTCTCTAGCCCACATCTCATTTCTGAGGGGCAACTTGCAAATTCATGCTAATACATTTATCTGTGGTACCTGAAATGTGCCCTATGGGGCTCTGGAATTTGGAGTAAGGGGCTTCCTTTTGAAAATGTGCCACACTGTGGCTTGAGTGATGGACAGCCTTGCAATGACTTATGATCAAGGTGACACTGAATCTGGAGTGTCACAGTCGCTGAGGTGGCCGACCTGCTTCACCACTATGTGCCCATTTCTTTCTCTGGCCTAGCACAGGGAAAACAATAAATATTTATTGTGTGAGTAAATGATGTATCTTTATAAGGTATCTGTTGTCTTGGAAATATTACTCGGTTTCCTATTGGAAACTATATATCATGATAAGCAGAAAGGGAAAACATGGAATAAAGAAGTGCTGCTGGACTGGAGAGATGGCTGGTTAAGGTGCATGCCTGCAAAGCCAAAGGACCCAGGTTTGATTCCTGAGGACCCACATAAGCCAGAAGCACAAGGTGGTGCATGCCTCTGGAGTTCATTTGCAGCAGCTGGAGGCCCTGGCATGCCCATTCTCTTTCTCCATCTCTTTGCCTCTTTCTCTTACTCTCAAATAAATAAATAAAGATTAAAAATTTTTTTAAAGAAGCTGCTAGCAGCCGGGCATGGTGGTGCATGCCTTTAATCTTAGCACTCGGGAGGCAGAGGTAGGAGGATCACCATGAGTTCAAAGCCACCCTGAAACTACATTGTGAATTCCAGGTCAGCCTGGGCTAGAGCGAGACTCTAACTCAAAAAAAACAAAAACAAAAACAAAAACAACAACAACAACAACAACAACAAAAAAAAAAAAAAAAAAAAAAAAAGAAGAAGAAGAAGAAGAAGCTAGCAAGGTGTGGTGGTGCATGCCTTTAATCCTAGCACTTGGGAGGCAGAGAATCACCATGAGTTCAAGGCTGCCGTGAGACTACAGAGTGAATTCCAGGTCAGCTTGTCAAATAATGTATGACAAGTTCAACATTCAACATATAAGCAAGTTGTCTATGAATCAGTAAGAAATGAATTATGACTGGTGGCTATGAATTTCATTTGAAATGCAAAAGCAAAGGTAAAATTTTTGAAAGCAAAAGTAATTTAAAAAAATATTTGTTTGCAAGGAGAGAGGGAGAGAGAGAAAACAAGAATGGTCACACCAGGGCCCTGCAAACCAACTCCAGATGCATGCCCTACTTTGTACATCTGACTTTAAGTGGGTGTTAGGGAATCAAACCCAGGTTGTTAGGCTTTGTAGGCAAGTGCCTTAACCACTGAGCCATCTCTCCACTTAAAAAAAGAATTTTTTAAGTGCCATTTTTCTGATGAAAGGAAATATATGCTTGCTTTAGATATTTAGAAAATACAGGTAAGTAGAGGCTGGAGAGATGACTCAATCTGTCAGGTGCTTGCTTTATTGGCATGGGGACCAGGGTTCAATCCCCAGTCCCCACATAAAATGTTGGATGTGGTAGCATATGCCTATAACCCCAGTACTGAGGACAAGGAGACAGGAGGATCCCTGGAACTTGCTGAGAGACAGTTTCGCCTAATTGGTGAGCTCCAGGCCAGCGAGAGACCTTCTGTCAAAGGAGCTGATACACCAAAGGATAACACGCAAGGTTGCCCCCAGTCTCCACATGCATGTGCCCCCACCCATAAGTAAAAGTGAACAAAATAAAAACCACCTGTAAAACAGTGAAGTAGATTATATTGTTTTGCAACTTGCTTCATTCTGCTTCCCATGGGCTTTGCATACTTTCTATTTTTGTTAAATAGTCTCCTATTATCTTTATTTATTTTTGTTATGTAGACCAGATTTCTGCCTCTGCCTCCTGAGTGCTGGAATTACAGGCGAATGCCACCACAGCTAACTGAGCTGTCTGTCCCTTTTAACCTACCTTTAATACTATAGTAGCTATATACTATATTATAATATATAATAAATATTTATATATATTATATTATATTATTATTATAGCATAGTAGTTAGACAAGCTATTTGTACCCAACTTGATAAAAAAATTCACTTGTATTTTCTTTTAATATTATTAATGCCTCTTGAATTTTTTTAAAAATTCAAAAAATATTTTTAAAAGATTTTATTTTCATTTATTTATTTATTAGAGACGGAGGGGGAGAGATAGTGAGAATGGGCACACCAGGGCCTCTAGCCACTGAAAACGAACTCCAGACACATGCGCCACCTTGTGCATCTGGCTTACGTGGGACCTGGAGAATCGAACCCAGGTCCTTAGGCTTCACAGGCATACTCCTTAACTGCTAAGCCATCTCTCCAGCCCTTGAAATTTTTATTTTGCAGCTTGGGGTCAGGGTGAGACAAGGTCTTGCCCTGTAGCTGTGGCTGGCCTACAACTTGCTGTGTAGACCAAGCTAGCCTCAAACGTGCAGCAACCCTTCTGCTCTTTAACATGTCTTTTCCCCTGCTTTCTGGATTGTTTTTGGTTGTTCATTTTGTTTTGTTGAGGTTGGGTCTCACAATAACCCTGGGTGACCTGGAACTCACTCTATAGTCCAAGGTTCAGACTGGCCTCCAACTCATGGTGATCCTCTTATCTCAACTTCTTGAATTCTTGGTCTAAAGATGTGTACCAATACGTTGGTTTTCCTTCTACTTTTTTTAGGCTCAATCTTTTTTATTTTCCCAACTTCTTCAAATGGACAATGAGAATCTTTTATTTATTTATTTATTTATTTATTTATTTATTTATTTTTTGGTTTTTCAAGGTAGGGTTTCACTCTAGCCCAGGCTGTCCTGCAATTCACTATGTAGTCTCAGGGTGGCCTTGAACTCACGGTGATCCTCCTACCTCTGCCTCCCGAGTGCTGGGATTAAAGGCATGTGCCACTGTGCAGGGCTGAGGCTGACCTTGAGAATCTTGATCCTCTGTCTTTCTTCCTTCTACGATGTGCATTTGAGGCTCTTCAAACAGTGTTAGCTACATCCCAAAGTGTTGGTCTGTGTGACTTTTCTTACCATTCAAAATATTTCTGATTTTTAGCCATTGTGATTTCTTCCTTAATCTATGGATTGAATTTCTTCCTTAGTCCATGAATTACTGCACCCTCTGCCCCTCCCACACGCATAACTAGGCTGTTTTTTTTCCAATTTTATTTTATATATAACAGGTTATGTACTATTATCCCTCACCCTAGCTCCTGTTACCCTGGAGGCCCTCCTCAGTGGTATTCACTGTGGGGTCATGAAGGTCTCTGACCACCCTTAAGAGGTAGTGGGGGACCCTGTCTCAGGCTATTCCTACCCCCTCTGTAGCACTTACTGCCTTTCTGCCCACCCCACCCCCTTCTTCCCTAAGCTGTGGCAGGCCTGTTGGCAGTCTGATTTAGTGTTGGGTTATTTGTAGTCTCAGATTTCTGCCTTCACCATCAACCTGGGGCTAGTTATCAGGCTAGCAGTAAGAGCAGTATTCATGATGTTAAAACTAGTCTTGTTTTTTTAATTAATTTTTATTTATTTTCAAGCAGGGGCGGGGAGGAGACAGACAGAGAGAGAATGGGTGCGCCAGGGCCTCTAGCAACTGCAAACAAACTCCAGGCACATGTGCCCCCTTGTGCATCTGTCTTACATGGGCACTGGGGAATTGAACCTGGGTCCTTTGGCTTTGCAGGCAAACGCCTTAACCACTAAGCTATCTCTCCAGCCCTAAAACTAGTTTTTTGATACAAGATCTCACACTAGCCCTGGCGGACCTGGAACTCACTCTGTGAGGCTAGCCTCAAACTTAGGATGATCCTTCTACCTCAGCCTCCCAAGGGCTGGGATTAATGGCAAGAGCCACCACACATGGCTTGCCTTGAAGTCCTTGGCTTTAACAGTCCTTGTGCCTTAGCCTTCCAAATAGCTGAGAGTGTAGCACTGATCCTGGAGTTTATATCTGGTTATAATGCTTTTATTCTATGTTATTTTCACCCCCCTTCATCCCTCTGTGCTCTATTCTGAGATAACTTTGAGTTCATTAGTTTTGTGTTTCACTGTTTCCAAACTGTGATTTTAATTTATCCATTGAGTTCTGTGTGTGTGTGTGTGTGTGCGTGCGCGCGTGTGTATGCACACATGGAGGTCAGAGAACAACTTTCAGTGTTGTTCCTTGCCTTCCACCTCATTTGTTGAAGGATCTCTCATTGTTCACCCCTGTGTTAGTTTCCTATGGAGTCTCCTATCTCTTGCCCATTGCTATGCTGGGGTTACGGATGTTCATTGTAACATCCAGCTTTTACGTGGGTTCTGGGGTTCTAAGCTCAGGTACTCACACTTACCTGGTAAGTACATTAGCCACTGAGTCATCTCCCTAGCCCGTCTATTGAGGTCTTGATTTCAGTCACTTAAATTTTCAGTTTTAGAATTTCTGTTTGCTCAGTGTTTTTACAGTTGATGATCCTTTATCAAGTTTTCAGTCTTGTATTTTCATCTTCTTAAACATAGTAAGCACACTTGTTTTATGGTCTGTGGTATCTCCCCTGAATCTGTTTCTATTGTCTTGTGGTTTTTTATGGATTTTTGTGATACCACTTGGTATTATATGTTTGGTTGTTCTCATTGTATATGCAAATTAATGAATAATTTTAGAAGTACTAGTATAGTACCTTCCCTCAGAAAGCATTTGCTCCTAGGCAACACCTTGGGGTTCAAACAATATTAAGATCAATCTAAATTTCAGGCTTTGAGGTGATAGGGAAGTGTGTTCCCTGTGAGGGTTGATTTATTTCCATACTCACTACCTAAGTTTTGGAAACCATGCCAATGTATTGGGAGTTTAGCAGAAGTTTCTCTTTTCATTTGCCTGTATTTCGCTGTTTGCTGCCTTACCTCCTAAAGGCTCTCAAAAGTGCTGTGATCTACAATCTTTCAGCCAACACTTCCAGAAGCATAGTATTACCCGAGATGGACTCGCCTCTCTGAGGTTTATTCCTCTCTTAGATCTTGACTTTATTATTTTTTATAGACTTTTGGTTCCCAGATGCCTTCACACAGATATATTTTATACCCTCCCCAAACACACACCAGAGTTTCTAATTGCTTTTAGCAGGAATATTCAATCTGAATTGCCTAGTCTGTCATTGCAAGAAGACTAAAGGTCTTTTTTATTGTTATATGAGATATATGTTGTCTGTCTATCACCTATCTATCTATCTATCTATCTATCTATCTATCTATCTATCTATCTATCTCTCTATTCACCCATCCTAGGCTGGCCTAGAACTCACTATCTAGTCTAGGCTGGCCTCCAAGTCTTGCTCCTCCTGCCTCCGCCTTCCTAGTGCTGGGATGTGTGTACCACTACATCCAGTTCTAAATATCTCTTTCCAACTTTAATTCACTTGAGTTACACTTGAGAGTGAGGGAATATTTTATTCCTAACATTACCCATTTAGTAATATTTTCTTAATGATAAAGACCATCACCATCATCACACTGAATTATTATAAATGTTTAAATCTGTTTTTGGACTTTAAAATATTTTATTTATTTATTTTTATCTACTTGTGAAAGACAGAGTATGGGACATGTCATGGCCTCTTTCTACTGCAAATGAACTCCACACATGTATCATGCAGTGTATTAGTCAGGGTTCTCTAGAGGAACAGAACCTGTCGAAGGAATTGTATTAAAAGGGAATTTATTGGATTAGCTTACAACAGTCCAACAATAGCAATTTGCAAGCCCGAGAGTCAAGGATCCTGGTAGTTGCTCAGTCCACGAGGCTGGATGCCTCAGCAGTCCCAATCCAGCACCGAAGGCCTGGCAGCATCCTGGAGAGACGCTGCTCTTCAGTCCATGCTGGAAGGCAGAGGAAACTTGGTTCCAAAACAGAAAAAGGATAGCCGAACAGGAGAGATGCACGTGCAAGTGAAGCACTCGCCAGCAAGCCGCACTGCAGCCAGGTGTGAGGAGGGGGCTTTTTTCTCCCAGAGCTTCATTAGATAAAGGCCCCCTCAGGGAGGGCCACCCACTCTTGGGGATGGACTCACTCTGGGAGAAGGACTTCCTCCTTCAGTTAATCCTTCCTGGAAGCAACCTCAGACACCCACCCAAGAGGAATGTCTGTAGATTCCCTAACAGATCAAGTTGACAACAGAATTTAACCATCACTTGTAGTTTCTGGATTTTTTATTCTGTTCTATATATATATATATTTTAAATATGGAACGCTTCACGAATTTGCGTGTCATCCTTGCGCAGGGGCCATGCTAATCTTCTCTGTATCAGTCCAATTTTAATATATGTGCTGCCGAAGCGAGCATTGTTCTATACTTTTTATATGTCTGTCTAGTACATTTTATTTGGTGAGAGAAGACCTCGTTAGTTTATTCTTAGTCTCTCTTTGTCTCCCTTCTTTCCCTCCAGACTTTTTTTAATGCTTTTTTCTTTTTAAGAATTTATTTTTAATGCTTTTTGTATCTCTATCAAACTGCTGAAAGTTACCTAGGAATTTTATTTGTATGCCAGTTTTGGGATTCACAATTTTCCGCATCATTTTGTTGTTGTTGTTGTTTGTTTGTTTCAATGTAGTGTCTTACTCTAGCCCAGGCTAACATGGAACACACTCTGTAGTCCCCGGCTGGCCACGAACTCACAGCAATCCTCCTACCTCTGCCTTCTGATTTCTAGGATTAAAGGCGTGTGCCATCACGCTTGGCTCAACATTAAATTTTAATGCAGCAACATGCCATAAATCTATGAATACAATTCTTCCATCCCACTATTAGGCAAAGGAGTTGGGCTTTCAAAGTACCCAGTGAGTTAGGTATGGGATAAGCATGGCTTGTGGGAGTCTAAAATTCCAGGTACTGCGTATACAAGCACAGTGTTCCAGTAATCCAGGGAAGTCCCAAACAAAGGCAAGATCACAGCTCAAGCTGATGGAGGTAAAATACAGGCAATTCCTGAGGAAGACGCACCAGCAACAATAGAGGTACAAGGGATCTGACGGGCTGACAGTGTTTGCTATAGCATGTGTGCCTATTTTTGGTATGTATACATTTATTGGTCAAAAAATTTCATCAAATGAGTCCATTATTGTTTTCTGTGTTTTTTCCCCCTGGACATCTGCCAAACCTACTCAGAGTAATTTCTCTGGTGCCGTTCCCTGAGTAAACAACGATTAGCTTACAACAGTCCAACAATAGCAATTTGCAAGCCCGAGAGTCAAGGATCCTGGTAGTTGCTCAGTCCACGAGGCTGGATGCCTCAGCAGTCCCAATCCAGCACCGAAGGCCTGGCAGCATCCTGGAGAGACGCTGCTCTTCAGTCCATGCTGGAAGGCAGAGGAAACTTGGTTCCAAAACAGAAAAAGGATAGCCGAACAGGAGAGATGCACGCGCAAGTGAAGCACTCGCCAGCAAGCCGCACTGCAGCCAGGTGTGAGGAGGGGGCTTTTTTCTCCCAGAGCTTCATTAGATAAAGCCCCCCTCAGGGAGGGCCGCCCACTCTCGGGGATGGACTCACTCTGGGAGAAGGACTTCCTCCTTCAGTTAATCCTTCCTGGAAGCAACCTCAGACACCCACCCAAGAGGAATGTCTGTAGATTCCCTAACAGATCAAGTTGACAACAGAATTTAACCATCACTTGTAGTTTCTGGATTTTTTATTCTGTTCTATACTTTTTTTTTTTTTAAATATGGAACGCTTCACGAATTTGCATGTCATCCTTGCGCAGGGGCCATGCTAATCTTCTCTGTATCAGTCCAATTTTAGTATATGTGCTGCCAAAGCGAGCACTGTTCTATACTTTTTATATGTCTGTCTAGTACATTTTATTTGGTGAGAGAAGACCTCGTTAGTTTATTCTTAGTCTCTCTTTGTCTCCCTTCTTTCCCTCCAGACTTTTTTTTAATGCTTTTTTCTTTTTAAGAATTTATTTTTAATGCTTTTTGTATCTCTATCAAACTGCTGAAAGTTACCTAGGAATTTTATTTGTATGCCAGTTTTGGGATTCACAATTTTCAGCATCATTTTGTTGTTGTTGTTGTTTGTTTGTTTCAATGTAGTGTCTTACTCTAGCCCAGGCTAACATGGAACACACTCTGTAGTCCCCGGCTGGCCACGAACTCACAGCAATCCTCCTACCTCTGCCTTCTGATTTCTAGGATTTAAGGCGCGTACCATCACGCTTGGCTCAACATTAAATTTGAATGCAGCAACATGTCATAAATCTATTAACACAATTCCTCCATCCCACTATTAGACAAAGGAGTTGGGCTTTCAAACTACCCAGTGAGTTAGGTATGGGATAAGCATGGCTTGTGGGAGGCTAAAATTCCAGGTACTGCGTGTACAAGCACAGTGTTCCAGTAACCCAGGGAAGTCCCAAACAAAGGCAAAATCACAGCTCAAGCTGATGGAGGTAAAATACATGCAATTCCTGAGGAAGACGCGCCAGCAACAATAGAGGTACAAGGGATCTGACGGGCTGACAGTGTTTGCTATAGCATGTGTGCCTATTTTTGGTATGTATACATTTATTGGTCAAAAAATTTCATCAAATGAGTCCATTATTGTTTTCTATGTTTTTTTTCCCCCTGGACATCTGCCAAACCTACTCAGAGTAATTTCTCTGGTGCCGTTCCCTGAGTAAACAACAGGCCACTTCAGCTTCCTTCTTCCTTAAGTTGGGCTTTATCTGGAAAGTATTATATATCCTCCTTTGCTATACTCCAATGTCTAGAACTTTATATTTTAGTATTACGCTAACACTAGAAGTTTTTAAATATATTTTATTTATTTATTTGAGAGAGAGAGACTGGGCATGCCAGGGCCTCCAGCCACTGCAAAAGAACTCCAGATGCATGTGCCCCTTGTGCATCTGGCTTATGTGGGTCTTGGAGAATCAAACCTGGGTCCTTTGTCTTTGCAGGCAAGTGCCTTAACCTCTAAGCCATCTCTCTAGCCCCTAAAACAAAAATTTAGAAGCTGGGCATGGTGGCTCATGCCTTTAATCCCAGCACTCAGGAGGCAGAGGTAGGAGGATCACCATGAGTTCGGGGCCACCCTGAGACTACATAGTGAATTCCAGGTTAGCCTGGACCAGAGTGAGACCCTACCTTGAAACAAATAAAAATAAAAACAAAAAATAAAAAAAAAATTTTTTAAAGGCCAAGTAGAAATATTGGTAGTGATGGCACAGTATCATGAGGTGGTGACAGCTGAAGCAGTGAGGTTTCAGGAATGGGGACAGATTTATGCGTGTTCTGTCAGTCATACACACACGAAGAAATAGCAAATATAAAACGAACTCACAGAGCCCCAGCTACAGCAAGACAAAATATGGTGGGCGGCCCTGCTTGAGCTTATGTTACAATTGTGGCAGAATTTAACCACGTTGTAGGGATTCGCAAGAGTGAGCAGTCTGAATGAAGCACCAAGTACCATGGAGTTTTGTAGGAACACATAAGTCAAGTTTTGTTTTTAAAAAATATTTTTATTTATTTATTTAAGAGAGAGAAAGAGGCAGAGAGAGAGAGAGAGAATGGGCACACCAGGGCATGAAGCCACTGCAAATGAACTCCAGATGCATGCGCCCCCTTGTGCATCTGGCTTACGTGGGTTCTAGAGAATCAAACCAGGATACTTTGGCTTTGTAGGCAAACGCCTTAACCACTAAGCCATCTCTCCAGCCCCCATGAGTCAAGTTTTTCCAGTGTCAGAAAGGAAGCACTTATGTCACCAAGCTGCTTCTTTAGTTCAGGACTGATTCTAAGGTCTTAAGGGAAGGAGACTGGGGATGAAATTGAATGACTTCTTTTCCCAGAAGCCAACCACGAGGCCCTCCCGATGAGTGAAAGGAAGAGATGTACCAGACAGAACACAGAACACAGAACCTGGATGCATCATCATGCCAGGAATTTTGCTGTCTCCTGATGGCTGAAACATCTGCAAGAAGGAAGACGCAATGGCAGTATCATTGAGGGACCTCATGAGGCTTTGATAACATCTCTGACTGTGGTAGCCATAGATTTAACCTCTGTGAAGGACTAAGTTGAAAGAACGTCTGATTGCAGCCCTATGCCAAGATCTGAGCCAGGGTTGCGGGAGGACGTGATCAGCATCCCTTGGTTGAGAGGCTGCGTGCTCTGCCCCTCCCCCATGCTCAGTCCTTGACTGGAAATAGCCCATGGGATGTAGAAATATGGGTTTGAGGCAAATGTGATGATAGATTTAGAGGGACAGCAGTTGCTGCCATGAGACAATTGTACTCCCATTGCAAGAGATCTAGGCAGCATCTATTTGTGTTTTATGTTAGCAAGTGGGTCCAAAAGAGAGAAATACTGTTTGTTATAGTTTGTGAAGCTATATTGAAAAAAATTTAATTTTATTTGTGCGTGTGCGTCGCGTGTGCACACATGTGCACACACATAGGTGCACCAGGTCCTCTTGCCTAATACCAAACGTTTGTGCCAGTTTTTGCATCAGGCTTATGTGGCTGGCTTGGGAATTGAATCCTGGTTAGCAGGCTTTGCAAGCATCTTTAGCCACTTAGCCACCTTCCCAGCCACTGAAGCTACATTTTTTTTCCACGGTAGAGTCTCGCTCTAGCCCAGGCTGACCTGGAACTCACTATGTAGTCTCAGGGTGGCCTCGAACTCACAGTATCCACCTACCTCTGCCTCCCAAGTGCTGGGATTCAAGGCGTGCGCCATCATGCCTGGCTTGAAGCTACATTTTGAACCGTGAGACTATGTGATCTACATGGAGAAACTTGGATTGTAAATGGAGAGGAGGTACGTACATTTTCAAAATTTTGGAGCTTGAAGACTTCTGCACCTAGAACTAGGAATAGAAGGAACGTATCGCAACAAAATAAAGTCTGTATATGACACCACTATACTAAATGGGGAAAACTTGAAAGCATGTCCTTTAAAATAGAAATGAGACAAGGAGGTCCACTCTCACTACTCGTATTCAATATAGTGCTTGAACTCTTAGAAAAATAACACAAGAGAAATAAGCAGGATATAAACAAGAAATGAAGGAGTTGGATCATCCCTGTTTCTAGAGGACATGCTCCTAAACTTAAAAGACCCTAATAACGCCATCAGAAAATTCTCAGAGGGCTGGAGAGATGGCTTATCAGTTAAGGAAAGCCTAACAATCTGTGTTTGATTCCCAGTTCCCATGTAAAGTCAGATGCACAAAATGGCACATGCTTCTGGAGTTTGTTTTTAATAGCTAGAGGCCCTAGTGCACCCATTCTCTCTCTCTCTCTCCCCATGCAAATAAATAAGTAAAAAAATTAAAAAAAAAACAACTCTTAGATCTGATGAACATTTTCAGCAAAATAGCAGGATCTAAAATCAATATAAATCAGTAGTTTTCTATATACCAGTAAAAACCTACTAGGAAAATCGTGTGTGGGGGGGACCATTCACAATAGTCTTTTTAAAAAAAAAAAAAAAAAAAAGGAATAAACCTAATGAATCAGGAGAAGGGCCTGTACAGTGAAAACTTTAAGACACTCAAGAAAGAAATTGGAGATGACACCAAAAGATAGGAAGACCCTCCACGCTCCCAGACTGGCAAAAGTCATATTAGGAAAATGGCTGTACTACTGAACATGACTTACAGAATAACACATATCAAAAATTTAATTATATTTTTCATGGAACAAGAAAAAAACTATAAAATTTATATGGAAGCAAAAAAGACCTTGAGTAAACAAAACAATACTAAGTAGAAAGACCAATGCTGTAGATATCACAATTTCTGATCTCAAATTATAGTTCAGAGACATAGTAATGAAAACAGCAAGGTACAAGTCCAGAAACAGATAATAAAGCAATGGAATAGAATAGAGGAGTCTACAAACAGACCACAAGGCTATAACACCTAGTTTTTGACAAAGACAACAAAAACATATACTGAGAGAAAGACAGTATCTTTTTTTTTTTTTTTTTTTTTTTTTTTTTTTTTTTGGTTTTTCGAAGTAGGGTCTCACTTTAGTCCAGGCTGACCTAGAATTCACTATGTAGTCTCAGAGTTGCCTCAAACTCATGGTGATCCTCCTACCTCTGCCTCCCAAGTGCTGGTATTAAAGTAGTGTGCCACCACACCCGGTGAAAGACAGTATCTTTAACAAGGTCATTAGGTAGACTGAATATCCAGTTAGGAAAATGAAAGTGGGAATCCTCTTATCTTGCATAAAAAAATCATTTCAAAATAGCTCAAGGAACCTTAATATTAGATCTGAAACTTTCAAACTGCTGCTAGAGGAAAGTAGTTTAAGGTATAGGCACAGATAGGGACTTTTTGAGAAGAACTCCAACAGCACAGGAAATAATACCAAGAATTAATAAATGGGACGGCATGAAATTAAAAAGCTTCTGTAGTGGCTCAGTTGGTAGAGTGCTTGCATCGTGCACGAAGCCCTAGGTTTGGTCCCCAGCTCCAGTGCACAGAAGCCAGGCATGGCGATGCAAGCCTGTGCTCCCAGCACCCAGGAGGCAGAGGCAGGAGGACCAAAATTCAGGGTCGTTCTTGGCTATTCTGCGAGCTTGAGGCTAGCCTGGATACATGAGACCCTGTCTCAAAAAAAAAAAAAGGAAGTAAAGAGGAGTCCATGAGAGGAAGAAAGAGGTCTTAAAAAAGCGGGGAAAGGGGCTGGAGAGATGGCTTAGTGGTTAAGGCGCCTGCCTGCTAAGCCTAAGAACGCTGGTTCCAATGTCCAGTGGTTCCAGTCTCCAGGTCCCACGTTTAGCCAGATGCAAAGTGACTCAAGGGCGCAACGCTGCACTTGACCACAAGGGGGCGCACATCTGGATTTTGTTCACAGCAGCTGAGAGACTGCTGGCACGCCTATTTCTGTCTCCCTCTCCCTCTGTCTATCTCTCTCTCTCTAAAAACAAAATAAAAAATAAAAAACATTTTAAAGAAAAGAGGGGAAAGGGAGAAAGAGAGGGTAATGCAATATGTGAGACATGAAAACAGGAGGTTGAACTCTCCAGGAGGAAGAGAACAAGCAAGAATGAGGCAAAGAGCTGGGAGGGAGGAAGTGGGGGAGGGGACAAAGAAGAACAAAATACAATGACATCTGAAAATGCCCCAGTGAATCCCACTCCTTTATCACACACCGAGTTTTCAGAACTCCTTTCTCCAGAACTATGCTTCTGTGTCCTGTGATGCTCTGAGTAGGCAGACCCGGATAGAGTCAGAAGGCATCAAAGAAGTCTTGGAGTTGCTGACATGCACAGATGGGCAGAATAGCTCCTCCCCTCAGTATACCAAAAGAGAATATACAGGACTGGAGAAATGGCTCAGCGGTGAAGGCAATTGCCAACAAGGCCTAATGACCAGGGTTTGATTTCCCAGTACCCACAAGTAAAGCCAGATGCACAAAGTGGCGCATGTATCTGGAGTTCGTTTGCAGTGGCAGGAGGCCCTGGTGCGCCCATTCTCTCTCTTTCTATTTATCTACCTCTTTCTCTTTTTCAATAAATAAATAAAAATTTAAAAAACAACCTATCATCTATTACTTGCATTCTCGAAGCAGGCATGTGATTGGCAAGGGTGCCAGAAGTGAGGAACCCGGGTAACAAGGAAGCAGCTGACATGCTCTACTCTAGTGGCTGGGAAAGGCCAAGGAGCTGAAAGCTGTCAGAGGAGGTCTGTCTAAGGAAAAGCAAAGATGTTCTCCCTGTTTGAGATTTCAGAAAACCCCTGACTCCTCCTCCAGAGAAGGACGTTAATGGACTGAAAACCTGGCCAATATGCATTTGCAGTGCCACCACTGGTCAGAACTGTTCATTCAAGAGTTCTTTTCCACCCGGTATAGCCACATCAGGTTGAGCTTGTTTACCAACGCACAACACCCAGTGGTTGCCCTTGGAAAGGGAAACATAAATACAGGAGCAGATAAAAGGAGATACACTGCGGTGTCAATTTACGGAACAGGTTGAACCAGGAGGGGCTAACGACCAACAACACAAATAACACCTCTGCTAACAAGACTGTGAAGTTCATGTCTGATTCGGGAGTGTTGCTGCTTAGTCTTTTGGAGGCAGTATCAGAGATTGTCCTGTTGGTCCTGCAATATTAGCTGCTGGATCCAGATTGATGAATCAGATAGGTACTGGTTTTAATTCAGTTCTGAATAAATGAACAAATATAAAACACACACACACACACTCACGCACACCATCAAAGGTAACTGTTCACAGCTAAGGCTGTGCCTAGGCATGGATGATTGATCACCTTTAGTGCTGTAGGACTTTTAAGGAAGAAGGCAATTTCCTGGGCTGGAGAGATGGCTTAGTGGTTAAGGCATTTGCCTGCGAAGGCTAAGGATCCCGGTTCGATTCTCCAGGTCCCATGTAAGCCAGATGCACAAGGGGGCGCACGTGTCTGGAGTTCGTTTGCAGTGGCTAGAGGCCCTGGCGCGCCCATTCTCACTCACTCTCTCTCTTTCCCTCTCTCTGTCTCTAATAAATAAATAAATAAAAATAAAAATCTTAAAAAAAAAAAGAAGAAGAAGAAGAAAGAAAAGAAGGCAATTCCTGGGCATTCCTGCCCAGACATCTTTACCTGCTCAGCCCGAGACGATCTTGGAGCCCACTTGTTTGTGAGTTCTTTTTCATGGGAGGTGCTTAACCAGGGGCTGGAGCTCCTGGAAGACCCAGGATCATTGAGACCACATAATGATCTTAAGCCCTGGAAACGAATAGCTCCTGTTGAAGGGTCTGAATGAAGAGAACGACTAATCTGCGCCCATCGGTAGCAGTTCCCGTCTCACTGCTGGAACAAAACACTGGAACAGATGCAGTTATGGGAGGAAAGGGCTTATTTCAAGCTTACAGTTTTTAAATTTTTTTATTTATTTATGAGAGAGAGAGAGAGGAGAGAACGGGCACACCAGGGCCTCTAGCCACTGCAAACAAACTCCAGATGTATGTGCCACCATATACCTCTGGCTTACGTGGGTACTGGGGAATCAAACCTGGGTCCTTAGGTTTTGTAGGCAAATGCTTTAACCACTAAGTCATCTTCCAGCCCTCAAGCTTACAGTTTTGAGGGGAAGTTACATCTGGTGGAAGAAATACAGGGGCTGGAGAGATGGCTTAGCAGTTAAGTTGCTTGCCTGCAAAGTCAAAGGACCTTGGTTCAATACTCTCAGGACCCATGTAAGCCAGATGCACAAGGTGGTGCATGTATCTGGAGCTTGTTTTCAGTGGCTGGAAGCCCTAGTGCGCCCATTCTCTCTCTGTCTCTTTCTCTCCCTCTTTCCCTCACTCAAATAAATAAATAAGAAATATGGCACAGGCTCAACAGCAGAACAGGAGTGGTTTAAGAGAGCTAGCTCTGAATACCTACTAACACCAGACTAAGCAACTTCAAAGCTCTTCTCCAGCAACACACCTCTGCCAGCAATGCTCTACCTCCCAGATGCTCCACTGGCCAGGGACTAAGTAGGAAGCGTAATCACAAGCACTTGAGGCTATGGGGGACATTTTACACGTAAACCACCACACCATCTTCCCCCTCTGCCCCACTGAAGTACTTGAAGCCCCTCTACGGGGCATGATTTGAGAACCATAGTGCCAAAGGAAATCAGTACACTCGAGGTTGTGTGAGAAGAGCAATGACATCTTTCTAGTCCAACACTGCATGACTGACTGAATGCCACACCACATAGGTCAGCCCGAGTGTTCTGATGAACGTACATGACTTTTTTAACAGGCAGCATGGAGACTTGGGCGGAGTATACACTGTGGAATCATCAGACTCAGACTTCACACGTGATTCCGACAGGGACCAGTTGTGTGACGTCTGAAAATAACTTCTCCAAATCTCAGTTACTTGCCTTTAAATGGGGAGAATGTGGGCTGGAGTGATAGCTTAGTGGTTAAGGTGCTTGCCTGTGAAACCTAGGGACCGAGGTTCAATAGCCCAGTACCCGTGTTAGCCAGACGTGCAAGGTGGCACGTGTATCTAGAGTCTGTTTGCAGGCCCTGGTGTGCCTGTTCTCTCCCTCTCTTTCAGATAAATAAAATATTTTTAAAGATTTAATTTTTATGTATTTATTCATTAGAAACAGAGAGAGGGAGAGAGAGATGGAAAGAATGAGAATGGGCATGCCAGCATCTCTAGCCACTGTAAATGAATTCCAGATGTGTGTGCCACCATGTGCAGCTGGCTAACGTGGGACTTGGAGAATCGAACCGGGGTCCTTAGGCTTCACAGGCATGTGCCTTAACTGCTAAGCCATCTCTCCAGCCCTCAAATAAATAAAATATTTTTTAAAGAAAGTTAAATGGGGAGGATAATGTCTACCTCAAAGAACTATTGGAAAGATCGCGTGAGACACCCACACGGTCTTAGCTAAGACAGCATAGGCCTGCTTATCACCAGAAGCTTGCACCTGGCTTATGACGCTCTTTTTGTATGTCAGAGTTCCTATCTTTGGCCAGCCAAATTTGTACCCATCTTTGCAGGCAATGTCCGTGGCTCATGAGAGCACTATCCTAATGTTCATCTCCTGACTTAACTGACAGCAGCCATGGGTGAAAGATAACAGGCCACCCCTCAGAGTAGCCTGACAGGACTCGGGCTGCTGCTTAGAGAGGTGGGTAGTAGGGGTCTTTTGTCTCTGACATAGCTCAGCATCAACTTTCCTGCTGGGACTCAGGTTCTGAGAGAATGCAGTGACTTTATCCTTCAGCCTCCACATAAACTTCCTACCAGCTGGGTTCTGACAGCCCCGTTTTCATCCCAGATGAGCATCTGTTCTGACCACAAACCACTGGGTGGAAGTTTTAGGCCTGCAGAGGGTATTGAAACACTACAGGAGCTAGACAGGATTCCTTGGCTAGGCAGACAGGTGGAGGAAAGGGGCTAACAAGATGGTAAAAGGGGTGACCCCACATCCTCCTTCCTGGCTTAGATGAATTTTCCCGCCAGCAGGCTGGCTTGTCAGGCTTTCTGTGACCTTCACAGTTCTGGATACATCATGGACCAACCAGTGCCTTCACCTTCACTTACGATGACTGATCATGGACCGTGCATGGGCGGGCTTCCCCGTTCCATAAAAGTTCAGTTCCTATTAGGACTGTGGGTTTTTCTACCACTGGAAATCCCCTCCTCGCAGAGGCCAGCTCTTTCTGCTTTCTTTCCCTCTTACTCTGAAATCAACTTTATTCTTTTAAACACTTTCCTGCCTTTATTTAAATTATTATTTTAGATAAAGACAGAGAGACAGAAGGAGAGAAAGAGAGAAAGGCAGGGCCTCAGCCACTGCAATCAAACTCCAGATGCTTGCACCACCTAGTGGGCATGTGAAACTTTGCACTTGCCTCACTGTTGTGTGTCTGGCTTTCGTGGGATCTGGAGAGTTGAATATGGGTCCTTAGGCTTCACAGGCAAGCACCCTGACTGTGAAGCCATCTCTCTAATCCCACTTTCCTGCCTTTAAATTCTTTAATCTGCAGGAGGGAAAAATGGACCCAGTCTCCCTAGACAGTATCAGTATGTGCAGAGAAGACTAAAATAAAATAACCTGGGACCCAAGGGTAAGAAGACAGGTTGGGCATACCTTAAGAGTGTGGCTGCATAGAAGAAAATAAAAGGCAGGAAGAAGAGTCACCCTCTGCCACAGGCATGGGAGGCAAGGAGGGCTTTGAGGAAGCAAGCTCTCCTGGGCAGCAAAAGACACAGTGCCATTGTCTGCAGGTGGCTTGTCCCCAGAGGTTTGCATCTTGCTTGTTAGCTTGGTCCCCAGTAGGGTGGTATGGAAGGCAATGGAACTACTAACAGGTGGTTTAGGGGTTTGCATGTAAAATGTCCCCCTTGGGCTCATGTGTTTGAACACTTGGAACCCCAGCTCCTGTACTTTTTTGGGAAGGCTGTGGAAACTTTCGAAGGTAGAGCCTTGTTGGAGGAACTGGATCACGGAGGGGTGTGGGGGATGGTTTTATAGCCTGGCCCCACTTCCTGTTTGCTCTCTGCTTCCTGATTACTGACACAATGGGACCAGCTGGGCCTCCTACTCCTGCCTCCGTGCCTTCATACCACGATGCAATATTTTTCCACGAAACTATAACCTGGAATGAACCCTTTCTTTTCTTTTTTTTTAAACATTTTTTTAATCAATTTATTTATTTATTAGATACAGAGGGAGAGAGAGAGAATGGGCACTCCAGGGCCTCTAGCCACTGCAAACAAACTCCAGATGCATGTGCCACAATGTGCATCTGGCTAACGTGGGACCTGGAGAATTGAACCTGGGTCCTTAGGCTTTGCAGGCAAGCGCCTTAACTGCTAAGCCATCTCTCCAGCCCCCCTTTCTTTTCTTAAGTGTCTTCTGGCCAGTTATTTGGTCACAGCAATAAGAAAGTACCCGACTCTGATGGTGTCAGTGGGAGGTCATTGGAGGCCTTGATCTTGAAATAGTGGTCTGTGGAGTGAGTTCTCACAGAGCAAGTTTTCACAAGAGCATCTCCCTGTTGAACAGTTCGGTCTTTCCCCATCCCATTCACTCCTGTGATCACCAGGAAGTCCTCACCAGAGGCAAACTGAGCTGTTGCCAGTACCATGCCTCTAGAACTGTAAACTAAATGAACTTATTTTCTTATAAAGTCAGCCTGCCTCAGGTTATTTCGTTATAGTTACAGAAAACAGGCCAATTCAACTGACGTTGTGTTTGGGCTTGGCTAGAATCTGGTTGTGAGGCCCTGGGTATGTCGCCACACACCCGCATTTCCTCATCAGAATAATGAAGAGGTTATCTACGGTCATGAACCAATGAAGCTGTGACCTTGAGTAACCTGCATTATTTATCCCCTAGCACCCTATTCCTTGTGAGCTCATGGGAGAAGGGAAGGAGAGCTAAGCTTTCTAATCCAACTTATTTAGGAAACGTGCTCTCAGTTTTTAAGAAACCCAGTGGAAGCCACACCTTGGACTTAGCACGACGTGTGCTGTGACACCACTGATATCTACAGACCCCGCAATCCCTTCATCTCAGAATAGTGGCTCCTTTGTGTCCTCTGTGACAGAGCCCACAGACAGGAAAGGGTGTGGGAGAGCCAGGCATAAGGAGAGCAGTTTTGTCCAGCCCCATCTCTGTGGAAGCCAGGTCACTTAATCTAGAAAATATCAGATAAGCAAACAAATCTGTTAATGGTAGGAAACAGAGCCAGCTCCACAAACTGCGAAGAGAGGTTGGGCCAAGTTTTAATGCACCCTTCCTCCCCCTGCCCCCCAGGCCACTGTTTCTTCCTTATTAGTGATAAAGAGGAAGAAACAGGGGTTTACATGCTACCAGGACCATGAAGCACTATGGTTGTCTCCTGTTCCAAATGCTAAGAAGCCTGACAGAAAACAAGACTCAGAACAATTACCAAGAAGGTGGGGGGGGGGGGAATGAGAAAACATGAAGCCAGAACTCCAGTGAGGTTGAAGTGAGGAAGCCAAGGAGCCAAGCGGGAGGGCTGTGGGACAGGTGCCACCTGTGGTCATTCTTTATAAGCGGCCTCCTATGGCGAGGGGTGGATTTTACAGGAACTGCATCTGATTACATCACTATGTGAAAACTCTTGTGTGCAAGTGTCCCAAGTATTCATTTTCTGTCAGACTTACCGTGTTTCAAGCGATCTTCAGAATATCTCTGGGCATTTGGAGAACAGTGTTGGCGATGAAAAGAGCTAAGTGTCCAACCCGTTCCCAAGCCGTGTAAGCATATTTCCTCTTTCAATCCTCACCACAGCTCCTTGAGGAATCATTTCTACTTTACAGAAGGTCACTGGAGCTAGAGACTTGAAGCTAGTTACTCAGGGTACCCCAGAACTGTTTGCACCCAAATCCATGCTCACAGCCAGTGTGCTACACATACTGCACGCCACAGTAAGCAGGGGGAATCTGATGCCTCTTCCAAGCTTTACACAACTCAAAATCTCATTTAAATGCCTACGGCAGTCTGTACAAGGAGTTATAATAGTAACAGATATACTAGCAATATTATTCATATTCTTTCATTTTTTATTTTTATTTTTTGGTTTTTCGAAGTAGGATCTCGCTCTAGCCCACGTTGACCTGGTATTCACTCTGTAGTCTCAGGGTGGCCTCAAACTCATGGCGATCCTCCTACCTCTGCCTCCCGATTGCTGGGGTGAAAGGTGTGCACTACCACACCTGGCTTATTATTCATATTCTTATTGAAGATGACACACTTGAGAGGTTCTCCAAGGTTACATGAGCCTTCAAGTAATTTGGATCACGAGGCGGTTTCATCTCTCTCCTACTTAAGGCATGGGTTGGAAATATTTATTGTGTAGCCCCACTGATTTCCCAAGCAAAGGCTATCCTCCCTATGTAAACTGAAGGGTGATAAATTTCACCCAGTGTAGGTCATTTTCTAAACCTTTCTAAACCTGATATATTTATGACCCAATATATATTTTTTTCAATGCTACTTACATCCTGTTCGGATCCCACTCACTAATAGGCCCGACTCTCGGAACAATGCTGGCTATTCTTGTACAGCCTCTGTGTCTTAAAGGGCTTTAGGTTTTCCTAACACTAGACTTCTATCTGCTACAAACTCTAATCTCTTCCAGGCTTCCTGGTCCATGCTTACCCCTGCCTCACCCCTCTAAAGCCTGCCCTTTTGAAAAGACCCACTAAAGCGTTTCTAATGTCTGCCTTAATTTCCTTCAGCAATCGAGATGTAAGTTTCCTGGAGTCTTATCAGTATGAAACATCTTGAGCTATTCCTGATTCAATGAGCCCTCTTTTCAAATCCTCCTCATCCATTCATCATGAGTTTGATTCCAGATTAGGAAAATATCAGTTCTCCCATGCAAATAAACACCCCAAGGTGTTCACATGTTTTTGCCCTTATGTTTTGTATAACACATTACCCTTTGGCATTTGAGGAAGAAATGACTCTTACATCTTGATCTCTGTTTAGTGCTGGTTGTTTTTGTCCCTTTGGATGTTTCCAAATAAAAACCCGCTTGCATCTTTCTTCCTATAACTGCTGTGTTCATTCCTTGAGCTTTCCTTGTCTGTCTGCCAGGGCCTTGGACCAGATCAGAGGCCAGCAACCTTTTCAGCAAAGTGTAGTATTTCATAGACACCAAAATTTAAATTTCATATACTTTTCACCTCTTATGAAATACTATCTTTTCTAACTATTTAAAAATATAAAAAACAGCTGGGTGTGGTAGCGCAGACCTTTAATCCCAGCACTTGGGAGGCAGAGGTAGGAGGATTGGTGAGAGTTCAAGGCCACCTTGAGACTACATAGTGAATTCCATGTATATGAAACCTTTTTTTCTTTTGCCCTGTGTGATATACAAAACCAGCCAGTCCGTCCAATTAGGCAGGCCTGAACTGAATGATCTAAGTTCTCTCCTCATTCAGAGTCACATGAGTCTTCAGAATAGGGGTAATGACGAAGA
The DNA here is from genome assembly GCA_036365145.1 of Orientallactaga sibirica. Taxonomy (NCBI): domain Eukaryota; kingdom Metazoa; phylum Chordata; class Mammalia; order Rodentia; family Dipodidae; genus Orientallactaga; species Orientallactaga sibirica. The sequence continues at coordinate 69,163,944 of JAEOAD010000003.1, forward strand.
TGGAGAATGACAATTTCAAAGCTGGCAAGTGGGGTTAGGGAGATTTCTCGGTGGTTAAAGGCAATTGCATGCAAAGCCAGCCAGGCTGGGTTCAATTACCCAGTATCCAAGAGGACCAGATACACAAAGTGGCACATGCATTTGGAGTCCATTTGCAGTGGCAAGAGGCCCTGGGCCCCCCGTACCCATTCTTTCTTTCTCTCTCTCTCTGAAATTATATATATATAATAATAAAACCTGCTAGGCACCCTGTGTGCCACAAAATGAAACAGCAGCCTAGAAGGGGCAGGTGAACAACCCATACTTGCACAGCTGGCAGGATAGTGGAAGCTGAATTCAGAATCAGCACATAGGCTGTGGAAATGGCTCAGAGGGTAAGAGAGCTAGTGGTATAGGCATGAGGGCCTGAGACTTCCCTGGTTCAATCCCCCAGCACCTGTGTAAAAATTGGAGAGTGGGGAGTGGACAGACGGCTCAGAGGTTAAAGGTGCTTGCTTGCAAAGCCTGCGACTCTGGCTTTGATTTCCCTGTAGACACATTAAAAAGCCAGATGCGCCGGGCGTGGTGGCGCACGCCTTTAATCCCAGCACTCGGGAGGCAGAGGTAGGAGGATCGCCAAGAGTTTGAGGCCACCCTGAGGCCACCCTGAGACTACCTAGTTAATTCCAGGTCAGCCTGGACCAGAGTGAGACCCTACCTCGCAAAACCAAAAAAAAAAAAAAAAAAAAAAAAAGCCAAATGCACAAAGTGGTACATGCGTCTGGAATTCACTAGGAGTGGCTGGCACACCCATTCTAATCCTTTCCTCTATCTCTCATTCTCCTTGTAAATATATATTCAAATCTGGAAGTGTGAGCTGGAGTGATGGCTTTGCAGTTAAGGCACTTGCCTGCAAAGCCAAAGGACCTAGGTTCAATTCCCTAGGACCCACATAAGCCAGATAGACAAGGTGGTACATGTGTCTGGGGTTTGTTTGCAGTGGCTAGAAGCCCTGGCACGCCCATTCTCTCTCTCTCTCTCTCTCTCTCTCTTTCTTTCTCTTTCTATCTATCACTGTCTCTATCTGCTTCTTTTTCTCTCTCATAAATAAATAAATACATAAATAAAATTTGAAAAAAATATTTTTAAAATCTTTAAGTGGCCACATACACCTGTAACCCCAGTCCTGGGGGCCGGGCGGGGGAGGGGTGCATGTGTGGAGACCAGAGAATTGTTGAGACTCCCTGGTAAGCCAGTCAGCCTGTCCATCAGTAAATGGCTGCTCTGGGTTCAGTGAGAGACTCCATCTCATGAAAACTCATGGGTGACTGACAGAGGAGGACACCTGACCTTCTCCTCTGGCCTCTCATGTGTGTGCAAAGAATGCCCACCACTGCATGCACACATGTGCATATGCTATACACACACAGATGCACACCCATGCCCACACACACACACTACACAAGATGAAGGAGGAGGACCACCACTTGGACAGAAGAGCCAAGAGCGGATGTCGGGGAAAGGACAGTCTTTTCATGAACTGCTGGTGGGGCATCCAGCTGCCGAAGAATGACCTTAGACCCCTCTCTCTCACTATCGGTAAAAATCAGCTAAAAAAAAAAAAAAAAAAAAAAAAAAAAAAAAAGACTTAAATGTCAGACCTGAAGCTACAAAACTGCTGGAAGAGAAACAGGGAATAGCCTTCATGACATTGGAATGAACAAAGATTTGGTTTTTTTTTTGGCGGCGGGGGAGGCTCGAGGTAAGGTCTCACTCTAGCTCAGGCTGACCTGGAATTCACTATATAGACTCAGGGTAGCCTCGAATTCCTACCTCTGCCTCCGAGTGCTGGGAATAAAGGCATGCCACCACACCTTTTTTTTTTTTTTTTTTAATAAGAACCAAAAGTTGCAGGCAACAAAAGCAAAAATAGAGAAATAGGATTGCATTTAACTAAAAATCTTCTGCGTGTCAAAGGAAACAATAAAAAGGAGTGGGGGACTGGAGAGATGGCTCAGTGATTAAAGGCATTTGCTTGTAAAGCCTGACAACCTGGGTTTGATTCCCCAAAACCCATGTTAAACCAGATGCACACAGTAGCACATGCATCTGGAGGTTGTTTGTAGTGGCAGGAGGCCCTGGCACAGTCACACACTCTTTCACTCACTTTCTCTCTCTCTCTCTCTCTGTGTCTGTCTCAAATAAATAAATATTTTTTTAAAAGATAAGACAGTCAAAAAAAAATTTGGTTTCTGAATACATACCAGAATATGACACTGTGTTCCATATATATACAATTATAATGTGTCAATTAAAAACAAAATCAGGGCTGGACATGTGGCTTAGTGGTTTAGGCATTTGCCTGCAAAGCCAAAAGATCCAAGTTCGATTCTCCAGGACCCATGTAAGTCAGATGCACAAGGGGGTTCATTTGCAGTGGCCTCATGCCCTGGTGCACCCACTCTCTCTCTCTCTCTGTCCCTCTCTCTGCCTCTTTCTCTCTCTCAAATAAATAAATAAATAAAATATTTTTAAAAATTTTAACAACAAAATAACCTTGCAAAAGGAAAGAAAAATTTCTCAAAAGATTGACGAAATGTTCACGAATAAATTGAAAGCTACTCTAGACAAGCTGAACACAGTACATATCTCCTCTACCCTCCAAAAACTTTGCAAGGTGTTAGTGATTAAAAAATTATTGCAGTCAGATTGAGTCCATCATAAATACCACAGGCAGTTTAGCTATGAGGTACTATTTAAAAATCTATTAGTTCGAGCCGGGCGTGGTGGCGCACGCCTTTAATCCCAGCACTCGGGAGGCAGAGGTAGGAGGATTGCCGAGAGTTCGAGGCCACCCTGAGACTACATAGTTAATTCCAGGTCAGCCTGGACTAGAGTGAAACTCTACCTCGAAAAACCAAAAAAAAAAAAAAAAAAATCTATTAGTTCTCATTGCGCAAGAGGGAGTGGAAAGACTGTAAGAACCACAGAGTAGGCAGGAATACCCTGCAGGTCCCCCTGCTACCCCACAAGGACTGACTGAGGCCTTCATGTAAATCACATGTAAATTCCCAGTAAATCCCATAACCCCACCAAGGAGGGCCCCAGGGTAATGGGAGCTGGAGTGAGGGGATAAAAAGAGTATAACCTATTATGATTTATAAAAAGTAAAATAAAAAAATTAAAATATCAGTTCTCATTAAATAAGTTTACTAGAGATCACTGAAAACAAACAAACAAACTAACAAAGCACTTGCTTTTTCCTTCCCATTTGTGTATGTGATGAATAAAGTGTTCTGAAGTGTGTGTGTGACGTATGTGTTGTAAAGTGGGGTTGGGCAGGAACTAAAGTTTCAATGCTCTTCCTTGCCTGTTTTTGTTTGTTTGTTTGTTTTTTTAGTGATCAGAAAGAGAGAAGTAGAAGTTGGGGAACAAGAAGGAATTTCCTAAAAACAGCCACACCAGTTTTAGATGTTAGCAGAACGGGAAGAAATGGCCCACCACGACTTCCTGAATACCTGTCTGGAAAGTGCTTGATACTTCCCGAATCTTCACAGGACCTCTGTACTGTCTCAGCTTCCAGAAAGTTCCTGTGCTAGCAGCCAGCTGTCAAGTACTGTCTCATGAGACTCTTGTAAGGAGAGATAACTTGTGTGGCTTACTATATGGATCCCATCTTCCCATGACGACCCACTGTAAAGTGCACACTCACCCCTCCCTCACCTTCCTGGGTCCTCCCTTACCTCGCTACATGCACACCTGGGAAGCATTGCACACTCACCCCTCCTTCACCTTCCTGGCCCCTCCCTTACCTTGCTGCATGCACACCTGGGAAGCATTGCACACTCACCCCTCCTTTACTTTCCTGGCCCCTCCCTTACCTTGCTACATGCACACCTGGGAAGCATTGCACACTCACCGCTCCCTCACCTTCCTGGCCCCTCCCCCGCCTCTCCAAATGCACACCTGGGAAGCAGAGGTATTGGAAGTCCTAACAGCCAAGCTCCGAAATGCTAAGGTCTCTGTCTGTATGAAAGTGACATCCCATCGAGTCAGGTCTTTGGGATTCAGAAAGTCAGCAAGACGTACTGAAGCTCCCAGCCACGAGTCCTGGGATCCACCCTGACATGTAGAAACCTGACGCTACAGGTTTCTAGTCCTCCCCTCTCGCTTAGGTCTCTTCAGGAGTTTAAGGCCTTATGCCACAGAAGGAAAGATCCTGGCTTGCGCACGCAGAGGAGGAAATAAATGCATTAGCCTTCCTTTAGCACGCGGAGATCTTGGACTGTTAGGGCGGCTGGTCTTCCGGGTCCCTTTGGCCACGCACTCCACACAGCCCGGGAAAAGGCCAGTGTCAGCATTCCATCAGCACATAATTCCAGGGTTTTCTCACTTCATTATTATGATTATTATTACTATTGGGGGGGTTGTGCACGTGTGTGCATGCATGTGTATTGTGTGTGTGATCGTGTGTGTGCACAGGTGTGTATGGGGAGGCCAGCAAAAATGTCAAGTGTGCCGGGCGTGGTAGCGCACGCCTTTAATCCCAGCACTCGGGAGGCAGAGGTAGGAGGATCGCTGAGAGTTCGAGGCCATCCTGAGACTACATAGTTAATTCCAGGTCAGCCTGGACCAGAGTGAGACCCTACCTTGCAAAACCACAAAAAAAAAAAAAAAAAAAAAAAAAGTCAAGTGTTTTTCTCACTCTCCACCTTATTTTTTTAAGACAGTGAGGCAGTTTTGAGGTGACAGGGCCCCAAAGTGAGTAACTTTCTCTTGGCTAAGTGCAGGAAGTGTCCTTGGGCCTGTAGGGGAAATTGAAGAGGTCATTTTACCTTACCACAGGTCAGAAAGAACAGAAGGGTCAGGCTTTTTTTATCTCTGCCCCCGTAGGGAGTCTTTCCACTCCTTCTGAGAAGGCTGTTCCTAGAGAATTAAGATTTCTGGGAAGATTGCCCTTTACCAGAGATCTTGATCCCAAACACCGGTTGTCAGGGCTGGACTGACTGGACTAGCCCACCCATCAGGGGGCTCACATGAAAAAAAAAAAAAAGAACTGGCTGGAGGGCTGGCTTAGTGGTTAAGGCGTTTGCCTGCAAAGCCAAAGGACCCAGGTTCAATTCCCCAGGACCCACATTAGCTAGATACACAAGGGGGTGCACATGTCTAGAGTTCGTTTGCAGTGGCTGGAGGCCCTAGTGCGCCCATTCTCTCTCTCTCTCCCTCTCTAAAAACCCAACTTAACTCTCAAGGTGGGCTTCTTAAAACGCATCCTGCTTCCTTGGGCAAGAGCTGTGTCTTCCTTCCTTCTCTTGAGCTCCCCGGAAAGCTCACCCTCCTAAAGTGCTAAGTTGCAGTAATGTCCTTCTGAACCTTATTCTTTGGTCTCTGCATTTCATTTGTCGAATTTTGGAAACAAGAATCCAGAGACATCCTCAAATTATCGGTGCGTTGATGTGTCTTATTGGTGCATTGACAAGGAACCCTAAGTTTTCTTTCTTTTTTTCCAAGGTGAAAGTTTTTATTTTTATTTTTATTTGATTTATTTATTAGAGACAGAGAAAGAGAGAGATACAGAAATAGGCAGGTAGAGAGAGAGAGAAAATGGGCATGCTAGGGCCTCCAGCCACTGCAACGAACTCCAGATGCATGTGCTCCCTTGTGCATCTGTCTTATGTGGGGCCTGGAGAATTGAGCCTCAAACCAGGGTCCTTAGGCTTCACAGGAAAGCGTTTAACCGCTATGCCATCTCTCCAGTCCCCTAAACTTTCTGTATCAAAGAAAATTAAAAAAAAAATTACTTGTGCCTGGTGTGCTGGCTCACACCTTTAATCCCAGCACTCAGGAGAGGGAGGTAGGAGGATAATTGTGAGTTCCAAGCAAGCCTGAGACAACATAGCAAATTCCAGGTCAGCCTGGGATAGAGTGAGACCCCACCTCAAAAAACAAAAACAAAACAAAAAAATTAAGCATGTGCTCATGTGTGTGTGCTTGCACATGTGGGCTCACACATGTGGTCAGAGGGCAACTCTCAGGTTGGTCCTGTCCACCTCATTTGAGGCCAGGTTTCTTGCTCTGGATTCTCTCTCTGCTGCTCTTTGCTGTGCTAGCCAAGAGCATCTGGAACATTCTTGTCTCCACCTCCCATCACACTGTCAGAGGCAGCATGCTGGGGTTATAGAGGCTTGTCAGTTCTAGGCTCTTGACATGGGGCTGTAGGATTTGACTGAGGGACTCTGGCTTGAGGGGCGAGTGCTCTATCCACTGAGCCATCTCCCCAGCCCTTCACCTTATGTTTAGAGACAGAGTCTCTCCTTGAACCTAGAGCTTACTGAGTCAGCTATGCCAGCTAGCCAGTAAGCTCTAGGGATTCTCCTGTCTCGACCTCCCTAGCACTGGGATTACAAGTGCTCACCACCATGCCCAGCTTTTTATATACATGCTGGGGATCCAAATTCAGCAAGCACTTTGTCCTCTTACTGAGCTATCTCCCCAGCCAAACTTGCTCACTTTCTTCTCACCTGGCACCATTCTCCTCATCAGCGTTGACTTTCTTTTCCTACCCATTTCTAGATCTCTTGATCTCCATTTTTATTTGCTTTTTTTTGTTGTTGTTTTGTTTTTGTTTTTCTGGATAGGGTCTCTCTCTAGCCCAGGCTGACCTAGAATTCATTATGTAGTCTCAGGCTGGCCTCAAATGCACAAATCCTCCTACCTTTGCCTCTTGAGTGCTGGGATTAAAGGAATGCACCTTTATTTTTATTCCTGCCAGGAGTTGTGGCACATGCCTTTAATCGCAGCACTTGGGAGGCAGAGGTAGAAGGATCGTGTGAGTTCAAGACTACCTAATGAATTCTAGGTCAGCCTGAGCTAGAGCAACGCCCTACCTTGAAAAAAAACAACAACAAAATAAAGGAGGTTTCTATGCTCTTGAGTTTATAGTCTAGCAAGGAAGATAGTCACAAATAATTAGTGAGGAGCTAACATTCTCATGAAGCAGGGAATGCTAAGGGTGTAGTGAAAAGGCCATGTATGAATGGAAAAAAGACCAAATCAGGGGGCTAGGGAGATGGCTCAGTGGTTAAAGGTGCTTGCTTGCAAAGCCTAATAGCCTGGGTTCAATTCCCCAGCCATCCAGTATTGATTGGCAAGAAACCTTGGCATACCCCACACACACACACACACACACACACACTTAAAAACAAACAGGGCTGGAGAGATGGATCAGTGGTTAAGGAGCTTGCCTGTGAAGCCTAAGGACCCAGGTTCAATTCTCCAGGAGCCATGTAAGCCAGATGCACAAGGTGACACATGCATCTGATACATTCATTTGCAATGGCTAGAGGCCCTGGTGCACCCATTCTCTCTGTATCTGTCTCTTTCAAATAAATAAATAAAATATTTTTAAAATAAATAAAATATTTAAAAAACAATCATCAATCAATAAATGGGCTAGTTGGGACACACTAGTGCGAGTGGGACACATCTTTAATCCTAGCACTTGGGGGGTTGGGGTAGGATGATCACCATGAATTTGAGGCCAGCTTGGACTACAGTATGAGACTCTGCAAAAAAAAAAAAAAAAAAAAAAAAAAAAAAAAAAACAAGGCTGGAGAGATGGTTAGTGGTTAAGGTGTTTGCCTGCAAAGCCAAAGGACCCAGGTTCAATTCTCCAGGACCCACATAAGCCAGATGCACAAGGGGGCGCATGCATCTGGAGTTCATTTGCAGTGGCTGGATGCCCTGGTGCACCCATTTTCTCTTTCTCTCCCTCTGTCTCTCTCTGTCTGCATCTTTCTTTCTCTCAAATAAATAAATAAATAAAATTTTTAAAGCCCCAAAATAAGTAAATAGAAAGATAAATGGGCTAATGACAGTTCTGACAGTTCTGAAAAGAAGAAATATAAATAGCTAATAAATACTTAAAGATGTGTTCAACATCCTTAGCCATCAGGGAAATGCAAATTAAAACTCCTTTGCGATTCCATCTCCCACCAGTTAGAATGGCTACCATCAAGAAAACAAACGAAAGCAGGTGTGGTGGCTCATGCCCGTAATCCCAGCCCTTGGGAGGTTGGCTGAGGTAGGAGGATCACTGCGAGGTTGAGGCCACCTTGACCTGCAGAGTGAGTTCCAAGTCAGTCTAGGCCAGAATGAGATCCTACCTAAAAAAAGAAGAAGAAAAAGAAAAAGAAAAAGGAAGAAATGACAACAAATGCTGGTAAGGATATGTGCATTGCTGCTGGTGGGCCTGTAAACTGGTGCGGGTACTATGGAAATGAGTAGAGAAGCTTCTCAAAACATTGAAAATAGAATTATTGTATGACTCCACCCTGCCACTCTTGGGTATAGACTCCAAGGGCTCCAGGTCAACATATCACCAAGATATCCGTGTTTATTGCTGCACTATTCACTATAGGCAGGAAATGGAACCAGCCTGGATGTCCATCAACAAATGAATGGATAAAAAAAAACATGACACAACCCGGGTGTGGTGGTGCACGCCTTTAATCCCAGCACTCGGGAGGCAGAGGTAAGAGGATCACCATGAGTTTGAGGCCATCCTGAGACTACGTAGTGATTTCCAGGTCAGCCTGAGCTAGAGTGAGACCCTACCTCGAAAAACCAAAAAGCAAACAAACAAACAAACAAACAAACAAACAAAAAAAGTGATAATGGAACTTTGTGAAGCCACAAAGCAAAATGAAATCATGATATTGTCAGGAAAATGGATACAACTGGAAATTATTATACTAAATGAAATGAGCCAGGCTCAGACAAACACTGAATTTCCTCTTACACAAGGAACCTACATTTAAAAGATGGTGTGTATATCTATATACAGGTGTGTATTTATATGTGTGGGTGGATCTAGAAACCAATAAACTGGCTAATGAACTGAATAGAGAGTTTGAAAAGAATGAAATACAAATGGCCAAACTAGAAAGAGGACCATGAAGGGAGGAAGAGACCATAGGGGAGATGAGAAACAGAGAGAGTAGTGGAGTACATGCAATAGGAAAACAGAAAAGGGAGAATATTAACCAGATGGAGGGGGACAGATGGCATAGTAGTAGGGAGAGGAATAAATGAGAATAAAATATAATATATAATATAATAATATAATATAATAAAATATAATGACCATCACTTTGCATGTTAACCTAAACAATGAATTTCTAAAAAATATTTCACCTATCTATCTGTTTATTTATTTATTTTAGAGAGAGAGAGAGAGAATGGGTGCGCCAGGGCCTCCAGCCATTGTAAATGAACTCTAGATGCATATGTCACCTTGTACATCTGGCTTATGTAGGTCCTGGGGAATCCAACCTGGGTCCTTAGGCTTCACAGGCAAGCTCCTTAACTACCAACCATCTCTCCGGCCCTAAACACTGAATTTTAATAAAGGATATTTGTTCACACAATATTTCAGAGAAGCTACTTGTGCCAGGCCGGGGACACAGTGGGGACCACGTGGAGAGCCTCTTCTCCCATCTTCATTTTTTAAATATATTGTTTATTTATTTATTTATTTGAGAGAGAGAAAGAGGCAGAGAGAGAGAGAATGGGCTCACCAAGGCCTCCAGCCACTGCAAACGAACTCCAGATGCGTGTGCCCCCTTGTGCATCTTGCTTAGGTGGGTCCTGGAGAGTCGAACCTGGGGCCTTTGGCTTTGCAGGCAAACGCCTTAACTGCTAAGCCATCTCTCCAGCCCCCATCTTCGTTTTTACTGATACAAACTACTACACTCATGCATGGTGTAGTTCCAGCTGCATATAAAGCAGAGTTGCTCAGTAAGGTCTTTGGAGTTAAGAGCTTTTGGGAGAAATAGTTTTGAAGCAGATGCCTGAAGGGTAAGAGGTGATGAGGCCCAACTAATTCCTTTGCGTTCCCTGCCATATACACACCAGCTGGTGTGAATGGGACACTCCTCCATGAATGAGATTTTAGTACCTGCAATCTCTTTTCTTTGGCCTCTCAAGGCCCACACTGACAACTCCAAGCTTTCTGCTGGCACTATTCCAGGGCATCAGCCTGTGTGACCAGCATCCCTGCTCCCGAGAGTGGGTATCAGGCGGGACATCCAACGATCTGTGTTTTGCTTCTTGCCTAGCACAGGACCAACATTGGAGTAGCCACCTGCTATATAGAGTAAAAAATAGTTCACTTCAAGGGCTAGAGAGATGGCATAGTGGTTAAGGTGCTTGCCTGCAAAGCCCAAGGACCCATGTTTGACTCTCCGGGTCCCACCTAAGCCAGACGCACAAAGTGACGCAAATGTACAAAGTTGCACATATGCACAGGGTGGTGCTTGTGTCTGGAGTTTGATTGCAGTGGCTGGAGGCCCTGGCCCACCAATTCTCTCCCTTTTCCTCTCTTTCCCTCTCTCTCTCATAAAAAAGTAGTTCACTTCAAGTTTTTTTGTTTTGGTTTGTTTTTGAGTTCGGATCTCACTCTAGCCGAGGCTGATCTGGAATTCACTATGTATTCCCAGGCTGGCCTTGAACTCACGGCAATCCTCCTATCTCTGCCTCCCGAGTGCTGGGATTAAAGATGTGCACCACCACACCTGGCTTCTTCAAGTTTTTGATAATTAACTCTAATCATCTATGGGTAGGACGTCTCCTCATATTATTCTCACATTTCTGTGGGGATATTTATTGCTAACTGGATAATTACCCACAAACACAAGGCCAATAGTTAACTTGTATTTTTGCCTCTAGTTACTTCAATGGTCCCAAACTCCACAGCCACTCTTTCTTTGGTGCATTCTCTTTGCCCACGCCGCAACACTGAGCCGAAGGAATGTTTATAGCAATGGAACACTCGGAGCCAGCGGGTGCATGGAAGCGTGACAGTTCACTCAGGGGCACAACTTGGGTGACAAGTCCTCCTGCTCCTGTCACCATTTATACTTTTTTTCAGTTCTCACTTGCCAGAAGGATTGGCTGGGCTCCGAGCAGAAAAGCTCCGGGCCACGGGAACACAAAGTGCTTGGTGCCTGTCCTCCAGTGGTTCTCTGTGCAAGCTACTTCAGGACCTGTTGACCTCCCTGTGAAGGAAGAGCCATAGGACCGCCCTCCCGGCTGCTGTGGGGGACCCTCATTAAGATAGTTCTGGGAGCATTTACAAAGCTGGAGTTCAGGGTCAGTGATCAGCGCTGCCCCTAGTACAAACTCTTGGTGCTTTCAGAAGGAGCCTGTGGAGGGAGGCTGGGTGTCCCAGAGGACAGGCACAGAAGGGGCAGGAAAGGTCTGATCCCAGGGGCCAGCCACATATTGAGGAGCAAAGACAGTCTTGGCTATTCTATGGCAGTCAGTGGCCCTGTGATGGGGACAGGCTGCCAGACATGGCTATGCCCAGCTCATCACCCAGTTCTTTCTTCAGTTTTTAAAAAGCATTTTGTTTTTTACTTACTTATTGGGGGAGAGAGAGAAAAAGAAAGAGGGGGAGGGAGAGAATGAGTGTGTCAGGGCTTGCAGCCACTGCAAGCAAACTCCAGACACATGCACCACCTTGTGCATCTGGCTTATGTGGGTCCTGGGGATTGGAACCTGGGTCCTTTGGCTTTGCAGGCAAGTGCCTTAACCACTAAGCCATCCCTTTAGCCCACTTTGTTCAGTTTTATTGAGGAACCATAGTTTGTTTTCCCATGTGGGTGGCATCCTCTTTGACTCATGATTACACAACCACTTCCTCTAATGGCCTTCTCTGTCCTCCATTGTTTTCCATTGATTTTGCAGTGCTAAGGGTGGACCCTGGAGTCTCAAGCATAGGAGCAAGTGCTGTACCACTGAGATCCAGCCCTGGCCCCTGGCCCTGATTCTTGGGTGGCGCTTCTTTTTTTCTTCTGCACTTAATCTGTGATGACTTCAAGGCTCCCATAAACTACCCAACCACTCCCATCTAGGAAGAATGACTACATTTTCTTTTTCTTTTTCTTTTTCTTTTAGACGTAGTGTCTCGTTCTAGCCCAGGCTGACTTGGAATTCACTACATAGTCTCAGGGTGGCCTTGAAGTCATGGTGATCCTCCTACCTCTGCCTCCCAAGTGCTAGGACAGTTTTAAATCGACTATATATAAGAGCCATTATTTATAACTACAGTGGAGAAAACCAAGGGAAAACCACACAACTCCATTAACCAGCCACTTACTAGTATAGATGGAGTATGTGTTATTCAAAAATGCTTGAGGCCAGGTGTATTTTGGATTTTGGAATAGTCACATGGACTTTACCAGTAGAAATCCTAATCCAAAATGCACCAAAATCCTAAACTTTTTGACTTTGAGCTAATATGATGCTTAAAAAGTTTTAGATGTTGGAACATTTCATAGTTCATATTTTCACATGAGGGATGCTCAATGTATATTACTACTTTGTTGTATTTAAAAAAAAATTTTTGTTTGTTTGTTTTTTTGAGGTAGGGTTTCACTCTAGCCCAGGCTGACCTGGAATTCACTATGTAGTGTTAGGGTGACCTTGAACATACAATGATTAGGCTCCTACCTCTGCATTTATTTTATTTTATTTTATTTTTTTATTTTATTTAGGTAGGGTCTCATTATAGCCCAGGCTGACCTGGAATTCATTAGGTCATCTCAGGCTGGCCTTGAACTCATGGCATTCCTCCTACCTGAGCCTCCCAAGTGCTGGGACTAAAGGTGTGCACCACCACGCCCGTCCCCAAAATAATTTTTTTTTTACTATGGTCATTAAAACCAGTGCCTTGTTTCTTCACAGCAACCATTTTGAGTGGCTAGACACTAAAAATTAAAAAATAGATGCTGTTTATCTTAGTTATTCCTGAGCTTTTACCTTTCTTTTCTTTCCTATTTATTCTTTCTTTCTTTCCCCTCCCCCAACACAGTTTCACATAGTCCAGGCTGGCCTCTAATTCTCTGTGTAGCTGAGGATGACCTTAAACTCCTGTTCCTCCAGCCTCCATCTTCCCAGTTCTGGGTATATGCCACCATGCCCGCCTTATGTGGTGATGGATGGGCCTGGTGTAGGCTAGGCAAGCCCTCAATCAACTGAGCTACTGCCCCAGCTGCATGTAGTCTTGTCCCAGTGGAGTGGCACTAGAAGGAACATTTCTGTTCATGATCTAGGAAATAATCAAGGTGGTTGTCTCTGTTGGAGCTGGCTGGCATCAAGGGTAACTTTTTTTTTTTTTTAATATTTTCATTTTTATTTATTTACTTGAGAGAGGGAAAGAGGCAGAGAGAGAGAGCATGGGTGCACTAGGGCTTCCAGCCACTGCAAATGAACTCCAGTTGCATGCGCCACCTTGTGTATCTGGCTTACATGGGTCCTGGGGTATCTAACTGAGGTCCTTTGGCTTTGCAGGCAAGCGCCTTAACCACTAAACCATCTCTCCAGCCTAGTAACTTCTTTTTTTAAAAAAAAAAGTATTCATTTATTAGAGAAAGAGAACTCATGGTGATCCTTCTACTTCTGTCTTCTGTGTGCTGGGATTTAAAGCGTGTGCCACCACACCTGGTAGATTTATTTTATTTTAATTTTATTTTATCTATTTGACAGGGAGATAGAGAGAATGGACGCTCCATGGCCTCTAGCCACTGCAAACAAAATCCAGATGCATGTGCCACCTTGTGCATCTGGCTTTACGTGGGTACTGGGGATCAAACCTGGGTCCTTTGGCTTTGCTGGCAAACACCTTAACTGCTAAGCCATCTCTCCAGCCCTGACCTTTTTTGAAAAACCATAAAACAGCCGGGCATGGTGGCGCATGGCTTTAATCCCAGCACTTAGGAGGCAGAGGTAGGAGGATTGTTGAGATTTGAGGCCACCCTGAGACTACATAGACAATTCCAGGTCAGCCTTGAGTGAGACCCTACCCCTAAAAACAAAACAAAACAAAACACAAAACAAAACAAAACAAAACAAACAAACAAACAAACAAAAAAAAACCATAAAACAATCCAACCTAGAGGGCCAAGGTCTGAGGTCAAGAACCATTAGTCTAGTTGTCAGGTAATGGATTGGACCTGCCCATTCTAGGCCAGAGGCCTTTCTGCTCCATGGGGTCCAACCTCACTCACTAGGGTCCATGTAGTCATATGCACAGCTCCCTGGGGGTCCTCCGTGAAGTCAGCCGAGGATTATCTTATGATTAACACAGCCTTGACCACCCTCCATGTGCAGACATTACATTTCTAGAAAGATAACTGGGGGCTGGAGAGATGGCTTAGCGGTTAAGGCGTTTGTCTGTGAAGCCTAAGGACCCCGGTTCGATTCTCCAGGTCCCACGTAAGCCAGATGCACAAGGGGGTGCATGCGTCTGGAGTTTGTTTGCAGTGGCTAGAGGCCCTGGCGCGCCCATTCTCTCTCTCTTTCTCTCTCTGTCCCTAATTAATAAATAAAAATAAAATCTTTAAAAAAAGAAAGAAAGAAAGAAAGATAATTGGTTTGCCTACTCTAACTTTTAGGATCACTCTATATATCTGGTCTTTACTGAGCCCTGGCTTATGAGCCCATGATATCCCTGAAATCTTTCATTGACAGACTTCAGGCTAATGCTTTGTGTCTGGGGTAAGGTATATGTACCCTGTGTCCTAGAAAGATGATCTGTTGGAAATAGCACCCTAGAGGTTCATGGTTAGAGAGGACCGTGTTAGGTATGAAACATAAATGTGCGGTTTCCTACAGCTCTAGCATAAATGAGGACCCAGTCATGGAGCATCCTTGAATAGCTAGAAATTTCGGAGACAGTATTTCCCGAGTGTGGTCTCTTCTTGAAAGTACCCTCTGCCACCCCTTTCTGCTTTGATGTCCTTAACACCTGCCCGTAAGTCCCCTACCTTCCCTGCCTCTTTCTGGAACTTCAAACCGAGGAAGAGATCCGTTCTCTCCCTGAATAATGAAAGCCAGTTGTCAGCTGCCAGGCTCTCCTTTCTGATCACAAAGTTACCAGGTCTTTTCAAGTCTAAAAATACGATCATAACGACTCAACGATTGCTTGACAGTGTCCTGGTTTGAACTCCTTTATTAAAAGAAGACAGCGTCCAAACAGAATCAGAAGCGGGTTAATAATCTCTCCTTTGGATGGCTCCACACTCTGCTGGTCTCCTGTTTCGGGAGGAGGGACAGGCGCCCTGCTTTTGTCCCACCCCTCCAGTCAGATCCATTCTGGCAGATCCCAGAGACGTCTCTGTGTAGGGTAGTGGTTTCTTTAGCCCTGGCAGCCTTTTCTGTTGCTCCTTTCCCAGCAAAGTGGCTGAGCTCTTTATCCTCTTCCCTTGACCCAAGAATGCCATGGTATATGGTCTGGAAGGGGCAAGAAAAAATTAATTCTTTGTTTCCTTTGTTTGTTTGTTGAGATAGGATAGCAATCTAGCCCAGGCGAACCTGGGATTCACTATGTAGTCTCAGGATGGCCTCGAACTCACAGGGATCCTCCTACCTCTGCCTTCTGAATGCTGGGATTAAAAGTGCGCGCCATCATGCCTGGCTTTTTAATTCTTTCTTACAGACAGTGTGGATAACCACATAGGGAGACAAGAACCTGTATTCTCCAAGCAATGGTCAGTGCACACGGGAAAGACCAACCCAACAGGAGGCTGTCAAACATCAGGCTCCGCATGTGAATGAGTCTGTACGGGGAATGAGTGAGAAGCGTGAATTAATCCATTGCATGTTGTTAGATGACTAAAAAAAACAGACAGAGAGGTGACTGCATCTGTCTGGCTTTCCCTCACCTTCCTGCATCCCCTCGGGCTCTGTTCTGCCTGCTGGAAAGCTGGCCTTGGAGGACCCTTCTCATGATGGGAACACAGAACCCCCAAAACTTGGCAATGCTTGGGACAGATATGAATGAGTAACGGAGAATTGAAAGGACCCCATGTGTTTATTTTTCTTAAATATATGACAGTTTAAATATAGAACATAGAGACAAAGGCTGCCATCTTCCACATAGCAAGTTGCCTCGCAGAAAGGGAACGAACTGCTGGGACACTTGCTGAGTTATTCTTGGCTACCAGATCAGGGTGGTGACACTTTCTTCATCTCATTTCTTTTCTTTCTTTTCTTTCTTCTTTTTTTTTGTTTTTTTCATTTTTTAACTCTCTGTGTAGCTGAGGATGACCTTAAACTCCTGTTCCTCTAGCCTCCATCTTCCCAGTTCTGGGTATATGCCACCATGCCCCCCTTATGTGGTGATGGATGGGCCTGGTATAGGCTAGGCAAGCCCTCAATCAACTGAGCTACTGCCCCAGTTGCATGTAGTCTTGTCCCAGTGGAGTGGCACTAGAAGGAACATTTCTGTTCATGATCTAGGAAATAATCAAGGTGGTTGTCTCTGTTGGAGCTGGCTGGCATCAAGGGTAACTTCTTTTTTTTTAATATTTTCATTTTTATTTATTTACTTGAGAGAGGAAAAGAGGCAGGGAGAGAGAGAGAATGGGCGCAGCAGGGCTTCCAGCCACTGCAAATGAACTCCAGTTGCATGCGCCACCTTGTGTATCTGGCTTACATGGGTCCTGGGGTATCTAACCGAGGTCCTTTGGCTTTGCAGGCAAGCACCTTAATCACTAAGCCATCTCTCCAGCCTGGTAACTTCTTTTTTTTTTTTTTTTTTAAGTATTCATTTATTAGAGAAAGAGAACTCATGGTGATCCTTCTACTTCTGTCTTCTGTATGCTGGGATTTAAAGCGCGTGCCACCACACCTGGTAGATTTATTTTATTTTTATTTTATTTTATCTATTTGACAGGGAGATAGAGAGAATGGACGCTCCATGGCCTCTAGCCACTGCAAACAAAATCCAGATGCATGTGCCACCTTGTGCATCTGGCTTTACGTGGGTACTGGGGAATCAAACCTGGGTCCTTTGGCTTTGCTGGCAAACACCTTAGCTGCTAAGTCATCTCTCCAGCCCTGACCTTTTTTGAAAAACCATAAAACAGCTGGGCATGGTGGCGCATGGCTTTAATCCCAGCACTTAGGAGGCAGAGGTAGGAGGATTGTTGAGATTTGAGGCCACCCTGAGACTACATAGTCAATTCCAGGTCAGCCTTGAGTGAGACCTACCCCTGAAAACAAAACAAAACAAACAAACAAACAAAACCCATAAAACAATCCAACCTAGAGGGCCAAGATCTGAGGTCAAGAACCATTAATCTAGTTGTCAGGTAATGGATTGGACCTGCCCATTCTAGGCCAGAGGCCTTTCTGCTCCATGGGGTCCAACCTCACTCACTAGGGTCCATGTAGTCATATGCACAGCTCCCTTGGGGTCCTCCGTGAAGTCAGCCAAGGATTATCTTATGATTAACACAACCTTGACCACCCTCCATCTGCAGACATTACATTTCTAGAAAGATAATTGGGGGCTAGAGAGATGGCTTAGCGGTTAAGGCATTTGTCTGTGAAGCCTAAGGACTCCGGTTCGATTCTCCAGGTCCCACGTAAGCCAGATGCACAAGGGGACGCATGCGTCTGGAGTTCGTTTGCAGTGGCTAGAGGCCCTGGGGCGCCCATTCTCTCTCTTTCTCTCTCTGTTCCTAATTAATAAATAAAAATAAAATCTTAAAAGAAAGAAAGAAAGAAAGAAAGAAAGAAAGAAAGAAAGAAAGAAAGAAAGAAAGAAAGAAAGAAAATTGGTTTGCCTACTCTAACTTTTAGGATCACTCTATATATCTGGTCTTTACTGAGCCCTGGCTCACAGTGCCCCATGATATCCCTGAAATCTTTCATTGACAGACTTCAGGCTAATGCTTTGTGTCTGGGATAAGGTATATGTACCCTGTGTCCTAGAAAGATGATCTGTTGGAAATAGCACCCTAGAGGTTCATGGTTAGAGAGGACCGTGTTAGGTATGAAACATAAATGTGCGGTTTCCTACAGCTCTAGCATAAATGAGGACCCAGTCATGGAGCATCCTTGAATAGCTAGAAATTTCGGAGACAGTATTTCCTGAGTGTGGTCTCTTCTTGAAAGTACCCTCTGCCACCCCTTTCTGCTTTGATGTCCTTAACACCTGCCTGTAAGTCCCCTACCTTCCCCGCCTCTTTCCAGAACTTCAAACCTAGGAAGAGATCCGTTCTCTCCCTGAATAGTGAAAGCCAGTTGTCAGCTGCCAGGCTCTCCTTTCTGATCACAAAGTTACCAGGTCTTTTCAAGTCTAAAAATACGATCATAACGACTCAACGATTTGCTTGACAGTGTCCTGGTTTGAACTCCTTTATTAAAAGAAGACAGCGTCCAAACAGAATCAGAAGCGGGTTAATAATCTCTCCTTTGGATGGCTCCACACTCTGCTGGTCTCCTGTTTCGGGAGGAGGGACAGGCGCCCTGCTTTTGTCCCACCCCTCCAGTCAGATCCATTCTGGCAGATCCCAGAGACGTCTCTGTGTAGGGTAGTGGTTCCTTTAGCCCTGGCAGCCTTTTCTGTTGCTCCTTTCCCAGCAAAGTGGCTGAGCTCTTTATCCTCTTCCCTTGACCCAAGAATGCCATGGTATATGGTCTGGAAGGGGCAAGAAAAAAATAATTCTTTGTTTCCTTTGTTTGTTTGTTGAGATAGGATAGCAATCTAGCCCAGGCGAACCTGGGATTCACTATGTAGTCTCAGGATGGCCTCGAACTCACAGGGCTCCTCCTACCTCTGCCTTCTGAATGCTGGGATTAAAAGTGCGCGCCATCATGCCTGGCTTTTTAATTCTTTCTTACAGACAGTGTGGATAACCACATAGGGAGACAAGAACCTGTATTCTCCAAGCAATGGTCAGTGCACACGGAAAGACCAACCCAACAGGAGGCTGTCAAACATCAGGCTCGCATGTGAATGAGTCTGTACGGGAATGAGTGAGAAGCATGAATTAATCCATTGCATGTTGTTAGATGATTAAAAAAAACAGACAGAGAGGTGACTGCATCTGTCTTTGGCTTTCCCTCACCTTTCTGCATCCCCTTGGGCTCTGTTCTGCCTGCTGGAAAGCTGGCCTTGGAGGACCCTTCTCATGATGGGAACACAGAACCCCAAAACTTGGCAATGCTTGGGACAGATATGAAAGAATAATGGAGAATTGAAAGGACCCCATGTGTTTATTTTTCTTAAATATAGAACAGTTTAAATATAGAACATAGAGACAAAGGCTGCCATCTTCCACATAGCAAGTTGCCTCGCAGAAAGGGAACGAACTGCTGGGACACTTGCTGAGTTATTCTTGGCTACCAGATCAGGGTGGTGACACTTTCTTCATCTCATTTCTTTTCTTTTCTTTCTTTCTTTCTTTCTTTCTTTCTTTCTTTCTTTCTTTCTTTTTTTTTTTGTTGTTGTTGTTTTTTTCATTTTTCGGTTTTTCAAGGTAGGGTCTCACTCTGGTCCAGGCTGACCTGGAATTCACTATGTAGTCTCAGGGTGGCCTTGAACTCATGGCAATCCTCCTACCTTTGCATCCCGAATGCTGGGATTAAAAGGCATGCGCCACCACACCCGGCATCTCATTTCTTTTCATCTTCCTCAACCATCATATGCTTGGATGGAATAAAGAATAAATTCCAGGGATGGAGAGATGGCTTAGTGGTTAAGAGGGCTTGCCTGTGAAGCTTTAGGACCCAGAATCCCCAGAACCCATGTAAAGACAGATGCACATGGTGGGCGCATGCATTTGGTGTTTGGAGTTCGTTTGCAGTGGCTAGAGGCCCTGGCACACCCATTCTCTCTCTCTCTCTCTGTCATTCTCTCTCTCAAAGAAAGAGAGAAAGAATGAATTCTACATGTTAGAAATACAAATTCAGCTAAGACTCCCCTCTGCATGGTCTAGAGAGATGCAGACACATAACAGCTCGTTCCATGGGGAAGTTCCAGTGGGAAGAGTTCAATAACAGGACAACTGCTGGACAGGAAGACAATCCAAAGGAAAAGGTCATAGAAGCGTCCCTTCTCCAAGTCCTGCTGAGCCTGGCTCAGGGACACTCAGGTCTTGGCCGCTTGACCCTCCAAGGGTTCTACTGGAGAAGGGCACTGGGTAGTGCAGTGACCCAACCAGTTCCCCACAAACCTGTCTAGGAGAAGCAATCTCTCAAGAAGGTCACCATTCATTCCCATAAGCCCCAGCCATCTTCTTAGGCCTCCAGAACCCTGGGGCTTTCTTGAGATACTCCTAGATGTTCTCATTAACACCTGAACCAGAGGGTATTTTTTCCCCCAGAATATTACCTACGAAGGCTACACCACAATTGCAGTCTGCTAACATTATCAGGCTGTTGGCGGCGAGCAAGTGCCTGGTCTATTCTATCCAGAATCTAGAAGCTGGGCCTTCTTCAACTTCAGCCTCTGCCCCACATGCAAGCCTGCACAGCCTCTTAGATTGTTGTTCTCGGATGCTCCAAGCTTTCTTCTTTCTGATCCTGCCCTCCCTCTGCACTGATTTCCACATGCACTTGGGGTGCTTTATTGACTGGGACAAGTTCCTCTGCATCTCCACCCTGTGTGCACAAAACTCTTTCCTAACTAAAACCTGGCTGTCTGCCAAGTGATCACCTCGGTGGCAGCTTTTGAAGGACAAATCTCGCCTTGCTGCTGTTTTCTCTCTCTCAGATCCCATTCAGCTCTCTCTAGTGCAAAAGCCTTTCCCTCTTTGAGACTCATGAACTCATCATTTGGCTAAAGTGCTCTCAGGCTCATGCTGTGCATTTACAGGTTGTCTACTCGTGTCCCTTTATTCATCAAGGCTGTCTTCCAGCTCTCAGTTTTCCCCTAAATCCTGCCTTCATGGTCAAGGGGACCACACATCATTTTGAGTAAGCCCTCAGGGCCAGTGACCTTTCCTAGGCAGCCTGCCTTCAGAATCCTTTTCTTTTTCCTCCCTCCCTTTCTTATTTCCTTCCATTTTTCCTTCCCTGCCTCTTCCCTTTTTTATTCTCTTCCTCTTTTTTCTTCCTCCCTTTTTCCTTTCTTCTCTTTCTCCCTTCCTCCTTTTCCTTGGTTTCTTCATGTCTTCCTTCTTCCCTTCCTTTCATTCCTCCCCATCAACACATCTTGCAGGTCTCAGCCATGCACTGTGGTTGGTACCAGCATTCCAGTGAGTGAGTGTTTTCAGCCTATGATAATGGTTGTTTTTCCTTCTCCGTGTGGAGACCTGGATGGATGGCCCAGTCCTCCCTGGCCCTGTGCATTATACTCACTTCCTGGTGATTTCAACTAGCCTGCTGGCTTTAAAAACAAGCACCTTTCTACAGGTACCTCTCAAATTCCCACCTTGATCCTGGTGTCCTCCTCCGCTGAACTCTAGTCTTATATGGTGAACAACACAGTTGCAAACCCCTCGGTCCCAACTTTCCCTTTCTTGCTTTTTCCTGAAGCCCGATCCTCCTTCCGGCTCCATCTTAGTCAGAGGGTAACTCCATCCTTCTGGTTGCTCAAGAGAACAGCTTAGGGTCATCTCACATCGACTTTGAGTCCATTGGCAAACCATTCTGGTTCTGCCTTCAACATCTATTTTGAGGGCTGGAGAGATGGCTTAGCAGTTAAGGTGCACACCTGGTAAACCTAAGGACCCAGGTTTGATTCTCCAGGTCCCATGTAAGCCAGATGAACATGGTGGCACATGCATCTGGAGTTCGTTTGCAGTGCCTAGAGGCCCTGGTGTGCCCATTCTCACTCTCTCTCTCTCTCTCCCTCACTCTCCCCCTCTCTCTGCTTCTAATAAATAAATAAAAATAAAATCTTGAAAAGAAAAAAGTCTATTTTGAGGGCCTGGAGAGGTGGCTTAGTGGTTAAGGCATTTGCCTGCAAACCCAAAGGAGCCGGTTCGATTCCCCAGGACCCTCATAAGCCAGATGTACAAGGGGGTGTATGTGCCTGGAGTTCATTTTCAGTGGCTAGAGGCCCTGGCACACCCATTTTCTTTCTCTCTCTCTGAAATAAATAAATAAAATATATTTAAAAGGTCTATTTTGACTCTGACCACTTGCTTCCATATATTAACTCGAACCACCTCCTCCACACCACTGTCATCTCTCAGGTGGATGTTTTCAGAAGCCTGACTGGTCTAGCTTCATGCTTGCTCAGCTATAGAATATTCTGCACACAGCTGTCAGAGGGATCCTATTACATTTGAGTCAGATCCTGACACTCCACAGAACCTCAGTTCTAAAGCCCTCCAGCCTCAGAGTAAAAGCCAACATGCCCTGGTGGCCTTGGGCTCAGAACTGGCCTATCCCCCCAACCTTGGTGACTTATTTCTTATTGCTTTGTTCTCACAGCCCCCACATGGCCCCTCAGCCCCTCCTGGCTGTGTCTTCCTGCCTCAGATCCATCCCTTGCTTTAGCTCTTCCCTGGGGGCAGGACAGACATCCCTCAGATGCTTATAGTTTCTCCCCTCACTTCCTGCATACCACTATTCCAGTTTGACCTCAGTAGTGGGGATCCCTCCCCTTCACCTAATATGAATAAATAGCATCCTTACCTCTGCAATTCCTCTGGGGCCCAAAACTCATGAGCTAGATGAGGTTATGGTGGGGAGCTAGATCAGAATTCTGGTGTTTGAGCCTTCTTTTTCTTTTCCCTTTTACTAATTTATTTGAGATAGAGAACGAGGCAGAGGAAGAGAGAGAGAGAGAAAGCATGGACATGCCAGGACCTCCAGTCACTGCAAACGAACTCCAGACGCATGCGCTACCTTGTGCATCTGGCTTACGTGGGTCCTGGGGAATTGAAACAAGGTCCTTTGGCTTTGCAGGCAAACACCTTAACCACTAAACCATCTCTCCAGCCCTGTTTGAGCCTTGCTTATGTGTATACTCCATTCTTTCTATGAAATGAAAGAGTTGAAGGGGCAGGGGAGGGTTGGAGGGCCAGACAGCTCATTCATTGTACTCCCTCCCTATTAAAACCCTCAACACACACTGAGCCTATAGGCATGTGAGGAGCGTAGTTCCCAGACCAGTGATCCAGGAGATAGTGGTCATCTTGTGACTGCTGAAGGAGGTTAGAGGTTGTTTTGCCCAGTGACACATGCATACTCTTTACAGATGTTCTTTAAGGGGCTGGAGAAATAGCTCAGCAATTAAAGGTGTTTTTATTTGCAAGGAGAGAGAGAGAGAAGGGGGGTGGAATGGGTGTGTCATGGCCTTCAGCCACTGCAAAGGAACTCCAGATGCATGTGCCACTGTGCATCTGGTCTTACATGGGTACTGGGGAATGGAACGTGGGTCATTAGGCTTTGTAGACAAAAGCCTTAGCAGCTGAGCCATCTCTACAGCCCATGGGTTTAATTCTTTAACACCCATGTAAATCTGGGTGCAAAGTGACTTGAGCATCTGAGATCTGAATGCACCTATCACTGTGGGAGACGTGGGAGGCAGAGCCAGGAGAATCCAATCTCCTGGGCCAGCTAGTGTGATGTTTTGTTTGCCATCTGGCAGTCTGTTTGCAATGTCAATAGATCGGTCTCAAAGAAGGCAGAGCACAGACACCCCAAAGTTGTCCTCTGACCTCCACACACACGCCATAGCCTGTGTGCCCATACATACATACCCAATAAATAAATGAATCCATCAAAGATGTTCTCTAATTAAAAATCTCTATGTTAAAATAAGCTCACTCTTGTTCAAGGCTATCCTGAGACTACAGAGTGAATTCTAGGTCAGCCTGGGCTAGAGTGAGACTTTGCATCAAAAAAACAAAAATAAAAATAAAAAAATAATAATAAGTTTACTTTTTTTTTTTTTTTTTTTTTTTTTTTTTTTTTGTCTCACTCTAGTCCAGGCTGAGAATTCACTATGTAGTACAGTTCCACTGCCTCCTGAATGCTGGGTGCACCACCACACCTGGCTGCTTACTCTTTTTTTAAAAATATTTTATTTATTTATTTGAAAGAGTCTCAGAAATAGGCAGGTAGAGAGAGAAAATGGGCGCGCCAGGCCTCCAGCCACTGCAAAGAACTCCAGATGCACCTCTGCCTCCCATCTGCTGGGATTATCAAGCCTTGAACTGATCACCAGGCTTCACAGGCCTGGGAAAAAATCCAGCCCAAATAAACTTACTCTTTATCTCAGAGAATAGTTTGCTTTGTGATTTACAAAGAGGCTGTCTTGTACCTGTGGATGCTGGAAAACCAGTCATGGAGAGTCCCTGCCCATGGAACTGACATTTCAAAGGGTCAGGTGGCACATACTTGTAATCCCAGCACTCCAGCCATTGTAAATGAACTGGGCCAAGAGTTGTCAGCTTGGGATATATAGTGAGACTCTATCTTACAAACAAGAGGAAGAGGAAAATGATCAGGGTACACTATGTTGTGCATGGAAGCTGTCAGTAAAAGTTTTTGAAGATAAATAGAAAAATTGATTTATTTATTTTCAGATAGCTATGCTATGCTATAAATAAAATAAATGAAGACTTTGTTTTATAGAAAGTCTGGGTATTTGTAAAATAACCATGACTTAGTCACAGACAATTAATAAAGCTAGTTTTCCTATTTTATGCTGAACACTAAAATTTTGTGTTCATAATGACTATTCTGAAGGGCTGAAATATTAAATGATATCCCTTATCCTCATTTTATTTTATTTATTTTTTAATTAATTAATTTTTATTTGAGACAGAGAGAGAGAATGGGCATGCCAGGGCTTCTAGCCACTGCAAATGAATTCCAGATGCAGGTGCCACCTTGTGCATCTGGCTTATGTGGGATCTGGAGAATCAAACCTGGGTCCTTAGGCTTCACAGTCAAGTGCCTTAACCACTAAGCCATCTCTCCAGGCCCCCCAAAACCTTTCTTCAATAGAGAAGATTTTGTATGAGTATATCTCATTCCATAATTTCTTTTTGGACTTACAAAGGGCATCCCCACTATCTGTGGTCATTATATAACCAGGAACAAATATGTCTATAAAAACAATCCATTTGAGGGCTAAAGAAATTGCTCAGTGGTTAAGGTGCTTGCCTGCAAAGCCTAACAATCTGGGTTCAATTCCTCAGTACCCATGTAAAGCTAGATGCACAAAATGGCACATGTGTCAGGAGTTTGTTTGCAGTGGCTGGAGGCCCTGGCATGCCTGTGTTCCTTCTCCCCCCCCCGCCTGAAAATAAATAAAAATATTCCAAAAAATAATTCATTTGAGTGCCTGGCGATATAGTGAAGTGGTAAAGCAAATGTTTAGAGTTCACAGGGCCCGAGTTCAATCCTTAGCACCATCACCCCCAAAATTATACATTTGTAAAAATTACAATATATGTTAGATCAAAGCAATTCAATGTAATTCAAATGATCATATTATCACTGACTTGTTTTGCATTCATCCTGATCCATAATGGTTCTTATTCTCTTGACTGGCTACTACAGGGCAGATGTGTTCTTCAGAATGAATCCAGTTATGCAGGCTGTGACACACGTAGGCTCCACATGGTTGGGATTCTGTTCCCTCCCTATCCATAAACACAACTTTAAAGTCAGAGGTAACAAATGTGAGCCTGAGCTTGGGAAGAGCTAAGATTTTACAAACATGGGCTGGAGAGATGGCTCAGTGGTTAAGGTGCTTACCAGAGTGGCATGCTTCTGGAGTTTGTTTTCAGTGGCTGGAGGCCCTGGTGTCCCTGTTCTCTCTGCCTCTCTTCTCTCTATCCTTCACTGCTTGCAATAAATAGATAAATATTTTCCAAACCTATTACTTTTTTTTTTTTTTTCGAGATAGGATTTCACTCTAGTTCAGGCTGACCTGGAATTCACTCTGTAGTCTCAGGGTGGCCTTGAAATCACAGCGATCCTCCTACCTCTGCCTCCCAAATGCTGGGATTAAAGGCGTGCGCCACCACGCCTGGCTTTATCATATTACTTTTGTTTTTGTTTTTGTTTTCTTTCATTTTTCGGTTTTTTCAAGGTAGGGTCTCACACTAGCCCAGGCTGACCTGGAATTCACTATGTAATCTCAGGGTGGCCTCGAACTCATGGTGATCCTCCTACCTTTGCCTCCCAAATGCTGGGATTAAAGGCGTGCACCACCACGCCTGGCTATCATTACTTTTGAGAAGGAAACCAGGTATGTTGTCATAGTAGAGACACTATGGAATGTCCCTAGATATATGGCACCAGTTTAGACAGAATATAAAATATGAAACATTGTAACCAGTAGAGTCTAGTATTTTAAAATATAGTTCTAAGCCAGGCCTGGGGAAGAGACTTAGAATCACAGCCACTCAGAAGGTTAAGGCAGGGGGATCAAGGGTTCAAGACCTGACTGCTTACAGAGTGATTTCAAGACCAGCCTGGGTAACTTAATGAGACCAGTCTCAAAATTAAAAAAGAAAGAGACAGTGGTACATGCCTTTGATCCCAGCATTTGGAAGACTGAGGTAGGAAGATTGCTGAGTGTGAGGCCAACCTGGGCTATAGAATGAGTTCCAGGTCTGCCTGAGAACCTGCTTAGAAAGAAAGAGAGAGAGACAAAGAAAGAAGAAAGAGAGAAAGAAAGAAAGAAAGAAAGAAAGAAAGAAAGAAAGAAAGAAAGAAAGAAAGATGAAGGGAAGAAGGGAGGAAGGGAGGAAGAGAGGATAGGGAGGAAGGGAGGAAGGGAGGGAGAGCAAGGGTTGGAGAAACAGTTCTGTTGCAAAGTACTTGACTAGCAAGTGTGAGGCCCTGGATTTGATTACCAGCACTGGAAAAAAAAATTCAGTGCTGGAGGCCCATTCTTTCTCTTAAATAAATAAATATTTAAAAATAAACCTCTAATCAATACATGGTGATAGCTGGGAGATAGCTCAGGATATAAAGTGCTTGATTGCCTCACAAGCATGAGGACCCAAGTTTGATCACCAGAACCCACATTTTAAGAAAAAGCCCAGGCATGGTAGTGCTGCTTGAACCCCAGCACTGGGAGGCAGAGGCAGGCAAATCCCTGGAGCTCATTGGCCAGTCACTCTGGCTTACTTGGCAAGTTCTAGACCAATGAGAGACACTATCAAAAAAAAAAAAAAAAAAAAAGAAAAAAGGTGATGCCCAAGGAAATCACACCCAAGCCTGCTGTCTGGCCTCCGTACACACACACATGTATGAACACACATGCATAAAGAATGGTGCATGAATGGGCTGCTAAAGTGATTTTTCTAAGTAACCAATACTTTTCTCATGTGTGATTCAAGTTTTTTAAAAAAATATTTTTATGGGCTGGAGAGATGGCTTAGTGCTTGCCTGTGAAGCCCAAGGACCCATGTTTGATTCTCCAGATCCCACATTAGCCAGACGTACGAAGGTGAGGCAAGTGCAAGATCACACATGCCCACTAGGTGGCGCAAGTGTCTGGAGTTGGATTGCAGTGGCTGAGGCCCTGGGGCTACAATTCTCTGTCTGTGTCTCAATCTCTCTAAAATAATTTTTTTAAAAGAATATTTAAAAAAGAGAAAAGGAAAGAAAACTGAGTAAGCAATACACTGCACAAAAAATAATAATAACAGTATCTTTCATGTGTTGGGTGCTTGCTATGTGCTTGGCGTTGACATTAAGTATGACATATGGATTACATGATTGGCTTTTTCAAACCTGGTCGGCTTGGTGCTGCTGTTACTCAGAATGCCAAGGTGAAGGCACTCGATTTAAGACTTAAGTGATAGATATTCAGACCTTCACGGATGTGACCGAAGATATAAAGTCCTTCACCACTAAACTCCAGGGTCAAACCAGACGAAGTTGCGTGAGTAGCTGAAGTCATTAACCACCTGAGTCAGAAAGGCCGCAGCCCCCGCCCCCGTAGGAGGAGGCAGGGCAGCCACAGCAAGGGCACGCTGGAGAGGGCAAGAGCAAGAGATATTTGGAGGTCACATCTCCAGGACCCAAAGGTCTATCATATTCGCCCCTGGGTTCTTCACTCTAAGGCAGCAGCTGTCCCAGTGAATGAGCAGCACATGTTTGTGACGGGTGGACAACTAGAGATTTGACTGGGTGGCAGAAAGGAGGCATAGAAGGGCAGCCTCATGTGAGTACCACCGGGTGGACGGTGACGCCCATAGCAGAGTAGAGGGAAAGAGGGAAAACAAGACTGTGAGAGATGATAACTTCTGCTTTGGAGGCACTGGGCTCTTCCTCCCGGAGGTCCCGTAAGTTCCTGTGTTCAACACCGCCACAAGCATGACGTTCTGGGGAGAAGCCCGGGCTGGAAGCTGACCTCCAGAATGCTTCCCGGCACTCGTGGTACTTGTGGCACATCCTAGGAAGTTGTTAAGGAGCTCTTTTGGCATGACTATCACCTGGCAAACCAAATATTAGTGAATTTTTCAGAGCACATCATGCTCATACTAAAAGGTGGGAACCAGGCTGGAGAGATGGCTTAGCGGTTAAGGCGCTTGCCTGCAAAGCCAAAGGACCACAGATGCACAAGATGGCACATGAATCTGGAGTTTGTTTGCAGTGGCTGCAGGCTCTGGCACGTCCATTCTCTCTGTCTCTCTCTCTCCCTCTCTGCCTCTCTCAAATAAATAAATAAATAAATAAAAATAAAATATTTAAAAGGTGGGAATCACCATCCCTTCCCAAGGCTAACACAGCCCCTTCTAGATTGATGTAATGTTAATTTCCATTTGTCTTCATTGCAGAAGTTCGAGGTAGAAAAAGAGATGACTGGATAAGCATTTGGGGTGAGCATGAGGTAGCGTGCATCTTTGGAAGCACACGCTAGTTAACAGGCACTGTGCTGGCTGCTTGTGCGGTCCCCTGCCATGGCCAAAGACCTGATTCCTGAGAGCTGTTGCCCCTTTAGCCTTGACCTCAGAGGGAAGCCACAGACTCAAACTTAACCCACAGCGAGGAACCCCAGCCAATGGGAAAAGGACTCACGGCAGTCATGGCTGGTCTACAGTAGATATGACTCATGAGCGTGGGAACAGATGCTTGCTGCTACAAACCCTGAGTTTTAGGACGGTTCATCAGATGTGATGTAGCAACAGCTCATTGATACAACCAGTAATAGTGCCAAGAGACACTGGGAAAGTTCCCCTTCTTATTCAAGCCACCCCAAAACAAACAATCTAAGTGAAAAACAATGAGAGTACTATGTAAACGCAGCCTTAAAAACCTCCCTTTGCCATTGCCTTCCACCACATAACCAACACCTAGTGCTTACAGGAATTTTTAAAAATATTTTTATTTATTTATCTGCAAGCAGAGAGAGACAAATACACAGAGAGAGAATGGGCATGCCAGGACTCCCAGCCGCTGCAAAGGAACTCTAGATGTACGCGTCCCTTTTGTGCATCGGGACTCACATGGGTGCTGGGAAATCGAACTCAGGTCGTTAGGTTTTACAGGCAAGTGCCTTAACCACTGAGCCATCTCTCCAGCTCTCTTACAGGAATTTTGAGCTGTCAACTGGAGTACAGTTCTCCCTCTGCCAATGAGCACTGCTGTGTGGGCATGGCCCTCTCCAACGGCACTCTCTTCATGCTGGTCCTTGGCTGACGGTTAAAAAGCAGGAGCTTGTATTTCCACTGTACCTTCATGTGTTGGAATCCCTGTGGGTTTAGACTAAGGCAAGTCCACTGCTTCCCTAGTCTTGCCCAGAGTCTGTCCACTATCAGTTTTGCATAAAGAACCTGGCATGCTGGGCGTGGTGGTACACGCCTTTGATCCCAGCACTTGGGAGGCAGAGGTAGAAGGATTGCCATGAGTTCAAGGCCACCCTGAGACTACATAGTGAATTCCAGGACAGCCCGGGACAGAGTGAAACCCTACCTCAAAAAACCAAAATAATGATAATAAATAAATAAAATTTAAAAAAGAATAAGAACCAGACAGAGCACATGGTTATGAGCATCCAAGAGCCCCACAGCATCTGACAGGAAGGGAGAGGAAAGTGGATTCTGGGGAGGGCTTTTCTCTGAAGGAGCTGTCTCCCTGCCTGAGTGCCCTCCTGCGTTGTTCCCTCACACCCTGTCTCTGAGCCTCTCCTTTGTAAGATATTTGGAGCAGGACTGGAAATCAGCTGCCAGAACACTGATGGTCACCTGTTTCTCCCTCTCTCTCTTTCCTGAGTGTCCATCCATCTTACTCTCCCAGTCCATCTGGGTTGGTTACACTGGGATCAGGAAAAGGTGCCAATGAAATCCCTTTACCTGGTTCTCACTCTCTGGCCATCTCCTTCCCTCCTTCCATTCATTTTATCCTTTTCTTTCCTCTTCCTTTTCTCTGCTCCTCTGTTTCCTCTCAGCATCTACCTCTCCTTTCCTAGATGTGCTTCTGTGAGGGTCAAGTGGACATTTGTAGTCCATTCAGCTGGACCTAGGGTGCAGGAACACGAGAAGCCCACTTCTTGTGAGTGGGTGGAGGTGGACAATTGAAGGGACCATCACAAGTTCGTCTGTTTTGGGCAGGCTTGGCCCTGTCAACTTCTGTATATTTGCACACTTTACACAGCCCCAGTGCACAGCTGTGGCAAACTGAGGCAACTGCAGACTGACTGACTGATTGACTGACTTGCTGGAATCACACTTTTAGACCAGAAAAGAAGATTCAACATGGCAGTGACAATAAAGCCAGTTTCAAGGGACCAAGATTTCTCTGTCCTCAGGTAACGCTGGACCAACAGCCAGTGAGTTGATGAACAGGTCACCTGTGCAGCCCACGGTTTTTCCTCTTCCCTCCCCATGCCACCTGCCTTCCCAGCAGGTCTGCAGTTTTTACTTATAGTTCCACTTTGTCCCTTCCTAGCTCTCCAGCGTGGTGGCAATAGGAGAAATAAAACCAAAAGCAAATAGTAGGCAGGGCTCTAAGAGCTCAATCCTATTTTGGCTTTAGCCCAATCTAGCTGTGTGACCTTGGGTAAGTTACTTGAATTCTCAGGGGTTTTATTTCCTCAACCATAAAATAAAGCAAGGCTATGTGCCAACTAGACAGAAGGATTGCCGTGAGTTTGAGGCCAGTGTGGATTAACAGAGTGAGTTCCAGGCCAGCTTAAATTATAGAGTGAGGCCTTGGGTCAAAACCCAAAGCCAAGGCTGGGGAGATGGATTAGCACTTAAGGCACTTGCCTGCAAAGTCAAAGAACTCATGTTCGATTCCCACTACCCAAATAAAATCAGATGCACAAGAACACGCATGCATCTGAAGTGCTTACTGGCAGTTTGATGAGCAGAATATATTCATTTAGGCAGACACCAGCAGATGTTACACCCCTAGGGCTCATGACTTCCCCTGTCATAGGTTTTTGTATAAGGCATGTGTTCCTTCCTGTGGAGCAGGCCTCTAGTCCAATTAGAGATCAGTTGGTTTCCCCCATAACAGACATGCCACTATTGCAGCCTTTGGCTCATTTGGCCTGGCTGGCCAAAGTTTAAGGCTTGTGGTGTCCACTGTAGTTTATTCCCACTGATGACTTTTCTCTCCCATAGAGCTGCATGTAGCAAAATTTTGTCCAAGAGGAGGTTTTCAGTTCAGCTCCACCCTGAGGTAACAGCCAAAAATTAAACCATGAGCCAGCCAAGCAAGTAAATCAGAATCCAAGTCAGCTCTCCAGGTTGCAAGTCCAATTACAGCTCTGTTCCCTGAAGTGCACTGGTTTACAGGGACAGGGACAGGGACGGGGACAGGGACGGGGGTGGGGAGTAGACCTGCTGAGAAAAACACGACATAAAACAGATTCTGCTCTCACAACTCCTAACCCACAGCCTCATGGTGAATACCAGCAATCCCACTAAGAAGAACCCTCAGTGGAGTGGGGGCAGGGAAGAGGGAAATGATGGTACCAACACATGATGTGTCCATGAAAAGTTTCTACTTAATAAAAAAAAAGGGGGGCTGGAGAGATGGCTTAGTGTTTAAGGTGCTTGCCTCTGAAGCCTAAGGACCCAGGTTTGATTCCCCAGAACCCAAGTAAGCCCAACACACATGGTGGCGCATGAGTCTGGAATTTTCAGTGGCTAGAGTGCCCATTCTCTCTCTCTACCTCCTCTCTCTCATAAATAAATCAATAAATAAATAAAAAGAAAATATTTTAAGTTCATTTACTTTTACTTGAGACAGAGAGAGAGAGAATGGGCACACCAGGGCCTCAAGCCATTGCAAACAACTCCAGATGTATGCACCACCTTGTACATCTGGCTTATGTGGGACCTGGAGAATTGAACTTGGGTCCTTAGGCTTCACAGGCATGGGTCCTTAGGCTTTACAGGCATGGGTCTGTAGGCTTCACAGGCATGGGTCCTTAGGCTTTACAGGCATGGGTCCTTAGGCTTCACAGGCATGGGTCCTTAGGCTTTACAGGCATGGGTCCTTAGGCTTCACAGGCATGGGTCCTTAGGCTTCACAGACAAGTGCTTTAACTGCTAAGCCATCTCTTAAGCCCCAAATAAAATATTTTTAAAAAAAAATGATTCTGTGACATAAGAACCAAATGATCAGAATCAAACTCTGAGCCAGAGTCCTGAAGGCAGAAGCTCAGAGCCAGAGAAGAAACTCAGTGGCTCAGCCTCAGGGCAAGGAGCAAAATGTGAGCCCAGAAGTACTGAGCCATGCATAGCAGGGACACACACACAGTGTAAGCTTGGACATAAAGCTCAGTGCAGAGTTCTTACCTGGCATCTGTTTGTTCTAGAGAGGGAGA
This sequence comes from Orientallactaga sibirica, assembly GCA_036365145.1. NCBI lineage: Eukaryota > Metazoa > Chordata > Mammalia > Rodentia > Dipodidae > Orientallactaga > Orientallactaga sibirica. The sequence goes on from JAEOAD010000003.1 coordinate 69,196,480, forward strand.
GACTGTTACAAGAGCACTAGGAAAAGTGAGCTGATGCCTTACTGGGAGGTCTAAAATGATCTCCCAGCATGAAAAATGTCCATTGTGGGTCTGGAGAGACAGTTTAGTAGTTAAAGCACTTGCCTGAGAAGCCTAAGGACCCAGGTTCGATTCTCCTTTACCCACATAAGCCAGATGCACAAGGTGGCATATGTGCCTGGAATTCATTTGCAGTGGTTGGAGGCCTGGCAGGCCCATTCTCTCTCTATGTGCCCCACTTCGTAAATAAGTGAATAAGATTATTTTTTTTAATGTGCATAGCGGACATATGGAATGCAGAATGAAGGATGCTTTGAGCCACACCTGTGAGAATGGCAGATCCACATAGGGAGATGGAAGGTCATCCCAGGCAGAGAAAAGTGTTTGAACAATAGCCCGAGTGTGGGTTTGCTTCTGGCAGCGGGTGGCTGGGGTGGGGAGCATGAAAGCACGAGGCTGTGGTTTGGTGCCCTCTCAGGCTTCTCCCCAGGGAAAGGAGAGCTACTTTTAGCCTGTGGTTGTTCCAGGGCACCGTCCTAGAATGAAATAGAACCGGGCTGTCCTCATCAATGCCAGCTTTTGACTGAGAGCTGGCCCGGGTGTGCTGAGGCAGCCCAAATTCCCACCTGCACAAAGTAGTCACCCCAAGTCTCCCGGCCTGGGCCACCTGTGTGAGACCTGCTCAGCAGAGCTCAGATAGTCTCCATTATGCTCATCTGTAGGCTTCCAAGCAGGGCCCAGCGGGGCTTTTGAGCAGAGGACATTGATGCTGGTGTGTGCTCCCCAGCTGAGGTGCCCGCTTTGTGGGAGAGGACAGTTTACTGGTGTGCGTGCTCTCACCTGCCCTGTGGTCTTCCACTTAGTTGATCTTGCCAGGCCAAGAGGGCAGGAGGTACTGTGTAACCTTAGTTTAAAAGACTTGAGAGCTCCATGGGTAGGAGAGATAGTGTAGGAAGATGTCAAATGAAAATGGGTAAGGAGAGTACAGAAATCCAGCCCGGAGCCTTCTGGAAGATTCCACATGAATCTGCATAACCAAAATATAAAATAAGGACTGCCTACATGGCACATGCCTATAATCTCAGCATTCACAAGGCAGAAGCAGAGGAATCAGAAGTTCAAGGCCAGCATGTGTTGCACAGCAAGTTCCAGACAGCCTGAAGGACATACGGAGACTCTGTCTTTAAATAAATGAACAAATAAATGACAAGATACAAAATAAGCAAAAATAGAATGCTTTCCTTCAGTTCAATGGTTACATATGAGAAACCAAAGAAGACCTGGAGGCATTAATCAAAGAATGGGAGCCGGGCTTGGTGGCCCAAGCCTTTAATCCCAGCACTTGGGAGGCAGAGGTAGGAGGATCGCCATGAGTTCGAGGCCACTTTGAGACTACATAGTTAATTTCAGGTCAGCCTGGACCAGAGTGAGACCCTACCTCGAAAAACAAAACAAAACAAAAAAAGAATGGGAATCCTGGAGCTGGAGAGATGGCTTAGGGGTTAAGGCATTTGCCTGCAAAGCCAAAGGACCCAGGTTTGATCCCTCAGGACTCACATAAACCAGATGCACAAGGTGGCACATGCATCTGAAGTTTTTTTTGCAGTGGCTAGAGATCCTAGCATGATCATTCTTTCTCTGTGTATCTGCCTCTTTCTCCTGTTCTCTCTCTCTCAAATAAATAAATAAAATACTTTTTTGCAATAAGAATAATAGCCAGGTGTGAGGCAGAGGTAGGAGGATTGCTGTGAGTTCAAGGCCACCCTGAGATAACAGTGAATTCCAGATCAGCCTGGGCTAGAGTGAAAACAAACAAACAAACAAACAAACAAACAAACAAACAAACAAACCACCACACAACAAACAGCATTTAGCACAATGCCTGGTAGTGTTAAATGCTCAATAAACATGAGTCCCTTTGTATGAAGACCAGTTCTCTGTGAAGGCTGTTGCTTTTATACAGGGAGTCACACATTCATATTCTGTGACTCAGTAATCCCCTTCCTAGAGGGACCCCCACACTGTGGAATGGAGTTGGGGAGAGGGAGCAGAAGTGTATAACCTGATTGGAATATGACCAATCTGCAATGTGTTTGTGCTAATAAATTCTCAATTAAAGAAATGATATAACCAAGGACGGGTGATGCAGCTCATTGGCAGAGGAGTTGCCTGGCATGTTCAAAGCCCTGAGTCTAATCCTCAGCACTGCAAGAAAAACAAAATGTAAGAAGAGAGGTGACACAACTAAGAGACAACAAAAGGTACGGACATAAGTATTGATTGATTGATTTGCCTTTGTGTATGCGTATGGGTGCCAGGAATGCACGGGCTGCTAGGGAGTTGAACCCAGGCCAGCAGACTTTGCAAGCAAGCACCTTTAGCCACTGAACGTTCTCCTCAGCTCCAAGTGTATTTCACGCAAAATTAATAACAATAGAAAAAAGACACTGGGCCTGGTGGTGCATGCCTATAATCCCAGCTACTCTTGGAAAAATTAAATGATAAAGTATACTTATTATAAAACACACATTACAAATATTTTTGTGATTGATTTGCAAACACAGAGAAAGGCAAGAAATAGAAAATAACACCAGGGCCTCTTAGTACTGCAAATGAACTCAGGATGCATGTGCCCCTTTGTGCATGTGGCTTTACACAAGTACTAGGGAATTACCCTGTTGGCAGTATTTGCAAGCAAGTGCCTTTTCCCAAGCACCCTAAGACATAATTTTTATGGACTATTCTATAGCCATTACAAGTTATTATGAAGAATAGCCAAGAGAATTTGGAGAGACACAGAGAGAGAGAGAGAGAGAGAGAGACAGAGAGGAAGACAGAGATGGGTGTGCCAGCAGTGTCTCAGCTGCTGTGAACAAAATCCAGATGCGCCAGATGTGGTGCATTGCGCCCTTGCATCACTTTGCATCTGGCTGAACGTGGGTCAGATTGGAACCAGCGTTCTTAGGCTTTGGCCATCTCTCCAGCCCAAAAGAATAGATGTGCGCCCTTGTCACTTTGCATCTGGCTTTGCATCTGGCTGAACGTGGGATCTGGAGATTGGAATAGCTGGAGATTGGAACCAGCGTTCTTAGGCTTAGCAGGCAGGTGCCTTAACCCCTAAGCCATCTCTCCAGCCCAAAAGAATTTTTTTAAAATTGGAAGATATACACAACCCGATTTCAAGACTTACTATCAATCAACAGAAGTCAAGACAATATGGGACTGACATGATGACAGACCTACAGATTAGTGAATTAAAATCAGGAGTCCAGAAGTAAATCTGAAGATGGTCTGTTGATTTTGACAAAGATAACAAGAGGATTCAGTGGGAAAAGTGTAGGCTTGTCAAAAATGGTGGTGAGACAATGGGATTACAATTTACACAATACCAAACATAAAAATTAACTCAAAATGAATCACATGCCTACTGTACCATTAGCATGTCCGATGCTAGGCTTGGTGGTGTAAACCTGTACTCCCAGCATGTGAGAGGCAGAAGTAGGAGGAACACAGCAAGTTCTAAGTTCCAGGCCAGCCAGGATGACAAGGTGAGACATTGTACAAAAGAAAGAAAGAGGGTTGGAGAGATGGCTTAGTGGTTAAGGTATTTGCCTGCAAAGCCAAAGGATCCCAGTTCAACTCTCCAGGACCCACGTAAGCCAGATGCACAAGGGGGCGCATGCATCTGGAGTTAGTTTGCAGTGGCTGGAGGCCCTGGAATGCCCATTCTCTCCCTCTCTTTTCTCTCTCTCTCTGCCTCTTTCTCTCTCTCAAATAAATAAATAAATAATATTTTTAAATAAAAAAATAAAAATGAAGAAAGAGAGAGAGAAAGAACAACTTGTAAGAGAACAGTGGCACAACAAAGGAGATCTCAGTGACCTTGAATTAGATAATTATTTCTTAGGTATGTTGCCAAAAACACAATCTGTAAAATTAATGAGTAAATTGGACTTTATCAAATGAAACCTTTTTACTTTTCAGAAAATATCTTTACAGCTGAGGGCATTGTTCAGTGGTACAGCACTTTGCTAGCATGCACAAGGCACTGGGTTGGATCTCTAACCAAACACACACACACACACACACACACACACACACACACACACAATTTAAGAAAATAAAGAAAAGTTATAAACCGAGAGAAAATACTTGTCATTGAGCCAAGAGGATAGCTGTGGTGGTGCATGGCTAGAGCGAGACCCTAAAAAAGAAAGGAAGGAAGGAAGGAAGGAAGGAAGGAAGGAAGGAAGGAAGGAAGGAAGGAAAGAAGGAAGGAAAGAAGGAAGGAAGGAAGAAAGAAAGAAGGAAAGAAAGAAAGAAAGAAAATTTTAATCCCAGCACTTGGGAGGCAGAGGTAGGAGGATAGCTGTGAGTTTGAGGCCACCTTCAGACTACATCTTGGCTAGGCGAGACCCTAAAAAGGAAGGAAGGAAGGAAGGAAGGAAGGAAGGAAGGAAGGAAGGAAGGAAGGAAGGAAGGAAGGAAGGAAGGAAGGAAGGAAGGGAAAGAAAGAAAAAAATAACACTTGTAATTCAAATGTCTGCTAAAGGAATGGTGTATTTGTGTGTATCTTATGTCAATATTAAGAAATAACACTAATTTAAAAATAACAAAAGAAGCCGGTCATGGTGGCACCCACCTTTAATCCCAGCACTTGGGAGGCAAAGGAAGGAGGATCATGGTGAGTTCGAGACCACCCTGAGACTACATAGTGAATTCCAGGTCAGCCTGGGCTAGAGGGAGACCCTTCCTTGAAAAAAATAAAAATAAAAAATGGAAAAAAAAAACCAAAAGGTGAGAATAGACATTTTATACAGAAGATATAAGAAATACCAATAGGCACACAAAAATAAGTTCAACACAATTAGTTATCAGGAAAATAAAAATTGAAACCACTGAAAGGCCACTTTCCACCCACTCTATGAGCTATAATAAACAAAAGTGGACAATAATAACAAAGGCTGGGGAGGATATGGAGAAATTGGGACCTTCACACATTATGGGTGGGAATGGGACTGGTACAGCCACCTTGCAAAACAGGTTGGTGGTTTCTTTAACACCCTATGACTCAGTATTCCCTCTTCTACTTATCCAGCCAAGAGAAATGAAGGCAGATGTTCACACGAGGACATGTGTTCATGGTCGTCTAGTCATAACAGCTGAAAGCTGGAAATAATCCAAATGTCCATCACCTCCATTAAACAAAATGTTTAACAATGGAATGTCCTTCAGCAATAAAAGAGGCAGGCTGAGCATCCATACTCTAGCAAAAATGGGGGTTCAAATCATTGTACGGGCTGGAGAGATGACTCAGTGGTTCAAGGCATTTGCTTGTAAAGCTTGACAGCCTGGATTTGATTCCCCAGTGCCCACCTAAAGCCGGATGCACTGAGTGGTGCATGTGCCTGGAGTTCATTTGCAGTGGCAGGAAGCCTGACCACGCCCATACTCATTCTCTCTGTCTGCCTCTTTCTCTCTCTCTCTCTCTCTCTCTCTCTCTCTCTCTCTCTCAAATTAATTAAATACTTTAAAAAGCAAAACAAAACAGCTGAGACTAGTGATACATTCCTGTAATTCCAGGACTCAGTGAGCTGAGACCAGAGGTTCTTAAGTTCAAGGCCAGCCTGAGGTACCTAGAGAAATTCTGTCTCCAAAAATCAAAGAGAAACAAGACAAACAAACAAGCCAAAACATTTTGCTTAGTGAAATAAGTCAGACATTAATTGATATAAAATTTCTAAGTAGCCAGGAGTGGTGGTGCACACCTTTAATCCCAGCACCCGGGAGGCAGAGATAGGAGGATCACCATGAGTTCAAGGCCACCCTGACACAACATAGTGAATTCCAGCTCAGCCTGAGCTAGAGCGAGCCCCTACCTTGAAAAAAAAAATTTTTTTTTCTAGGAGACACAAAATGTAAAACAGGGAGAAAACCAGTCCTTGACTGGAGCACAAAAAGATACAAAGGAATTTTGAGGGTAATAGAAATAGTCTAAGGGCTGGCGAAATGGCTTAGTGGTTAAGGCGTTTGCCTGTGATGCCTAAGGACCCTGGTTCAATTCCCCAGGACCCACAAAAGCCAGATGCAGGGGCAAATGTGTCTGGAGTTTGTTTGCAGTAGCTGAAGGCCCTGGCATGCCCATTCTCTCTTTCTCTCTGCCTCTTCCTCTCTCTCTCTCTCAAATAAATAAACAAAATAAAAATTTTTAAAAAGCCAGGCGTGATGGTGCACACCTTTAATCCCAGCACTCAGGAGGCAGAGGTAGGAGGATCAACATGAGTTCGAGGCCATCCTGAGAATACAGAGTGAATTCCAGGTCAGCCTGGGCTAGAGTGAGACCCTACCTTGAGAAAAAAAAAAGTCTAAAAGTGGATTTTGGTGATGGTTGCATAACTCTAAATTTATTAAAAGCCATTGAAGTACTATTAAGTGAGCACATTTTTATGGCATATAAATTATACTTCAACATGATACTTTAGAAATTATTGCAAAGATTATTTAGCAATGGGAATAAATCACCTACTATTACATTAACTGCAAGGGAAAAAGCTAAAGCTGAACACTTCAGTATTTAAAACACAAGGTTTAGAAGAAAGTAGTGTAGTGTAGGGGCTGGTGACATTGCTCTGTGGAGAAGTTGCTTGCCATGCAAGCTTGAGGGACCCAAGAGGCCCCAAGTTCAACCTTCAGCACCCACAGCACAAGCTGGCACAGCCACACCAGTAACCCCAGTCCTGTGGAGAGCTGTGCTCAGACAATCCCTGGGGCTGGCTGGTCAGCCAGTCTGTCTTAAATGGGGCAGCTCCAGGTTTAGTGAGAGATTCTGTTTCAAGGAAAGAACATACAAGTGGGATGGGAAGATACCTAATATTCTTTTCTGGCCTCTGCACATGTGCACATGCATGTGCACACACATGTGCACACACTGTACATATGCACAACACACATACCGCACCACCTCTAGTGCACACACATGCACAACATACGAAAGTAATAAAAAGGAAGTTGAGAGGGTGGGAGTGTTGCTCAGTGGTAGAGTACATGTGTGGGATTCACCTACAGCAATAAATAAATAAAAAAGAGCTGGAGAGATGGTTCGGAAGTTAAGGCATTTGCCTGCAAAGCCTAACCACCAGGGTCCAATTCCCCAGTATCCACGTAAAACCAGATGCACAAAGTGGCACATTTATTTGGAATCCATTTGCAGTGGCTGGAGGCCCCAGCCTGCCCATTCTCTGTCTGTATCTCTTCTCTCTCTCTCTTTCTCTGCTTGCTAATAAATAAATTAAAATATTTTTTAAAATAAATAAAGTACATACATGATTACAACCATGGATAAATGAATAATAGAACATTTTCATGTCAATAAAATGAAGTGTTTTTCTTTTTTTTTAAACAAAACGGTATCTAAATGTTTTATGAGTAAAACAAAATAAAAGTTGGCCATGCATGGTGGCACAGGCCTTTAATCCCAGCACTTGGGAGGCAGAGGTAGGAGGATTTCTGTAAGTTCAAGGCCAGCCTGAGACTACACAGTGAATTCCAGGTCAGCCTGTGCTAGAGTGAGACCCTACCTCGGGGAAAAAAAAAAAAAACAGAAATAGATAAAAGATAAAAGTTTTGCATGGCCAGCGTAGGGGATGAAAATGGCACCTCCTACTTTTTTCAGGTCTCTCCCACACTGTTAGAGCTTTACAGACAGTAGCTCGTTAATCCTTGGCAATCCTCGAAGCAGGCAAAAAATGAAAAGCAAATGCCAACCCGTCCTTGCTCATTCTGGTTCACTTAAAGGTATGTTAAGTTTTAATTAATAATGAGGATTTTATTTGCAGCCAGTTATAATCATATTTTCATATATTATAAATGTTCACATATGTCCACATCAGGAAAAAGAAAATGGCTTTCATGTTAACCACCTCCTCTGAATCAGGTTATTTCTCCCTCACTCCCATTGTCTCCTTAGTCATCCTGAACTAATGCTGTGGGCTGAGGTTACCACCACCTCCAGAGAAATAACACACTAGCTGCCTACCAACTTATGCCAGGCCCAAAAGGAGAGCCTCTCTGTGTTTTCTGAAATTGTCTGAACAGTACAAATAATGTTCAGGTACCAAGCTATCCAGCCAGTGAATATTTCACCCGCCTTTGGTTAGAGCTCATGCTTTCTCCTTCATGAACAGGTAAGGCTCTGTGTTGCTGAACAAATGATTCCTAACCAACAAGCCCTGACCCGTGTCCTTGTTTCACAAGAATCCACCGGATGTGCTGTCCCCTGGCCTAAAACGCCCTGTCCTACCTTAGCTACTAAGTGAAGGTTCTTAATTTTTTTTTTTTGATGTTGTTGTTGTTGTTGGGGTATTTTTGTTTGTTTGTTTTTGTTTTGCAAGGTAGGGTTTCACTCTAGTCCAGGTTGACCTGGAATTCACTATGAAGTGTCAGGTTGGCCTTGAACTCACTGTGATCCTCCTACCTCTGCCTCCCCAGTGCTGGAATTAAAGGTGTGTGCCACCACGCCCGGCCAACTTTTATTTTGCTGTTATCACAAAACAATTAAATACTATTTTGTTCTTGATCTTTGCAGCACGAGCACTCTTTATAGCCTTTTCCGCTTTCCTTTCCTTTGCTTGGGGTACCCTCCCCCCACATCGCGAGACACGCCTTTGTGCTCTCAGGGTATCTATTACAATTTTCTCTTCACCTTTGTCGTACAGGTCAATGTTAGGATCACGTTTGAATGCCAGCACGTGTGATGACAGTATGAGATCGTTAGGCCTGTTAAGCAAAAGCCACTGACTGGGTGACTTAATCAACAGCTGGGAGCAGGACTGACGTCATGCTTAGGCCTCTCTCCTTGGCTTGTGGGTGGCCCTGTGCCACATCTACCTCTCCCCCACGTGTCTTCAGGTGAGCTCTCCTCTGCGCATGTCATCATCACCTGGACACCAGTCATAGTTGTGAAGTTCCACGTGTAGCACTTCATTTTACCTTAATGACCTCTTTGAAGACTGTCTCCAAATACTGTCCCATTCTGAGTAGTGGAGATGAAGATTTCCGAGTAGGAATTATGGGTGCGGGTAGGCGCATTTCAGAACACAGCCGTGAGGATAAAGGATGATGGCAGCCATCATTTATGAGTGCTGTGCTTTGTTCTGAACACGACCTTCCACCTGCTGTCGCTTAGTCTTAAATAACCCCATCAATTCAGATGAACATTTGGAGGGTGTGGTGGCGCGCCTTTAACCCCAGCACTTGGGAGGCAGAGGTAGGAGAATCACCACGAATTTGAGGCCAGTTTGGAACTACAGAGTGAGTTCCAGGTCAGCCTGGGCTGGAGTGAGCCCCTACCTGGAAAAAAACCACCATATATATATATATATATATATATATCGGGACTGGAGAGATGGCTCAGTGGTTAAGGCATTTGCCTGCAAAGCCAAAGGATCCTGGTTCGACTCTCCAGGACCCACGTAAGCCAGACACACAAGGGGGCCCATGAGTCTGGAGTTAATTTGCAATGGCTGGAGGCCCTGGTGTACTCATTCTCTCTCTCTCTCTCTCTCTCTCTCTCTCTCTCTCTCTCTCCCTCTTTGTCTCTCTCAAACAAATAAATTAAATAAAATTTAAAAAATAAAAATCAATATTTACTGTCATTTTTGGTTTATAGATAAAGGAACCAAGGTTTAAGGAGCTCGGGTTACTTTCCTAAGACCCTAGAGCTAGCTTCCCTGCACTGGTGTATTCCTTAACCATTGTTAAGGGGAGAGGAAAAAGCAAATTTTATAAAATTCCCAGGTGGTCAAGCAATGGTAGGGCAGTGCCAGGGAACCGACCTGTGTTCACAGAACCCCAGATTTGACATTATCTCCAACCAGGGTGCCAGGCCCTACAAGCAAGTCTCGTAAAATCGCAAATAATCGAAAAGCACCTCCCAGAGCATGCTCGGTTCAACCTTCTCACACGCTGAAGAAGTGACAGACTTAGAATCAGTCAGCCAATTAGTGACAGCACTGGAACTGATGAGCTTTGTATTCATTACTTTCCTTACCGCTATCACAAAATATGTGACAAGAAGCCACTGAAGGAAGGAAGGGTTTATGTTGGCTTACGATTCTAGGTTACAATCCAGGTGGGCATGACGACAAGTGCACTAAACAGTTATACAACCAGGAAGCAGAGAGCAATGAATGTGGGTACTCAGCATGTTCTCTCCTCTTCATTCAGTCTGGGACCCCAGGCCATGAATGGTGCTGCCCATAGTATCTTCCCTCCTCAGTTAATCTAATCTAGACATTTCCTCCCCGATGGGTCCAGAGGTTTGTTTTCATGGAGATTCTAGAGCCTGTCAAGTTGACAACAGACTTTAGCTATCAAAGGCCTGTTCCACAGACAAACCCAGGCAGATTTCCCAAAAGCTTCAGTCACATCCAGAGATCCCCCTAGAGTCAAGCACAGTTTTCCAAGATATAGCCTGCATGCCACTTGTGAGTGTGCAAGATAACTTTAGCTACTTTTTTTTTTTTAATATTTATTGTTTTTAAGTTTTTATTTATTTAATTTAATTTTGTTTTTGTTTTTGTTTTTTCGAGGTAGGGTCTCATTCTAGTTCAGGCTGACCTGGAATTCACTATGTCGTCTTAGGGCGGCCTCACTCAGGGATCCTCCTGCCCCTGCCTCTGCCTCCCGAGTGCTGGGATTAAAGACGTGTGCCACCACGCCCAGCTTAAAAATAAATAAATATTTATTTATTTATTTGAGAGAGTGAGAGAGGAAAAGAGGCGGGGAAGGGGGAAGAATGGGTGCGCCAGGACCTCCAGCCACTGAGAATAAACTCCCCAGACACATGGGCCACCTTGTGCAATCTGGCTTACGTGGGTCCTGGGGAACTGAACCAAGGTCCTTTGGCTTTGCAGGCAAACGTCTTAACCACTAAGCCATCTCTCCAGCCATTTAGCTACTTATTTTGAAAACCAACATTATTTTAATAGTTATAGATTCATTTCAATTAACTTAAGAAAAATAATGAGTCCATCAAAGCTATTAATTCACAAAACTCATTTGAGAGAAACTAATAATTTTATTCAAAGATAATCTGTATAGGTAAAAAGGAAGTTTATTAAGAAGAAAAATCAGGGCCTAGGGAGATGGCTCGGTGGTTAAAGGCACTTGTTTCCAAAGCCTGACAGCCTGGATTCAATTCTCCAGCTCTCATGTTCAGGCAGATGCATAAAGTGATGCATGCATCTGAATTTCACTTGCAGTGGCAAGAGGCCCTGGCTTGCCCACATTTCCTCTCTCTCTCCCTTTCTCTCTCAGTTACATAAATAACTTTTAAAAGAAAGAAAAATCAGTAAATGCCACACAGTGAGTATGATGACAGGGTAAACAATACACAGGGGTAATATGAAAGTTGTTGAAGGGACTCCGTGAGCAAGGATTACTCTCTCTTTTTTAATGCAGTAACTGGTGCATGGAGAGGTGATGGAAATCTCATGAATAGGACAGAAAGACTTGTGGGTTTATTTTATTTTTATTTCTTTATTTGAGAGAGAGACCTGGGCACACCAAGGCCTCCAGCCACTGCAAAGGAACTCAATATGCACGTGCTACTTTGTGCATCTGGCTTATGTGAGTCCTGGGCAATTGAACCTAGGTCCTTTGTCTTTGCAGGCAAACGCCTTAACCACTAAGCCATCTCTCCAGCCCCCAAAAGACTTTTTAATACATTTCAGAGATATAGGGCCTTGTGGGTCTGTCATTTCTGTGGGGCAGGTCATGGGATTGCACTGGTTTTAGATTTACCACCAAACGGAAGGAGCTTTTGCCCCTTTTTCGATAAGCCTAGTAACAGCAGTTGTCTTGGAATTTGATGGATGGACTCACATGTTTGGTGCTGAAATGATGAATGAGAAAAGATCCCACTGCGAATGTTCTCATGGAAATCTGTCACTTATCAGATCCCAGTCTTTTATCTGAAAATTGGCAGATTGGACAGCCACCAGTCGACACTTGCTCTCCACAGCTGCTGTTCTGACATGTTTACTGTGAATAAATACATTCTGTTTTTATAGGATGAATAATATCCTGAAAGGGCACTTTAAGTTTCTCATTGCCCAATTGAAACTTGTCCCAGATATCTTTAGCTAATTCCTGTCTTTATTTAAAATGTCTACTTAAGGGCCCTTTGGAAAAGGGGCAGGGATGAGGGAAAGGATGGTACTAACATGTGTTGCTTACATACTAAATATGTCCATAACTAATTTAAAAAAATCAAATGCCTCATTAAGTCTTGAAAATTCACGAAGCTGAAGAATGATTTAAGATTTTCCCGTCAAGTTATGCTATGGCTGTTGCTACTGTTCACACCATTCCCACCCCAGAGATCTGTATACAGAGTATCTGTAAATCATCTAGCAGAGGCTGAACCCCTCTTCCCACCGGAGGACCTTCAAGATTAAACTTCAGGGGCTGGAGAGATGGTTTAGTGGTTAGGCATTTGCCTGTGAAGCCTAAGGACCCTGGTTCGAGGCTCAATTCCCCAGGACCCATGTAAACCAGATACACAAGGTGGCGCATGCATCTGGACTTTGTTTACAGGGGCTGGAGGCCCTGGTGTGCCCATTCTTTCTCTCCCTCTCTGCCTCTTTCTCTCTGTGTCTGTCTGTTGCTAATAAATAAATACAAATTTTTTAAAAGGATTAAACTTCAGATTTGAAGTGTGTGTGACCCCAAACTGTAGGCCTGAAATCCTGAACCCCATCCTTCTCCAGAGGCCCATGGGAAAAATCCCTCCAACCTCCCACTCCACTGGGAGATGTGTGGAAACGATCTGAGACAATACGGAAAGGAGTATTCCAAAACAAACTGGAACAACGTGAGCCCCGCCCTGGATGAGTCGGATACACGAAGCCAATTCCTGGGAGGTCTTTTAGAACTTCCCAGTTACACTGTGTCCTTCAAAGAAGTCCCACCCTCCCTTGAGTTAAATGGAGTTGAAGACATCCTCCTGCTCTTGGTGATGTATTTTCCTTCTTACCTCCTAAAACCAGAGGTAAGACGCCATGAGATCACAGCAACTTAAGAATTGTCAGATTCAAACTGTGTACTGGTAAGCAATCCAGCTCTGAGCTGTGATTGATCTCAGGCTGGCATTCATGGGAACCTCTGGTGTCCATCCCTCACGTAATCCAGCACTCTGTTGTCCACCAATGTTCCACACCCTTTTTCTCGTTTCACACTAGAGACTCTGGCTCAGACAAAAATGGCAGTTCTTGTTGATCCTCTGCACCTGAATGGTTTTCCTGCTTCAAGCTATAGCTTCTGTCTGCTCTCTGATTCTACTCAGCAATTTTTTGTTTTGTTTGTTTGTTTGTTTTTGGGTTTTCAAGGTAAGGTCTCACTCTAGCCCAGGCTGACCTGAAATTCATTATGTAGTCTCAGGGTGGCTTTGAACTCACGGCGATCCTCCTACCTCTGCCTCCTGAGTGCTGGGATTCTACTCGGCTCTTTTGTTTAACTCCCTCCACTTCATAACATCAGCTCTCTCCATCCCTGTGGCCTGAGTTCATTCTTCCACTTCTCAACTGGAAACAAAATTGAAACACTTTAGTAGTTGCTCGGGAATTTTACCCAACACATTTGAAGACACAATTGCTTAAAGTCACCACTCTGAGGCTGGACAGATGGCTCAATGGTTAAAGGTGCTTATTTGCAAAACATGTTTGCCCAGGTTTGATTCCCCAGTACCCACATGGAGCCAGTTGCACAAAGTGACACATACATCTGGAGCTCATTTGCAGTGGCAAGAGGCCCTGGTGTGCCTATTCTCTTTCTCTCTCTCTTCTTCTCTGTCTCTCATAAGTAAATAAATAAAATATAAAAAATAAAAATAAGCTGGGTATGGTGACACATGCCTTTTAGTCCCAGCACTTGGGAGGCAGAGGTAGGAGGATTGTCGTGAGTTCAGGGCCATCCTCAGACTACATAGTGAAATCCAGGTCAGCCTGGGCTAGAGCCAGACCCTATCTTGAAAAACAAAGCAAAACAAACAAACAATAATAATAATAATCTTATAAAAATAAATAAAAACAAAAAAAAAGTCAACAGTCTGTATTCTTCTCAGAAGGGAAGTTTCCATATATATGTAGGGGGTCTTCTTAAAGGGAAAGCACTTCCTGAAGAATTCAAGGTAGACATATAATTCTTGGAGAGTTTCTTTTTATAAAGATAGAATTGGGGCTGGGTATTTAGCTCAGTGGATAAGCACTTGCAAAGCCCTGGATTCAATCCTCAGTACCAAAAAAAAAAAAAGAATTGGGCTGGGGAGATGGCTCAGTTAAAGGTGCTTGCTTGCAAAACCTGCTGGCCCAGATCTGATTTCTCAGTACCCACATAAAGTCAGATGCACAAAATAGTGCATGCAGCTAGAATTTGCAGTGGCAAGAGGCCCTGGTGCACACATGTATTCATTCATTCATTCATTCTCTCCCTCCCCCCTTTGCAAATAAGTAAATAAAAATATTTTTTAAATGGGATAAAGGCAGGTGTGGCAGTGCATGCCTGTAATCCCAGCAGGAAGGTTGCAGATTCAAGGCCATCCTGGGTTACATAGCATCCTGGGTTACCTTATCTCAAACCAAAAGAACACTGGAATAAAATGGTGGGAAAACATATTTCAAAGGAAATGCTTAGTATACAGGAATATTATATTTTGGAATCACCATTTATTATTATTAAAATGAGGAGCCTCTTATACAATATCTCTAATGTTTTCTGATCGGCTGACAGCTTCTGTTAAATAGACAATAGACCAGGTGCTAGAGGCTCTGTCCCTGGCGAGGCTGCAGGTGCTGGGTGTAGAACTTACACAGGCCAGTAGACCTGACATCGTCCAGCTAGGCAAGTCTTCTCAGGAATTTAGCCACGCCCCCCTGAAGGAAGTTAGTTCTGGGGCCTGGACCTGGCTGACTGTGTAGACATGGTGACTGAACGGCCATTTCGACCTCACAGAGACAAGCAGCAATAGGAAGCATGGATGGAAGATGATGAAGAAAGCAGCTGAGGGCTGGAGAGATGGCTCAGCGGTTAAGATACATGCCTGCGAACCTAAGGACCCCGGTTCGATTCTGCAGGTCCCAAGTAAGCCAGATGCACATGGTGGCACATGTGTCTGCAGGCCCTGGAGTGCCCATTCTCCCTCTCTCTGTCTCGAATAAATAAATAGATAGATAAATAAATAAAAAAATAAAATAAAATCTTTATGCCGGGCGTGGTGGCGCACGCCTTTAATCCCAGCACTTGGGAGGCAGAGGTAGGAAGATTGCCATGAGTTCGAGGCCACCCTGAGACTACATAGTAAATTCCAGGTCAGCCTGAACTAGAGTGAGACCCTACCTCGAAAAACCAAACAAAATAAAAAACAGATAAAATCTTTTAAAAAAAAAAAAAACAAAAAAAAACCCCGAGCTGTGCAGGGAAGGGTGGGAGTGTGGGAAGAGCACACCGCCTCCATGTCTTGGCTTCTCCCTTCTTGAGGCTCGCTTCCTTGGGGATCCCAGTCACATGGATCCTGTCAATACACCTCACTATTTCGGGACAATTTGAGTGGGTCTCTGTTCCTGATTAAAACCGTGGTGGGATCTCTGAGGAAGAACTCCAGTCCGACACAGTCTTTTTGGTGGCACTGCCATTTGTTAGCTATTGACTCCCGTAAGTTACTTAACCTCTGAGAGCATGTTTCCTCACCTGTCACCTGCAGCCAGAATGCATGTTTATGACCACCGTGGTTATTGAATGAAACAGTTCTATGCAGTGTTCAGCCGTGTCTAGCCCATAGCTGCCCTTAACTACTTACTACTAGTGTCACTTATTAATGCTATGACTTTTTAAAATTGTAATATTGTGGTTAAGAACACAACCTTTTATTTTATTTTACTTTATTTTATTTATTGGGAGAGAGAAAGAGAGAGAGAATGGGCACGTCAGTGTCTCTAGCCAGTGCAAACAAACTCCAGATGCATGTGCCACCTTGTGCAGCTGCTTTTCATGGGTACTGGGGAATTGAACCTGGGTCTTTAGGCTTTGCAGGCAAGCGCATGAATTGCTAAGCCATCTCTCCAGCCCACTGCTATAATTTTAAAATAATATTCTAAATAGGTGACCACTCGGCTTATTTGTGACCTCTGACAACTAGCGAGTAACAGATGTCATGTGCGTCCTTCAGAGTCTGTTCAAAGGCACACAAGGGATAGGTTTGCCAAGAAACAGACAGTTCAGTGTTTATATACACCACTAGGTAATTAGTATCAGTTGGACAGTAAAAGCAGGGCGGTGTGGGAGAACATGCAACTTTGTAGGATCAGGGGAAAGGTTTTGGGTGCTTCTTTTCTGACAGGCAAATTGAAGGCTCATTTTGGTATGCTCTGTCAGGATTCACAGGAAACACTCCACAGATCGAGTTCCATTTATCAAGGTAACAGACATGCAAATATTTGTTATTGATAAGATACTTTGTCATCACAGTGGCTTCTCACACCGGTGTAAGCCCTACTAGTGAGCGTTCTGCACTTGAACTTAACTGCTTCCTCACAGATTCACCAAAACAAAGCGTGCCTGGTACACAAGTAGAATTGATGTTCTAGAAAACAGTCGTTGCCCTTCGCCCAGTGAGACATGGCTGCTGAGGTGTCAGTGCAGCTGGCTTGCAGCAGACATGATGAAGGTCAAGGTCTCTGGCCTTGTAATTGGTGGTGCAATTCATGGTGTTAGAGCTGAGTACAGAATTTGAAGTGAACCACAAAGCGGCCATCTAAGGGAGACTGAAGAGGTCAGGTTTTAGAGTCTAAGATCAAAAAAAAAAAAAAAAAGGAGACTAACCCAGCGTGGTGGCACACACCTTTAATCCAGCACTCAGGAGGCAGAGGTTGGAGGAGCGCTGTGAGTTCGAGGTCACCCTTAGAAATTCCAGGTTAGGGCTAGAGTAAGACCCTAATTCGAAAAACCAAAAGAGAGAGAGAGACTACGAATAGCTACGTCTGTCTGTCTCATTCGTGGTCACACTGTAAGCCCCATGCTAGGAACAGGAGTTCTGCAACTAAAGCAACCAACTGTCTAGGTTCAGATGCTAACGGTGCCACATACCAGCAGTTCTGGAACTCTGAGCCCCAGTCTCTCTCTCTATCTGCAAATGGGAATCGTCAGAATACACGGGTGGGGTTGTGGGGGGGGGAATGAAATGAGCGATTGTAGACAGTTGAGCATGCGCGCAGGAGGAGCTTGGTCACCGCGCATGGCTATTCTAGCTTTGTATTGTTATTCGCGAGGTTTGATGAATTCCGGTGAACGGTTAAGTTGCCATGTAAACAGCTGTTTTACCACCAGCAAGCGTGCAC
This sequence comes from Orientallactaga sibirica, assembly GCA_036365145.1. Classification (NCBI taxonomy): domain Eukaryota; kingdom Metazoa; phylum Chordata; class Mammalia; order Rodentia; family Dipodidae; genus Orientallactaga; species Orientallactaga sibirica. The sequence goes on from JAEOAD010000003.1 coordinate 69,213,888, forward strand.
AAGGAAACTCTACAAGGTGTTGTCTGTCTTCTGCCAGTTGAATTGTAAGAACTTTGCTTTCTCCAATTAACTCTGAGCTGGCCAGGCACTAGCTTCCAGGTGCTTCTTGCCTGATGCTGTCACTGTACTGTGGGCATGCGCACACGCCTGGAACTGGACTGAAGGATGCAGTGTGAGCACTCACAGGGACACCGGAAGCGCCTGCCACTCACGCAGAGTGGACTTAAATTCTTCAGTGAAAAGAAACAATGTGAAAGAAGGGGAAATAGTTTTGTTGTTGTTGTTGTTTTGTTTTTCAAGGTAGGGTCTCACTCTAGCCCAGGCTGACCTGGATTTCACTATGTAGTCTCAGGGTGGCTTCGAACTCATGATCCTCCTATCTCTGCTTCCCAAATTCTGGGATTAAAGGCGTGCGCCACCATGCTGGGCTGGGAAAATAGTTTTTAGAGAACCAACTTCGCAAATTTATTATTATTTTTTTAGAAAAAAAAAAAAGGTCGATTTCTTGGAAATTTTCAAAAAGTTTTGAGTTTTAGCTTTGTTCTCTATGGCTTTACAATGTTCAAGTCCGGGTCTCCGATGGGAATAAAATACCATCAACATCCTCGATTTTCTTTTCTGGTGTGCATGGGCGTATAGGTAGTGTGTGTGGTACCGTATATGTGGAGTGGATGCACGTGTGTGCGGATGTACGTGAGGCCAGAGAAGAATGTCGGGACTTCTCCACACACACACTTCCTTGAGGCTGAGTCTCTCGCCTAACCCGGAGCTGCCATCGTCAGTCAGACTGGCTGAACAGCAAGATCCAGGGGTTCTTGGGTTTCTGCTCCCAAAAGGACTAAGGTTACAGGCATGTGTGCTTATGTGGGTGTTGGGGAATTGACCGAGGGTGAACCATGCCCTCTTAGTCCTTCATGCTTGAATGGTTAGTACTTTTACCCACTGAGCCATCTTCCTAGACTTAATTTTTTTTTTTGAGGCAAGCCCAACAGACTGGGGTGTGTGTGTTTGTGTGTGTGTGTGTGTTTTAATGTGAGAGTGAGCATGAGCGAGCGAGAGAAAGAGAGAAAGAATCAGCACACTAGGGCCCCCAGCTACTAATCAAACTCCAGACATGTGGGCCATCTTGTGTACATAGGCGACCTTGCATGCTTGCATCACCTTGTGCACCTGGCTTACATGGGACCTGGAGAGTCGAACATGAATCTTTAGGCTTCACAGGCAAGCACCTTAACCACTAAGCCATCTCTTCAGTCCTAACTTTTTTTTTTTAAGGTAGAGTCTCAGCTGGGTGACACAAGCCTTTAATCACAACACTGTGGAGGCAGAGGTAGGAGGATCCCTGAGAGTCGGAGGTCAGCTTGGGGCTACAGAGCCTGGGCTAGAGACCTAGCCTCTGGGAGGAAGAAGAAGGAGGGGGAGAAGGGGGAGGAGGAAGAAGAAGAGGAGGAGGAAGGGGAAGGGGGTGAGGGAGGAGGAGGAAGAGGAAGAGGAAAGATAGGGTCTCTTAGCCCAGGCTGGCCTTAAACTTGCTGTGTATCCAAGGATAACTTTGATCCTTCTGCCTCTTCTTACTTAAACACTAAAAACGAAACTTATTTATGATTTTTAAAAGGTTTTTGTTTTTTAAACAAAAACCGCCTTTTTGTGTGCGCGCGTATGTTAGGGATGGAACTGAAAGGTCTTGCGTATCCTAGGGATACGTTTCACTATGGAACGTGTACACAACCTCGCAAATGGTTCTTTTAACTTTCAAAATGTACTCCTCATCCATAATTTGTTTTGTTTTGTTTTGTTTTTTGAGGTAGGGTCTCACTGTAGCCCAGGCTGACCTGGAATTCACTCTGTATTCTCAGGGTGGCCTCGAACTCATGGCGATCCTCCTACCTCTGCTTCCCGAGTGCTGGGATTAAAGGCGTGAGCCACCACGCCTGGCACCCGTAATTTATTAAGGGAAAAACTGCTAATCACCTGTAGTAATTAAAAAAGAATTAGCCATGGTCTAGAGAGATGGCTTAGTGGTTAACGTGCTTGCCTGCCAAGCCTAAGGACCCAGGTTCAATTCCCCAGTAACCACGTAAGCCAGATGCACAAGGGAGTGCATGTATTTGGAGTTTGTTTGCAGTGGCTCAAGTCCCTGGTGTACCCATTCTCTCTTAAATAAATAAATAAGTATAAATAAATAAATAAATAAAGATATTTTCAAAAGAATTAGCCAACATTTCTTAGATCAAGTCAGGCAAGATACCACCCTTCAAAGAGCCTGCCTTGTGCTCTCAACAATATTATGACCTCAATGAAGAGGGAAAAACAAATCGCCAGAGGAGGAGGGGCATGACTTTTCAATTCTATTATCTTTGGCATTTTGTACTAGTCTGGGGTTTCTCTAGATTTGAGACAAAAAAGCACACATTCATTTTAGGCATTAAAAAAAAATAGTTCTGAATGCCTTTGCAGTTTCTTCCTTGAGCTGTCTTCAGGGAACTATTTATTTTGCTCCTTTACCTTACAAATAGCTAACGGCTTCCAGCCAGGGCTCAACCCAACCCTTTTGTGCCCTGCAGCCATCCTCGTCTTTGAAAGAAAACCGATTCTTTGGAATGCAGTGCGTGCACATGCCTGTCCGGGCGGCAGGCCCCACCTGCTGAGCAGGTAAGGCAGATCCCCATGGAGGCCTTTGTAGCCACATTCCAGCCCTGCAAACTCTTACTCTCTAATTGTTACCTGTCAAACAGGTCAACCAGGCACTTGGATCTGGTCCAAACACGCGCATGTTCCCACGAAACCCTAAACCTGCAAACCTTTGACCTTTCCATAGTTCCTGAGATCCCTTGATTATTTTCACCGGGGCTGGGGGAGATCTGAAGCATGACTTTTAACTGGCACATAGGTTCTCTCTTAACCCCTCCTCGTGGCCTGTAAAGATGATCGCGAGCTGTGTGGGATCTGTGAACTGGTCCACTAGAGTAATACAAGTTGACGGATGGCCCTGGGGACAGAAAGGCTTCCTGAGATGAAGTCTCCCCCAGCCCTAAATCCTGCCAGGCAATCTCAGTGAGTCCACCCTGTGAATGAAGTCTCTGCAGTGGACGGGAACCCTGGTGACTTGCAGGTGAAAATCGCTTCCCTTTCCTTTCTGACATTAGGTTAACAGCCAAGTGTGTGGAGCACACGTGCCGGTGGAAGGCCTTAGGTAGGTCAACAGTACTATCTGGACCTCAGCTTCCCTCTCTAGTAAACAGTTCATCCAGCCCAGGCTGGCCATAAACTTACTATGTAGCCAAGGATAACCTTGAACCTTTGGCCTCTTCGGTGGGGTTTGTTGGGGGGGGGAGGTGTTGTTTATTTATTTTGTTGTTGTTTCTTTCCTAGTGCTGGGATGGAACGCCAGGCTTTCACACATGCTAGGCAAGAGCTCCACCACTGAGCTACATCCCAATTCCCGGTCTGTGATTTTATTTTTCAAATATATTTAATTAATTTATTTATTTGAGAAAGATAAAGAGGCAGAGAGAGAATGGGCGCACCAGGGCCTCCAGCCACTTCAAACTCCAGATGCACGCACCCCCTTGTGCATCTGGCTTATGTGGGTTCTGGAGAAACAAACCGGGATCCTTTGGCTTTTCAGGCAAACGCCTTAACTGCTAAGCCATCTCTCCAGCCCCTGTGATTGTATTTTTTTGTCTCATTGATGACCTCCAAAGTAGGGGAGTCGTGCCTCTGGAGTACAGTGCTCTTTCACTACTGTCACTTGAGGTTCATCAAGTTAGGTACTGGGGGGACCCTGGATGAGATGAGGACTTATGTTGGTTAAGTCACCAGATCTGGGAACTTCCTTCAAGTGTGGGCAAAACCTTAGGTGTCCTCCTCATGGGGACGTCTGGATAGAATACAGGCCATTTTAACCATGCCTACCTTCTATAGCTCACCCAATAATTTCATTCTTCTTAAATGAAAGAGGCAGTTTTGTTTTTTGTCTTTTTAAAAATTGTTTTAGTAGTGCCAATTCTCTTATTTATTTATTTATTATTACTTTTTTTTTTTTTTTCCGAGGTAGGGTCTCACTCTAGCCCAGGCTGACCTGGAATTCACTATGTAGTCTCAGGGTGGCCTCGAACTCATGGTGATCCTCCTACCTCTGCCTCCCAAGTGCTGGGATTAAAGGCATGCGCCACCACGCCTGGCTGATTCTCATTTTTATTCTGCTCATTACAGATTTGAAATCAAAACCATGGCAAGCCTACGGTATCCAAATTCTTTATTGACAGTTGTAGAATCTGGGGCCCAGACAGGAGGTGGAAGTTGCCTGATGTCCTGCTGGTCAGTGGGAGTTGGGCAAGTTGTGGGCTGCCCACACCATCGTCACAGAAATGACCCGGGAAGGTGCTTCCATGCTCACTCCGAAGACGGAATTTCAAAATCCCAGCCCACAGGAACATGAGCCTTTCAGGCAGCTTTCTGAGATAACACGATGCTGTCAGGCCAGTTTGCTGGGATCCTTCTCCTTTAGGCTGGGCGGGTTATTCTACTGGGAGCTCAGCATCGTGTGGTGTAGAGCAGGAACTGGCTCTTCCTGCTTGGTCTGTCCAGCTCAGACTTGTCTGTCAGAGCCAAACCGGCTGGGCTGGCTCCCAGGAGAGAGAGAGAGTTCCTCAGGGCTCTGGGCTGGTTGAGTCAGAGCACTCTGCAGGTCTGCTCAGCACCCTCCTCCCACCTGTGGAGCACCGTGAGTAGGGTAGAGTGCCAGAAGCCCACCTGGAGGGTGCTCTAGGTGCTGGTCACTCATGGGCCTGCTTGGTGCTGTGGGTGCCATGTTGCCCACTGAGCAGAGCTGAAGTAACTGCTCAAGGGACCTTTGGGGACAATGAGTTCTTTGCCTTCTTGTGGAAATAGTGCCAAGAACACATAGACCATGATGCGGCTGCTTTGAGATGAATTTTAAACAGTAATTACAAAACAAACAGAATTAGTATTATTTTTTTCCCCTCTACCAAACACCAGACTTTCCACAAATAATTAACTGTTTAGCTGTTAGCTTTGATCACGACCCACATGTTCCTATTTTACTACTTTGCCCTGGGCTGACTCCACCCGCCATATATCAGCTATGGAACACTGAACAAGTTGCATGGAGCTTCTGCGCTGTACTTGGTTATGCACACAGAGAGGACAGTTGTCACCGTTACCCAACAGCAGTGTTGCAAGGAATCAATGAGATAAAGTTCTGTGCCATGCACAGGGCCTTGCAGAACATAAACATTTAGTAAGTGGCAGCTATTTTTGTTGCCATTGTTGACATAAAACTGTCTAACATAGTGACCCATAAAGTCCAGTTTCTGACATGCTTGACAATCCAAATGGACCTTCAGGTCTGGAGAGATGGCTCAGCAGTTAAGGCACTTGCCTGAAAGGCCTAATGACCCTGGTTCAGTTCCCCAGTACCCATATACAGCCAGTTGCACAAAGTGGAGCATACATCTGGTGTTCCTTTGAAGCAGCTAGAGACCTTGGCATTCTCTCTCTCTCTCTCTCTCTCTCTCTCTCTTTCTCTCTCTCTCTGCTTGTAAATAAATAAATAAAAATTTAAAAACAAATGACCTTCAATGAACTGCAAGCTCTTTGCAGTGAAGTGGAGGCTCTGATATCTTCACATGCCAAAGCAAGCGCTGTCCACCCAGCACCTTCTGTTCTCAGCTCTCTCCCCAGCCATTCCCCACACTGGACATTCATTGATATGGTTTGAAGCAGATTTGGGCATCAAAGGATACAAGCATGCTTAGAAAGGCTCTTTGGAGGAGAGGGTGATTTGGGGTTACGGTCTGGGGTCCTTCCCCCTTCATGACCTTCCTCTGTCGATTGCATAGTACTAGCCCCAGTGAACAATGGCTCTTCTCTGCCCTTCTCCGGGGCCCCCACAGTGATCACAAAGCTGGCTTTCAGAGAAGAGGAAACAAATCCAATGACAGGACCCTCTGACTGGGTGATTGGCTCCCCAGTCCTCAGTGTCCACAGTTCTCTTCAATGTCCTGGCTTAGAACGGCCAGGTGGCCAATCTAAACCTAAAATCTGGCCTCTAGGGATGGCTACGGATGGGCGGGTTGCATGGGGTTTGCTGGGCATTGGACTGGGGGTAGAGAAGGAGGCAGACCATCCAGGTCTGCAAGCAGGAAGTAGATGGCCTAGTCCATGAGGTGTGTTGAGTCCACACCAGGATAGTTTATAATGACTGTTAATTGGTGGAACATACAATCCCTTAGGAGGGATTATCTGGATTAGGTGAACTGAGTGGGGGGGGGAGGGCAGCAGGCAGTGTCATTCCATTGTAATGGGAAATTCTGTAATGGGGAAATTGGGGTTCTGGAGTGCTTCCTGGAACCCTAAGCCCTGAGTTCATATCTGCAAACTAACCAAAGAATTGGCAATTCCAGATTCAAGAGAATGATTTTTTAAATATTTTGCTTATTTATTTATTTGAGAGAGAGAAAGAGGCAGAGAGAGAGAGAGAGAGAGAGAGAGAGAGAGAGAGAGAATGGGCACGCTGGGCCTCCAGCCGCTGCAAACGAACCCCAGATGCCTGTGTCCCCTAGTGCATCTGTCTTATCTGGGTCCTGGAGAATCGAACCGGCATCCTTTGCCTTTGCAGGCAAAGGCCTTAACCGCTAAGCCATCTCTCCAGCCCAAGAATGATTTTTTAAATACCATATTGTATTCAGATTTTACAAAGGAGTGTGGAAAGGGGAAGGTTGGGAGGTAAAGGGAGATAAAAGTGGGGAGAAGAGAAGTACACTAGTTAACTCTGTGACTAGATAGGGATCTGGGAGAAAAAGCATGAAAAGAAAAGAGGAAAAGAGAAAAGAGTTCCTGCCATGTGAGGAGCTGGAGAGTAAGGGCTAGGAGGCCCTCCCAGCTGGGCCTGGGCTAGGACTTAGACTGAGCCCTTACCTGGCCTCACCCAAAGCTGGAAGTTCCCACCTGCTCCCCCACCCCACCCCCGCAAAGGTATTTATAACCTTAGGGTGGTGGGCTGTCTTTTGGCCCAGGTCAATCAGAGGGCCAGCTGGATGGTTAGGTCTAGGGGCTGTCTCAGGAAGAGATTAGCTTAACTTGACCAACCACAATGTTTAAATCCTATGAAAGACCTCTCTCCCAGGAGGGGTCCTGAGTGTGTGGAGAAACAGTTCTTTGGAATTAAGCAAGAGATAAGAAAAACTTTCCTGCCCTGTTTACCTTCAGGGGTCCAGTCACCCTAACTCTAACACCCTTCACCATGGGCTGGAGTCCTGAACTATGTATAAAGGAGATCACAGGCTAAGTACCAGCCTTCATTGCTCTCTGCTTCCTTGCAGTGGACTGAATGTGATCAGCTGTCTCAAGCTCCTGCCACCATTCCTTCCCCTCCATGTTGAACTGGAACCTGGAACTGTAGGCTGAAAACAAACACTTCCTCCCTTAACTGATTTTTTTTTTAAAGATTTTATTTTAATTTATTTATTAGAGACAGAGAGAGGGAGAGAGAGAGAGTGAGAATGGGCGTGCCAAGGCCTCTAGCCACTGCAAATGAACTCCAGATGCATGTGCCATCTTGTGCATCTGGCTTATGTGGGACCTGGAGAAATGAACATGGATCCTTAACCATTAAGCCATCTCTCCAGCCCTCTTAACTGACTTTTTTAAAAAATATTTTTATTGTTATTTATTTATTTGACAGAAAGAGGGAGAGAGAATGAGTGCGCCAGGGCCTCCAGCCACTGCAAATGAACTCCAGACGCATGCGCCACCTTTTGCATCTGGCTAACATGGGTCCTGGGGAATTGAACCTGGGTCCTTTGGCTTTGCAGGCAAATGCCTTAACTGCTAAGCCATCCCTCCAGCCCTGTCTTAACTGATTTTTGTCAGGTATTTTGTCCCAGCAACAAAAGGTGGCTAGTATACACCCTGACTAACTGGTGCTTCTGACGAATCACAAATCCAGTCAGCTCTCTTTTCTAGGTCAATCTCAAGTGCACTGATTATCACACAGTCTCATTGCCTCATTCCATATAGAGCTCCAAGGTTTTGCATTTGAAAGACTCCCCCCACCTGCACCCCCGCCACCCTAGGTAGGGTCTCTGACCTAGAATTCACTATGTAGTCTCAGGGTGGCCTTGAACTCAAAGCAATCCTCTGCTCTGCATCTCAAGTGCTGGGATTAAAGACGTGTGCCACTACGCCTGGCTCAAGGTTTTGTATTGGAATCAATGCGATAGCCTCTCAATTGGTCTCCTAGCAGTGGCCCTGTGGCCTTTGGTGCTCTTGGTCAGAGGTACCTCTCCAGCCTCCCTGGCCTCAAACTCTCTCTGTTCCAGGGCACACTATTCCCTTAGCTTCAAGGTGGTTTAGACGCTGCTTTCCATAGGAATGTCTGCACTGTACAGGTTCTGGTCTATAGCATCCTCCCAGCCTGTAAGCCCCAAGTGGCAGGCCTGGATTCCATCCCAGTGAACATGGTAGGCCACATTTGGTGCAGTGCTTGCAGCAGCCCTGCAACCTGTGGATCCTCATTTTAATCTCGGTAACTGTCCTGAGTTACAAGGGTGACCAAACCCACTTGGCAGATGAAGAAATTTCCGTTCACAGACATGAAAGGACTCGTCCAAGGGCAGCCAGATAGTACAGGGACAGAGGCCACCTTTTTATTTATTTATTTGAGAGAGTGAGAGAGAAAATGGGTGCACCAGGGCCTTCAGCCACTGCAAATGAACTCCAGACACACGAGCCCCCTTGTGTGCATGTGCAACATTGCACACTTGCACCACTGTGCATCTTGCTTACGTGGGACCTGGAGAGTCGAACACGAGTCCTTAGACTTCGCAGGCAAGCACCTTAACCGCTAAGCCATCTCTCCAGCCCCAGAAGCCACCTTTTAATCCAGGCCTCTGGGAGATCCAAGCCTGCGCTTTTGACTTCTCCAATGCACGCTCAATTTACTCCACAATTAAGCAAGGCAGGGGCCAAGCTGCTTGTAGGTGATGGTCTGAGTCACCATTGAAGGAGAACAAAAGGTTCCAATCCCTTTGAAGTTCAAACCCAAGCAGACCTCTGTCTATCTTTCAAGAGCCATGGGCTCTTCAGGAGCAGGTGACAGAGAGATCCCATCTTAAACATAAGGTGGCTGCTGGGTGTGGTGGTACATACCTTTAATCTCAGCATTTTCCAGGTCATCTGAGGCTAGAGTGAGATCTTGTCTCAAAAATAAATAAATATAAAAGGAGGCAGAGCTATTGATGAAGGCTCCTGATACTGACTTCTGGCCTCCACACATGAGCACATGTGCCCACCCACGCACATACAAACATGCATATACATACTCACATTGTAGCAGACAGCTTCAGGTTCGCTGAGATGAACTTCCAGACCAGGCACAGTTTTGGAGGAAGGGATATTATTTATTGAAGCTTACAGATCCTGGGGAAGTTCCATAAAGTCAGGAGAAGCAGCCTGCTCTTCACAGGACCAGGCAAGGGAGAAAAACCAACCAGGCACACAGCACACAGAGCAAAACTACAGCCAAAAGGTCACACAGCACACTTCAGGAACTCCTGCTAGGCACATTTGCATATCTTTACAATGGAATCTCAAACCCACCATTAACACCTTAAGATCGGCCCCAAGTGACATTGCCTTTAGCAAGGTGATTGCAGATGGAAAGTATAACTAATAAAACACTGAATATATTGGGGGACATATATTCAAACTACCACACACATACATGACACCTACATACACATGCATAAAAAAGCTTGGATACAGATTCTATTGATTTTTTTAATGAAATGTTTTTGCTTTTTTTTTTTAAGGTTTAAATTTATTTATTTATTTATTTTAGAGAGAGTGTGAGAGAGAGACAGAGAGAGAATTGGCACACCAGGGCCTCAGCCACTGAAATCGAACTCCAGACACTTGTGCCACCTCGTGGTCATATGCGACCTTGCGCTTGCTCACCTTTGTGCATCTGGCTAATACGGGGTCTGGAGAGTAGAACATGGGTCCTTAGCCTTTGCAGGCAAGCTCCTTAGCCACTAAGCCATCTCTCCAGTTCTTTTTGCTTTATTTTTTTCTGGGAAAGAGAAAGAAGTAGAGAGAGAAAGAAGAAGGAGGCAGAGAGAAAGAGAGAATGGGTGCACCAGGGCCTTTCAGCAGCTGTGAACGAACTCCAGATATATGTGCCCCCTTGTGCTCATGTGCAACATTGAGTGCTTGTGTCACTGTGCATCTGGCTATGTGGGACCTGAAGATTCAAACTTGCATTCTTAGGCTTCACAGGCAATGCCTTAACAATTAAGGAATTTCTCCAGCTCTTTATTATTTATTTATTTTGGTTTTCAAGGTAGGGTCTCACTCTAGCCCAGGCTGACCTATAGTCTCAGGCTGGCCTTGAACTCACAGCAATCTTCCCACCTCTGCCTCCCAAGTGCTGGGATTAAAGGTGTGTGCCACCATGCCTGGCGATGCTATTGCTTTTAATTTGCCATTAATTTGAGGCTAACCTGGGCTACAAAGTGAAATTCTGTCTTAAAAACAAGACAACAATAAAAAAGAGTTAGCATGAATATTTACAAGGACCAAAACCCTGGGTAACACACACACACACACACACACAACACACACAAGCATGAATGCACACATGCACAGCAGGCATTCATAAAACAAATGTGAAGGTCATCTCATGTGGAGACACATTGCTTGCGTTAGTGGAAGCAATGAGGAATACGTCTGAACTTGAATGTCAGAAAATGACATGAATCAATTAGTGGCTGAGTGAAGCAATTGAAACACATCCGACTTCCTACCTGTAAAAGGAAATGATGTTTCATAACAATGTGTGATAATAACTCTCAGTGGTATGGAACTCTGTGAGGCTAAAAAGATACAGTGTGAAAATGACTTTTAAACACAATCACAGGGGCTGGAGAGATGGCTTAGTGGTTAAGGCGCCTGCCTCCGAAGACTAAGAACGCTGGTTTCAATCTCCAGCGGTTCCAGTCTCCAGGTCCCATGTTTAGCCAGATGCAAAGTGACACAAGGGCGCAATGCCACACTTGACCACAAGGGGGCGCACACATCTGGATTTCGTTTGCAGCAGCTGAGAGGCTGCTGGGCACGCCCATCTCTTTCTTCTTCGGTTTCTGTCTCTATCCAAAAAAAAAAAAAAAACAATCACAGGCAGGGGCTGAAGAAATGGCTTAGCAGTTAAAGCCCTTTCCTGCAAAGCCTAAGGACCAAGGTTCAATTCCCCAGTATCAACAAAAAGCCAGATGTGCAAGGTAGCAACTCTGGAATTTGTTCCTTGCAGTGGCTGGAGGTCCTGGTGCGCCTATTCTCCCTTCCTCACACAGCATTTGTACAGCTCAGATACCCCATGGAAGAAGTAATAGGATTGAGCAAACATCTGTGCCCACAGCAAGTCAACCACCAGAAAGTGCAGCTGAACATACAGCACACTCCTGTAATCCCAGCCCTTGGGAGGCCAGCTTGGGCTACATGATGACTTCCAGGCCAGCCAGAGCTACACTGTGAGACCTTGGAGAGAGAGAGAGAGAGAGAGAGAGAGAGAGAGAGAGAGAGAGAGAGAGAGAGAGAATATACCATGCAATAAAACTGGTTAAAATTGGCTGCAGAAAACATCACTAACCAGGTAAGTATGGTGGTTCCAGCACTAGGGAGGCTGAGGTAGGAGGATCGTTGTTAGTTTGGGACTAGCCTGGGGCTATAGAGTGAGTTCCAGGTCAGCCTGGGCTAGCGTGAAACCCTACTTCGAAAAACAAACAAACAAAAATATATAAATATATTCGGTTTGGAAGCTGGGTGTGGAGGCGCACGCCTTTAATCCCAGCACTTGGGAGGCAAGGGTAGGAGGATCGCTGTGAGTTCAAGGCCACTCTGAGACTACATAGTGAATTCCAGGTTAGCCTGGGCTAGAGTGAGATCCTACCTAGAAAAACCAAAAAAATAAAGAAAGAAAGAAAAAGAAAGAAATTCGGTTTGGAAACTTCATGGAGATCAACGTGTTATGTAATGCAGCTCCTGCACGAAGGCTTTTCAATGAGTTTCTAGCACTCGGGAGGTTTGTCAACTAAATGTGTTGGCATCTTCTTGGCAATCCACTGTACTTATAATGCTGGTGCTAATGAAGTTGGGGTTTTGGCGAAACTTCATTCTGTCATGCACTGGAATGTCTGATTCTGCCCATTTTTGTCAGCTGTAGTCAGGTTTCGTGCACGCTGCCTGATTTCTCAAACTAGATTTTGCCTTTGGCCCTACTTAGCCTGGAGACATTCTGCTTAAGATATATTAGAGTGAAAAGTATTTTACCCAATAACATTTGAGAAGAAGTTAAAAAAAAAAAAACACAGAAGGATAAATTACACTGAAATTTCATTTGGATTACCTAATCCGATCAGAGGGGATGTTGGGGTTGGACAAAACTAAGATCCCAAGGCTCTTAGCCTTTTTTATGGGATTAGGAAAGGGATGGTTTCTCTCCCTCCATTTCTCCCTCCTTTCCTACATTCTTCCATTCCTTCCTATGTTTCTTTCTTTTTCTCCTGTAGTCCAGGCTAGCCTTGAAGTTGCTATGCAGTCGAAAATGGACTTGAGTTTCTGATCCTCCTGTCTCTACCAGTGCTGGATGACAGGGGTGCCTCACCACACCTAGCTGGTTTCGTATGTGTGTTTAAGATGGTTTTTGTTATGTAGTTCAGGCTTGCTTCAAGCTCGCTTGGTAGCCCAGGCTAGCCTTGAATTTGCAGCAATCCTACCACATGTTGGGATTACAGGGATGGTACACCACCCCAGGCTTGTTAGATTATTTTTTTTCCAGCCATTCATGAACATTGTTTTAGTCCGTTATTTTACTCAGTGCATTACACTAGAGCGGGGAGATGGCTTAGCAGTTAAAGGCGCTTGATTGCAAAGTCTTCAGGCCCAGGTTCAATTCCGCACATAAAGCCATATGTACAAAGTGGTGCAAAGATATAGAGTTCGTCTACAGTGGCAAGAGATCCTGGTATACTCCCACTCGTCCCCTCTCTCTCACTATATTTCTCCCTCTGTTGCAAATAAATAATGTTTTTTAATATTTTATTTTTATTATTTTTATTTATTTATTTGAGAGAGAGATACAGAAATAGGCAGGTAGAGAGAGAGTTCGCAAACGAACTCCAGATGCATATGCCTCCCTTGTGCATCTGGCTTACGTGGGTCCTGGAGAATAACTCTCCAGCCCTAATGTTTTTTTTTTTTTTTTTAATCACACTAATCACGTGTTTGTTCTTTTACTTATCTGTATAAAAATATCCATTATGCCAAAACACATAAGTAAAAAGACCTAAAATATATACCTCTCAGACCAGAAAGCCAGAAAGTTGGTATTTATTACAGGTAAGTTCTCACACAGGTCCTCAAGGAACATAAGCAAAGATGGCTGTAGTGTGGGCAACTGCGAGGAATATGGAGGAATTTCAGTGGGGGTGTGAGTAAGAAAATGGGTGGAAACACACTGGGATCCTTGTCACCAAGCAGCATGGATAGAGTGAAAAAAAATCACCTGGCACAGTGGGTCTTGAACACAACACATTTTACCAGGTACCAATGCAGTTATAAAAAGAAACAAAGCAGGGCTGGAGAGAAGGCTTAGCCAGTAAGACGTGTGCCTACGAAGCCTAAGGACCCCGGTTCGATTCTCCAGGTCCCACGTAAGCCAGATGCACATGGTAGCGCATGTGTCTGGAGTTCATTTGCAGTAGCTAAAGGACCTGGCACGCCTGTTCTCTCCTCCCCCTTCTCTGCCTCTAATAAATAAATAAGTAAATAAATAAATAAATAAATAATTTTTTTAATTGTTAAAAAGGAACAAAGTACATTTTTCCAATTTATATAGGGCTGTGGTCTGACTTAGCATTCTTGAAGCCCAGGATGTGATTGCTGGCACTGAAAACAACAACAAAGCCCACTGCACAGAAGCACCAGCACTCACTGTTCCTAGAATGGATGCCCGTGGAGGAGGAACGCCGAGAAACAGGAATGACTATGAAAGTAGTGAGGAGCCCTGATGGACCAGTGATGGTCAAGTGCCACAGTGAACGTGCCCAGGGCACTCTCCCCACCGAGACAGGGTTCCTCTTCCTGCTCAACCCTGTGACTCCTGGGCCAGCTGTGTAAGCGAGGTTAATCATTGCCACGTGGGTTTCTTGAGCTCTTTGGACGCACTTGGATACTCTTTAGGTCAGAGGTTCTCAGCCTTGACTGCACATTAGACAGCTGGGGAGATATTGAAAACACCACCACTGGGCCCTTGTCCAAAGAGCTGATGTTGTCTTAGGGACCCAGGAAGCGGTGTGTGTCTTCAGAGACCCAGGTGATTCTGATGTGTGTCGGAAATTCACAGCTGTTGCTTTTGACTTCTATATTTTTCTTTCTAGTTGCTAATATTGCATCCTTTGGCATTTCAAAAATCACTATTGAAGTCAGATTTTCCTCTTTTCTTTTTTACAAATATTTATTGACCATCTCCAGATATTCCTTTTGCCAAACCTCAATTTCATGATTAACAGAGAACACCAAAGACAACGAAATTCATTTCATTCATTTACTTAACACATGCAAATTATTTGTGAGGCTGTGTGTGCTTGGGTCGGGGACTGCATCATTCTTCGGGGTGTGCCTGTAGTGTAGTTTTATGCAAATGAATCCCTCTGTAGCTGATCAGTGCACAACCTGAGTGGCTTTGGGTCACATTCTTAACTTCCATGAAGTGTAACAGTCCTGGGCTGGAAGATTATGTCAGGGATCCTTGCACAGTTGGGGGTGGGGGAGGTCAACAGGAAGGGTTTGTTGGAGGAAATGAAATTTTAATTCAAATCTAAACAATGAGTATTGGAGGGCTGGGTATTGGAGGGCTGGAGGGATGCAGCCAGGTGTGGTGGCGCATACCTTGAATCCCAGCACTTGGGAGGCAGAGGTTGTAGTTCGAGGCCACCCTGAGACTACATAGTGAATTCCAGGTCAGCCTGAGCTAGAGTGAGATCCTACCTCGAAAAAAAAAAAAAAGTATTGGTGGTGGGGAGCAGGAAGAGCTGTGCACTCAGGGGTGCGGTCTCTGAAAAGGCAGGAAGACTTTTCTGTGCTCCTACCATCATGAAGGAGCTGGGTGAGACACAGGTCTGCTCCCAAACGTTGGGAGACAAGCTGATGTGATGAGAATGCAGTAAATCACAAATGGGCCTTGGGGGCTGGAGAAATGGCTTAGCGATTAAGGCATTTGCCTGCAAAGCCTTAGGACCCTGGTTTGATTCTCCAGGTCCCATATAAGTCAGATGCACAAGGAGGCGCACACATCTGGAGTTTGCAGTGGCTAGAGGCCTTGGCGCACACCCACTCTCCCTCTCTCTCTTTCCCGCTCTCAAATAAATAAATGAAAATAAATGGGACTTGGAAGCTCTTTCTGTGATCAATGGAGGGACCCCAAGAATGGATGAAGGAAACTGGTTAAGGGCCTGTTAGGCAGGCATGGGTAGGGAAAGGTGGTGGCTTGGATGAGCCTAGTAGCCTGGGGAAAGAAAGAGACAAACACATATCAGAGACATTCAGAGGCGGCAGGATGTGGAGGGTGCCTTGGTCCTGGCAGAGGGAGAAGGCTGAATGTACATAGAGGCAAGGCCAGCCACTGAGACTGAGAAAAGCCAGTGGGAAGGTGTGACTTTGTCTTGAACATGTCAGTTTTGAAAGGTAGGTTAGGTTCCTGTAGAGCAGGCGCTGGAATATGGTTTAGAAAACACGGTATTTCTTAATTTCTTAGCGTGTGCTCTAAGAGTGGTGTAGCAGAAAAAAAGTATGTGTGGTGGAGCATGGGGGTGGGGAGGAATGACAGAAGGAGGGGCAGAGGGAAGAGGAGAAGGAAGAGGAGGACAGTTAGCCATAGGTGAGGCCTAATGACAACTGTGGTTGTGGCAGATGTTGTTTTCTTTTTTAAAAGTTCATTTATTTTTATTTTTATTTATTTATTTGACAGAGAATGGGCACGCTAGTGCCTCCAGCCACTGCAAACGAACTCCAGATGCATGTACCCCCTTGTGCATCTGGCTAACGTGGGTCCTGGGGAATCCAACCAGGGTCCTTTGGCTTTGCAGGCAAATGCCTTAACCGCTAAGCCATCCCTCCAGTCCCAGACATTGTTTTCTTTTTTTTTAAAATTTTTATTATTTATTATTTCAGTCCCTATGTTTTCTTTTTCTATACTTACATACAAAAAACACATATTTCCCTCCCCTCCCCCCATTCCACTTTAGAACTCCAATGTCCATCATATCCCCTCCTCTCTCCATTATCTCTCTTTTAATTTGATGTCATCATCTTTTTCTTCCATTTTGAGGGTCTTGCGAAGGTATTGCTAGGCACTGCAAGGTTATGGATATAGAGGCCAATTTCTGCCAGATGTTGTTTTCTAAAGCTGGCCTCATCAACATGTATTCCCTCCTGCCCCTCCCCCTGTTCTTATGGTATAATACTGATGCTTTTCTGTGGGGAAGTAGGGTCTGTGGTTCATACCCTTGAACCTGGGTGCATGTTTATAACTGCCTGACCAGACTGATGCTGCATGATCTCTGAGCCTAGGTCATAAAAGGTAATATGGGCTTCTGTCTGGCTCTTTCTTGGGGAGCTGATAAGCAGGCTACCCAAAGGATTTCCATGCTACAGAAAGCATAAGGGGAGATCATGAGGAGACAGAAAAAAACCAAAGAGGCCAGTAGTTGCAGCTGCCCCCCTGTGAAACCCCCCCCCAGCCCGCACCACCTCAACATCCATCGACTGAGTGCACCGAGTCCAGGTACCAGATGTGTGAGTGAGCTTTCAGGTACATACAATTGTGACCTTCAAGGCAACCCAGCAGACACACAGTAAAACAAAGACAAGCTGTCTCTTCGTCTTCATCTCTCACTCCAAGCCCTGTCCAGAAGCAGTTAGATTTTGGGGTGGTTTATCACCAGAGAATGAGGGCTAGCTAAATGCAAAAGTGTATCAAACTTAATCCCAGCACTTGGTAGGCAGTGGTAGGAGGAGCTCAGTGAGTCTGAGGCCAGTCTTGGACTACAGAGTGAGTTCTAGGTCAGTTTGGGCTAGAGTAAGACCGTATCTAAACAAATAAATAAAATAAAATAATAAAATAAAATAAAGAAGCAGGGCTGGAGAGATGGCTTAGTGGTTAAGGTGCTTGCCTGCAAAGGTAAAGGACCCAGGTTCGACTCCCTAGGATCCATGTAAGCCAGATGCACAAAGGGGCGCATGCATCTGAAGTTCGTTTGCAGTGGCTGGAGGCCCTGGCACACCCATTTTCTCTCTACCTATTTCTGTATCTCTCTCTCTCTCTCAAATAAATAAATAAAAATAAAATAAATAAAAATAAACACTTAAAAGAAGTATATCAAGCAAGCACCCCCTCAGGAGTTACACAACTGAGCCAGACAACCCACTTGCAGCTCTCACAGCATAGTCACTCCAGTAGCTGAGAGACAAGAGGCATTTGGAACCAACAGACTTGGGGTTAGTTTCCAGCACCACAGCGCACTGCATCTCCTTGGAGAGCAAGTCGTCATCTGTATGGGAGAGACTCAGGCCTAGCCTGTTCCTGGGCTGGAAGGACTATAGCTTATTCATTCAGTGAGCGCTTACAAAGCGCTGTGACATACCAGACACTGTTCTAGACATGGGCTATTCAATAACCCACGCTCAGGGAACGTGTGCCTTCCTGGAGCTTGTCGACTGCTGAGAGAGAAACGTGGATTAAACACTAATGATACCACTCACTGTGGTAAGTGAGAAGAAAACGTTTGTGGGAGAACAATAGTGCATGAGATATAGATGCTCAAGAAGTAGTACTTACAGGGCTGGAGGGATGGCTCAGCAGTTAAGGCACTTGCCCATAAAGCCTAACAACCAGGGTTTAATTCCCCAATACCCACGTAAAACCAGATGCACAAAGTGGCACATGCATCTGGAGTTTGTTTGCAGTGGCAAGAGGCCCTGGTGTGCCTATATACACATTCTCACTCTCTCTTTCTCTTTCTGCCAGGCATGGTGGTACATGTCTTTAATCCTGGCACCTGGGAAACTGAGGCAGGGTGATCACTGTGACTTCGAGGCCAGCCTGAGACTACATAGTGAATTCCAGGTCACTTTGCGCTAGAGTGAGACCCTACCTCGAAAAGCCAAAAAGAAAAGGAAAGAAGAAAAGAAAAGAAAGAGAAAGAAAGAGAGAAAGGAAAAAAGAAAGAGAGAAAGAAAGGAGAGAGAGAGAGAGAGAGAGAGGGTACTTACAACCATTCTTACTAGTGGGAAGATGTTTAATGGGATCATGTTGACAAAATTGTGAAAAGAGACATTTTATCTTCTACATCTATAGTCCCTCTCTCTGCTATTTTCATTACATTTCCTGGGAAATTTAAGGAAATATAACACTTCATTTTTTTTTTCTTATTGAAATTGGTAGAGCCACAAAATGGTGTAAGGTCATAAGTTTGATCTATAGCACCACACACACACACACACAGCAGCAGCAAATTGGTAATAGCACCATTAAATACTTGCATGAAGAAGGGAACAGATTACAAGTTTACAGGTCTTCAGATCATCCATGGAGGCTGGGATGTAACTCAGGGGGAGAGTGCTTGCTTAACATGAACACCACCCTGGGTTTGATGCTTAGCACCACACACACACACACACACACACCCCACATGGAGAGGCTGCCTGTGTCACACAGAGCATATATACTCACTCTTGAACTTCTTACACCGAAAGGCACAGGTTTCCTCCTCATGCCTTCATCAATCAGAAACAGCATTAAGGTGCTTTGCATGTGATGGTCGTCTGCTGCGCAGTAGATTGGAGCCACTGGAGCATTATTGACACAAAGCTGACTCATGTGGCAGGAGAGTTTGCCAGTATGAGCTGGGAGTGAATAGGAGAGGCGTTTTATAACTTATCGGGCAGAATCACTGATAATTACCCCCATGGGGATAGCATGTCCATATCTACTGGGGCTTGACACCCTCCCTGGCTTGGTAACATATTAACTCCATTTTATAGAGGAGAAAATCGAGACTCACAGAAGTTTAAGCAGCTCACTCAAGGTCTCAGAACCATGACTTGACCAGACCTTAACTTTGCAAAGCCCTGCCCACCACACTAAGCTGTTTTGAGAGCAGGAAAAAGCCGGGGGGTGGGGGGGGCTGAGGTACGTGGTGGCACCTGAGAGGGGCTGGCTCAGCAGCTGTGGACGTTCATCCTAGAGACTTAGTTCAACACAGACAGCTATGTCTGTTTGCAGCCGCCTCTGATCCATTACACGTGTTTTTAAAAATGTGTGTGGTATGCAAATATGCGTGTTTATATGTGTGTGGCCCTGTGTGTGCATAAGTAAGCATGTCTATGTGTGTATTTATCTTATATGTGGCGCTGCGTGTGCATGGGTAAGCATGTATATATGTATGCATGCATGTGGAGGTCAGAGATTGACATCAGGGGTCGTCCACGATTGCTCTCCGCCTTATTTATTGAGACAGGGTCTCTCACTTACCCCAGAGCTCATGGATTTGGCTAGTGAGACTAGCTAGCCAGCCCTAGATATCCAAGTGACTTTGCCTCCTGAGGACCATGATTCCAGGCGCTCATCACCATGCCCAGCGCTGATGTGGTTTCAAACTCAGGTCCTCATGCTTATGCCACAAGTACTTTACCAATTGAGCCATCTCCCCAGTCTCACACATGCTGGGTTTTTGTTTGTTTATTTTTTTGTTTTGTTTTCCTGTACCAGGGATTGAACTCAGGGGTCATGCGCCTGCTAAGCAAGCATTCTACCATCTACCACTGAGCGGAACCCCAGCCCGCTCTCATACATCTGAAGCAAGGGACAATGTAACCAGGTTCTGAGGGACAGAAGACAGCCAAAAATGACCTGGACCTGAGCAAATGTTGGGGCCAGAAGGAGACACACAGGTCAGTACAGCGGCCGTAATTCTGCTGGAGAGTATGGCTATGCAGGGGTGTGTAGTGTGGATATGTGCAAGAAAGACAGCACGCTCAGGGATGGATGTCTGTGTGAGAGAGATTGGTGTGTTTACCTGGGAACATAGGAGTGTTAGTGAGCTGGTGCATTTGTGCCCCTGGATACACTGGCAAACAAGTGTGGATAAGAGACAGTGTGTGTACATGTTGTGTTTACGGATACAGTTCTGGGAGTGTGCATGCATGTGTCTGTGTGTGCGTGTGCGCATGCATGTGCAAAGAGGCTCAGATTGAAAGTGCCTTTGTTGCTTTCACTTCTACAAAGCATATATCAGCCCCGACTGACTTGAGCACTGGGGATGTTTTGTTGTTTGCTTTGGGGAGGGGGAATGTCTGAAGAAACACAGTCGGTCTGTCTGTCGCACAGTGACTCTGAGCCACTCACCCCCTAGAGAGAAATTCCTACGCCCCAGCAGGTATCATTTAGAGCCTTTCTCAATTAGCAATCATAACACCCGAAGCTTTGAACAGTTGCTATATGTTTATCTTCCTCTTCAAGTTCACTCAGTTGCCTCTCATAACCAGCCAAGTTCAAACAACCTCCTGTCTGGCAGCCCTGAAGACAATTCCCCAGCCCCCTCCACAAGTAGTTTTATATATATATATATATCCAGACCCAGCTAGGAGCTGATCTCCATGATCTGCTGCTGTTCTGAAAATTGTGCTTTTGCAGTGACTTCCTATGCTAAAAATATATATCTGCCGTGTGTGGTAGTGCACCCCTTTAATCCCAGCACTTAGGAGGCAGAAGTAGGAGGATCACTGTGAGTTCAAGGCCAGCCTGAAACTACATAGTGAATTCCAGGTCAGCCTGGGATAAAGCAAGAACCTTCTATCTCAAAAAAATAAATAAATAAAAATAAATAAAAACTAACTAACTAATAATAATAATAATAAATATAGATCCAACAGGAAGACTGCAAAACCAAAAAAAAAAAAAAAAACTCTGATGGAAACTCAGTCCATAGGTTGCCTTCTCGTTGCTGGGGCAAAACACCTGACCAAAAGCAGCTGATGATAGAAAAGGGTTTATTTCTACTCACAGTTTTGAGGGAAAGTTTCACCACGGCCAGGAAAGCATGGAAGAGCAGAGACTTTGCATCCCATCTTGCCATTCCAGCTGGAAGTTTGCAGCAAGAGTGAGCTCGCTGGTAAACACACCCGATAGGGCTGGACTAAAAGGCCTCAGGACCCTCCCCCCAGTGACACTCCTCTTCCAGCAAGGCTCCACCTCCTACACGCTCCCTCCACCAGCTGGGGATTGAGTATGAAGGCTTAATCACAAACACGAGAGGCTATGGGGGACATTTCACATTTAATCCACCGCACCAGAGGAAGAGAAAGATGTTGCAATGTATGTGTTCTGCTGCTTAATTTTCATGTATGGCAAATACAGTTGTTAGAGGTGCAATACCTGGTACTGGGTGAGAGTATGTCTTCAGGGGCTCAGTGTAGCTGAGCCATAGAGCACTTGCCTAGCACGTACAAGACTTGGGTTGAATCCCCAGGGACGGATGGAAAGAAGGAGGAAGGGAAGGAGGAAAGGAAAGTCATATTCTCTGGATTCTAATTATTATTCTGTTTGCTTTTCCCTAAGCCTCAGTTTGCATTTAAGACAAAGATGATGATAGACTTACCATATAGGATTGAAGAATGGAATATGAGGGCTGGAGAAATGGCTTAGTGTTTAAGGCACTTGCCTGTGAAGCTAAAGGACCCAAGTTCAATTCCCTAGAACCCATATAAGTCAGATGCACAAGGGGGGGACACACATCTGGAATTCGTTTGCGTGGCTGGAGACCCTGATGTGCCCATTCTCTCTCTCTTCCCCTGCCTATTTTCTCTCTCAAATAAATAAAGAAAAAAATTATAGATACATTAAAAAAAAGAATGGAATATGATAATGTATACAAAGAGTTCAACACAGTGCTGGTTGCCTAGTAAACAATCAGTTCAGCCACACTGTTACTTTTATTACTGTGTCAGGATTTGAATTACATTCACGTTTACTTTTTTTAAAGAATATTTTATTTATTTATTTATATACTTATTTATTTAAAGAGAGAGAGAGAATGAGAAAGAGGCAGAGAGAGACAGAAGGAGAGAATGGGCACACCAGGGCCTCTAGCCACTGCAAACAAATTCCAGACACATGCGCCACCTTGTGCATCTGGCTTATGAGAGTACTGGGGAATCAAACCTCAGTCCTTAGGCTTCACAGGCAAGTGCCTTAACCACTAAGCCATCTCTCTAGCCCACATTTGCTTTTTTTTTTTTTTCAAAAAATTTTAAAAGAAATATTTATTTATTTGTTTGAGAGAGATAGAAAAAGAGGGAGATAGAGAGAGAATAGGTATGCTAGGGCCTCTAGCCATTGCAAATGAACTCCAGATGAATGAGCCACTTTGTGTATCTGGTTTACATGGGCCCTAGAGAATTGAACCTGGGTTCTTTTACTTTGTAGGCAAGCACTTTAACTGCTAAACCATCTCTCCAGCCTCATTTACTTTATTTTACTTTTAAAAAATATTTATTTATTCATTTGTTTATGATGAAAGACTGCCGGGGTTTTTTCCCTCCACCACTGGCAGGTAGAGCAGAAGAGAGAGAGAACCGGGCCAGCCGCTTCTCTTGAGGCTGAGCGGGAAGGCGGATGTCGGCGACTCAAACCCCTCCCCCCCCCAAAACACCGGGGAGAAAAACCACATTGAGTCACGGAGACCGTCTAGGGCGGGAATCTCTCCGTTTATTGTCAGGGGAGGTATTTATATATTTTGAGGAAGGGGGCGGGAAGAGGGGATGAGAGAAAGGTATAAGGGCCAATAGTATTTCATCACGTCAGCAGTAGCTGGGCGGAGGCAGTTTCGGCTTAGGCCTTGCTGAGAATTAGGCCAAAGACAGGTCGCCAAACTCAGGAAGTTCCACTAGGCCTCACCCCCGGGCCTCATAGGGCCCAACAAAAGACCTGAAAATCAAAGTATAGGCTTCAGCTGCCTTGCAGGCCTCAGGCTAAACTCAGGTCAGGTTCCCAGAATGTAAGTAAGAATAAACAGTTACTGGAAAGACCATGCTGACCCAAAATAATGAGCCAATTTGACAAAATAAGCTAAAAGTTTCTCAGCTACTGCATAATCAATCATATTAGAAATTTCCCTTCCCTCTGAACCCAATAAAAATGTCTCCCAAACATAGCTCGAGGCTCTTGTACAGATCCACTGTGTTGGTGAAGTCAAGAGTACAAGCTTAAGCCTGAAATAAAGCTCCTTGCTTTTGCGTGCGTCTGGACTCTTTAGTGGTCTTGGGGGGGGGAGTGTGTGAACTGGGCACAACAATGAGAGAGGCAGAGAGAGACAGAGAGAGAATGGGTGTTCCAAGGCCTCTAGCCACTGCAAACAAACTCCAAAACGCATGTGCCACCTTGTGCATCTGGCTTTATGAGGGTACTGGGGAATTGAACCTGGATCATTAGGCTTTGCCATGACCAATTTCTCAAGTCCACATTGTACTTTTTATTGCACTCTGATCTAGGTGGGATTTCCCCCGAGGTGGTCCAGAGGCAAGAGAGATGAAGTGATGTCATACAGGAGTTCCATATCCGATAGCCCAAGAATTGACATTATGGCCCGGCCTCCTGCACAACAAGATTGCTCAGATCGCTGACTTGGGGAGTTTCATTTGTTCATGGCTTTGTTTACATGACCTGCTTAGGCTGTGGGCTCTGTGATCACCAGCCACAGAGCTAAGTTGCACCTGAGTGGTGCTCTGGGCTCAACTGTAAGTCAGCCCCATGGCTACTGGAGGCATGGTTCTTGAAAACATCTGGGCCTCCTCCCAACACCCACGTGAGCTCTGTGGAGATCCCAAAACAACAGATCTCCATGGCAACCCATCTCAGAATACTGCAAGTCAGACAGCCTGGAGCATCAATACCTCCATGCGTGTTCTTTACTCAGCCAAAATACCTAGACACACAGTCATCACCACTCATTCCTCACGTTGCCATGGGTAAGTGAGAGGTGACTTGTGATCTAGAGCTCTTCGTATATCGCTCGGTGCTGAGAAGAGTCCCACTGAGCCCTCGGATCCATTCAAGAGCCCTGCGTCTCCCAACTTTGCCTTGGCATTGCTATCCTTGCCAAGGTTCCCGAGGCAAGTAGGGTAAGTGGAGAAAAATTCCCCCCGGGAGCTGGTCATCTAATCTCGCCCAGTATTTGTCTTCCATATTGACACCTCTGGCTCCTCTCTCCCTCCATCCAGCAAGTGTGTAGCCTTGAATCCCTATATTGCCTTGTACCCCAGGTCTCCCTGGTGCCTAGCCCTTAATAGGTACTCAGTAAACATTTGCACATGCATGCCAGCGCACTAGCCAAAGAATAGAATCTAACACAGGATGAGAAAGTGTGCAGGCAGGAAGAAATCCTGCCGGCCTTTAGGTTGAGCACCCACATGTTACAGTTGGTCACAAATACAGGGGCACAACTTCCCCGAGATGTGAGGAATCCAGCCACTGACCAGAGCCCAAGCATCCCGCTCTTACTGGGACCTTGTGTGGCTGTGGACTTCTTCTGTCCTGATCCAGAAATTCCTGAGGTGCAGAGGGGAGCTGCCTGGGTCTGTCAGCCCTAACTGTCATTAACTCATTAACCAGATTGTATTTTAGCCCAGCCTCATTCTCATTATCAAAGCAAGCCAATGAGTGTTTATTGAGTGTTGATTGTGTCAACAGCCAGGCAAGGGTGAGGGGAGGCAGGAAACCGGAGAGAGGAACTGTGTGTAGTTTATTTACCTGAATGGCCAGGTGGACCTCCAAGTCACATCTACCCTTCAGTCCTGAGAAGGCAGCAGGCAAGCCTGTGTGATTTGTGTGAAAGTTGTATCGTGTGTTTGTGTTTGTGTGTGTGTGTGTGTGTGTGTGTGTGTGTGTGCGCGTGCGCATTTGTTCTAATACAGAGAACTTTTAGGGGAGAGAGAAAAGGAGAAGAGAAATGTTATGTAAATAATGAGCCCACAACTCCGCCTTGTTCCTATGAAAATTCCAGGAATGATTAAACCTGACTGTGGCTTCTGAAGTATCGGAAATTCAATGCTGCACTCTCCCCACGTGCTTGCTCTCTTGCTTTCGTTGGGGCATACACGCACACACACGCACACATACATGTCAGCACATATCAACCATCTTGTAACTGGCTCACACAGGAAGCAGTTTAGTCTGCTGCAAAAGTACTACTGAAGGTTATCAAACGATTAGCTCACTGCCCCTGCTCAGCCACTCAATTCACTGTGATCCTGGACACACCGGTCAACTGAGCCAGGCCTCCTTGCTTGATTCAAGGAAGTGAGATACTGACCTGGTTGTTCCTCTGCCTGCACAGAAGCTGGGATTATGATTGTGCTTCCTAGACATAAACAGTCTTTAGAAGTTGAACCATGACGGGGCTGAGGAGATGGCTCAGCAATTAAGGCGCTTGCCTGCAAAGCAAAACGACCCAGTACCCATGTGAAGCTAGATGCAGAAAATAGTGCACGTGTCTGGAGTTCATTTATAACACAAGGAGGCCCAGGCATGCCCATTCTCTCTCTGTGTCTATCTCTCTCTATCTGTCTCTTTCTCTCTGCTTGCAAATAAAATAAATAAAAATATTTCGAAACAATACCGTACCTGAAGTAAAGGAGGGAGGGAAAGGAGTGGGGAAGAAATTGAACCATGATACGTTTCATGTAGTGTTCTTCAAAAGTCAACCACTGGGGCTGAAGAGCTAACCCAATGGTTAAAGGCATTGCTTGCAAAAGCCTGATGGCCTGGGTTCAATTGCCCAACACCCATGTAAAACCAGATGCACCATGTGGCGTATGCTTCTGTAGTTCATTTTCAGTGGCAAGAGGCCCTGGAATGCCCATTCCTTCTCTCATTCTCTCTCTCTCTCTGCTTGCAAATAAATAAAAAAAAAAAAAATTTGGGGCTGGAGAGATGGTTCAGCGGTTTTAAAGGCACTTGCTTGCAAACCCTGACGACCCAAGTTCAATTCCCCAATACCCATGTAGAGCCAGATGCATAAAATGGCACATGTGTCTGAAGTTCATTTACAGCAGAAGGCCTTACTGCACCCATACTCACTTTCTTTCTGTCTCTTTCTCTCTCCCTCTCTCCTTCTCTGCCTCAAACAAATAAATAAAATGTATTTTTAAAAAGTCAACCATAGTCAAAAGCCTATGGTTGCGAAGGTCATAAGCCTAAGGGGGAGGGGATGACCACTATTGTCTGATATTATGCCCACCAAACACTTCTGTTTATGTCCATATATTAATGCTATTCTCACTTTTGGTTAGAGAAGGAGAAGCTTCTCTTTCAGATGATGGTGACCTCTGGGATGATTCAAAACTCACCATAAGGCCAGGCGTGGTGGTGCACGCCTTTAATCCCAGCACTTGGGAGGCAGAGGTAGGAGAATCTCCGTGAATTCAAGGCCATCCTGGGACTACATAGTTAATTCCAGGTCAGCCTGGGCCAGAGTGAGACCCTACATCGAAAAAAAAAAAAAAAAAAAACTCACCATAATGCTGAGAAGAAGGGACAGAGGAGTGTTTAGCACTGAGACATCTCTATCATACTCTCCAAGGATCAGGGACCATTGTAGAAGAGGTGGCAGAAAGAATGTAAGAGCCAGGGCCAGAGAAATGGCTCCATGGTTAAAGGTGGTGGCACACGCCTTTAATCCCAACACTCTGGAGTCAGAGGTAGGAGGATCACCATGAGTTCGAGGCCACCCTGAGACTACATAGTGAATTCCGGGTCAGCCTGGAATAGAGTGAGACCCTATAAAAAAAAATGTGGTACAAGCATCTGGTGTTCATTTGCAGTGGCAAGAGACCCTGGCACTTCCATACACACATATATATACCTACATGTGCAAATAGATAATTTAAAAAAATTTTTTTTGGTTTCTTTTTCGAGGTAGAGTTTCACTCTAGCCCTGAAATTCATTCTGTAGTCTCAGGTGGCCTTGAACTCATAGCAATCCTTCTACCTTTGTCTCCAGAGTGCTGGGATTAAAGGCATGTGCGACCATACCAAAACCAACAGTGAGTGGACCAACTAGAAAGGTGAACAAGGAAGCAGAATACCCACATAACACGACCACACAATTAGACTTAAGGGACATCTTTAGAACATGCCACTCAAAAGCAGCAGGCACATTCTTAACCCTGAAGGGCAGCACATGCCTCTAGTGCCCATTACTTGGGAGGCAGAGGCAGGATGATCACCTGAACTTAATTTAGAGTTTAGGCCAGGGCTGGAGACATGGCTTAGCAGTTAAGGCACTTACCTGTGGAGCCTAGAGACCCTGGTTTGACTTCCCAGTACCCACGTAAGCCACATGCACAAAGTGGCACATGCATTTGGAGTTCATTTACAGTGTCTGGAGGCTCTGGTGGGACATTCTCTCTCTCTCGCAAATAATTTTTTTTTTTTTTTTTTTTTTTTTTTTTTTTTTTTTTTTTTTGGTTTTTTCAAGGTAGGGTCTCACTCTATCCCAGGCTGACCTGGAATTCACTATGTAGTCTCAGGGTGGCCTCACACTCGTGGTGATCCTCCTACTTCTGCCTCCCGAGTGCTGGGATTAAAGCCGTGCACCACCATACTCGGCCCATAATATATTTTTTTAAAAATATCATTTGAAATGAATGAAGATACAATTTGTTTCAGCCAGCTTTTCATTGGTGGGACAAACATCCAGCCACACACAGTTTATGTGAGGAAGGGATTTATTTCAGGTTTACAGATCCAGGGGAAGTTCCATCAATGGAAGAAGCTGGCTCCCTTTCACAGATGCAGCCAGAGACAGAAACCACCAGCAGCCAGCACCACAAGCAAGCAAAAACCACTAGAGCTTAAACTGCTCTCTACACACCTTTGGGCTGGAATCAAGACCCACCCCTAAAATACACATTAGGGCTCGACCTCAGGATCTGCCTCCACTAACACATCCTCAGCAGGCTGCTGGAGACTTAAGCAGGAAACTTAACCTTAATCAAAAATACTGGAGGAAAGCTGGGTGTGGTGGTGCACGCCTTTAGTCCCAGCACCCGGGAGGCAGAAGTAGGAAGATTGCCGTGAGTTCGAGGCCACCCTGAGAGTACATAGTGAATTCCAGATCAACCTAAGATAGAGTGAGACCTTACTTTGAAAAACCAAAATAAATAAATAAATAAATAAATAAATAAATAAATAAATAAAAGTTCCTGATGGGTGTGGTGGGCCACACCTTTAATCCCAGCACTCAGGAGGCAGAGGTAGGAGGATCGCCATGAGTTCAAGGCCACCTTGAAAATACAGAGTGAATTCCAGGTCAGGCTGGGCTAGTGAGACCCTACCTTGGGAAAAAAAAAAAATTCCTGAGGCTATAGAGTACATACATTTGTATTCAAACCACTGCATAGTTAAGTTATAAGGACTTTGGAGATACAGCTAAAGCAGTGCTTTAAGGGCAATTCATAGCTCTATAATATTTTTATTATGAAAGAAGATGAGGGCTGAGAGATGGCTCAGCAGTTAAAAGTGTTTGCTTGCAAAGCTTGGATTTGATTCCCCTGTATCCACATAAAGCCAGATGCACAAAGTAAAGCACGCATCTGGAGTTCACTTGCAGTGGCAGGAGGACCTGGCATGCCCATTCTCATAAATTTTTTAAAAGGGTAATTTCTTTACAAAATAAAGGTCAATAACTGAACTTTCTACCTTAAGACACTGGAAAAAGAACTAACACTAACCACCAGGAAATATCTGAAAAGACATTAATTAATTAATTAGAGATTAGAGAAATAAAATGACCAAGGTACATTCTTTGAAAAAAAATCAACGTAATTGACACGTAGCTTGACTGACAAAGTCAGGACAGCACTGTTCACAGAACTTCAGACCACCAGTAACCCTTTATCAAGGTCCAGGAGGCTGAAGCTTTGAGCTGGTGGTATAGCTCAGATAGAAGTGAGATTGGAAACCAAGTATTCTGATTACCCACGCCCCTGAGCTTTGGACCCTCTGCTCCGTCATTTAGCTTCTGTGCTAAAGCAAATTATGCATATCTACTCCTGTAGTTGCTGTCTCTTTGCTGGGATGAAACACCTGACCCACAAGTAGCTGATGGGAAGACAGTATTTATTTTGGCTCACAGTCTTGAGGGGAAGCTCCATGACGGCAGAGAAAAGATGGCATGAGCAGAGGCTGGACATCACCTCCGCCATAGCAGATGGAAAAGCAGCAGGAGAGTGAGCCTGATTCTAGCAAGGAGGAACTGGCTATAACATCCATCAGCCCGCCCTAACATCACACCTCCCTCAGCAAGGCTCCAACTCCCCAGTTGCTGTCAGCTGGAAATCAAGCATTCAGAGCACATGCATTTATGGGGGACACCTAATTCAAACCACCACAACTCTCATGAAATAAATAAACCACTGAAGGGAATTTTGCTATGAGGAAAGGGGATCAGCCCTTGAATATGTCAAGTCATTGCTTTCTACTTTGTCTTCCGTATCAACAATGTCCTTGTTTAGCTGTTTGTGGTGATGCTAGCTGGTAATCCCAGCACTCAGGAAACTGAGGCAGAAGGATGGGAGTTCGAGGCCAGCCTGAGCTACACAGTTCTTCAAACAACAAATGAAGAAGTCAGGCATGGTGGCGCATGCCTTTAATCCTGGCACTTGGGAGGCAGAGGTAGAAGGATTGCCGTGAGTTCAAGGCCACCCTGAGACTACAGGGTTAATTGCAGGTCAGCCTGGGCCAGAATGAAACCCTACCTCGAAAAACCAAAACCAAACAAACAAACAAAAAACAAATGAGGAAACAAACAACAGAAGTGTCCTTCTTTAGTTTGCTTGAAGTAGAGATTACTCCTGTGACTGTTTCTATGGTTACCTAAGAACAACCCAGAGCTATAACAGATGGGGCAAGAATGAATTCAAATGTGTCTACAAGTGACTGTTCTCTTCCTGGATCATGGTCACTTTGCTGGGATTATAACCCTGGACAGGAAAAAGTAAGACAGAGGAAGAGCCACGACATGCATTGTACTAGAGAATAAGATTAAGTTTCAGGGGCCGGAAGTGGTGGCGTATGCCTTTAATCCCAGCATTCGGGGAGGCAAAGGTAGGAGGATTGCCATGAGTTTGAGGCTACCCTGAGACTACATAGTGAATTCCAGGTCAGCCTGGGCTAGAGTGAGACTCTACCTTGAAAAAAACTGAAAAAAAAAAAAAAAAAAGATTAAGTTTCAGGGATGAGAATCCCAAGAACATTCTCCAGCTCTCCCAGGATTGCAGAAACACTGCTCTGATTCTGTGTGGCAGCAGCTAAGGAGACGTGACTCCACTCTCAGGGCTATCACAGAAAGAGTGTGAGCTTCACCAAACAGCCTGGGATTACTTACAAGAACAAAATCAAAATCCCAGAAAGGTGTTCTGATGAAGAATCCTCCCATGAACTTGCAGCCCCCATCATCCCATGACCTCTCAACCATGTAATATTCTCTCTTAGGCTTCCAGCTAAAATACATCTTTTTCATAGGATCAGTTAAGTTTGTTCATCTCCTCTATATGAATTTTATTCAGCTAATGAAAGCAGAAGCTAAAGACAGGGAGAATTTCTACATGGAGTCAAAGGAGGGAGGAGTCTTGGGACCATAATAATTATGTCATGCCGTGTGTATGCATATATGTGTGTGTAATATATGTGTGTATATGCATACATATGAATGTATGTACGTATGTATGCATTTGGTGGTACTAGGGATTAAACCCAGGGCTTCATGCATACCAGGCAAGCATTCTACCACTGAGCCACATCCTTGGCCCAACAGAGAATATTCAGTGAACATGTCCTACATCCACGTAGTGCTTGACATACTTTCCATGAATGGCTTCACTTAATGTCTAGAATTGAATGAAGTGGGTAGTATTATAGACTCTCTTTTACAGATGAAGAAACTGAGGCAAAAATGTTAACTAATTTGCCCAAAGGTCAGAAGCAGTTCAGCTGAGCTTCACTCACTCTGTGCTCTTGGCTATGTTACAAGATCAGCCCCTGGTGGGATCTACCGAATGCTGTTTCTTCTGCTCTTCCTCATCCTCCTTTTCTTTCTTTTCTTTCTTTCTTTTTTTTTTTTTAAAGATTTTAAAATTTTATTTATTTATTAGAGACAGAGAGAGGGAGTGAGAATGGGTGTGCCAGGGCCTCTAGCCACTACAAAACAAATTCCAGATGCATGTGCCACCATGTGCATCTGGCTTACGTGGGACCTGGAGAATCGAACCTGGGTCCGTAGGCTTCGCAGGAATGTGCCTTAACTACTAAGCCATCTCTCCAGTCCTCTTCTTTTTCTTTATCTTCCTCCTCTTCCTCCTTGTTGCTTGCTTTCAAATTCCTACTGGAGCATTAAAAAATTTAGGAATCATAATATGATAAGAAAGGAAAAGAAAAAAGAAGGGAGAAAGAAAAGACATGAAAGAGCTATAAAGGACCTTGGCAATCATATACACTAAGCCTCCATTTATCTAACAAGGAAGTTGAGGGCTACACCCTCCGCACAGTTACTGAGTTATCACTGGAGATAGAGGAATTATGGACATGAGATAAAATCAGATAGCTCTAGTTTGTACAGTTAGAGACCACCTAGCAGCAAATCTACTTTACAGATCCTTTTAAAATAGATGATAGGGACTGGTTGTGGTGGTGCATGTCTTCAAGCCCAGCACTTGGGAGGCAGAGATAGGAGGATCTCGGAGAGTTCGCAGTTACCCTGAGAATACATAGTGAATTCCTGAGCTAGTGAGACCCTACCTAGAAAAACCAAAAAAGTAAAATAGATTATAGGGGCCGGGCGTCTGCCTTTAATCCTAGCACTCAGGAGGCAGAGGTAGGAGGGTCGCTGTGGGTTTGAGGCCACCCTGAGACTCCACAGTGAAGTCCAGGTCAGCCAGCCTGGGGTAGAGTGAGATCTTACCTTGAAAAAAAAATCAAGATTATAGATCTTCTGTAAATAAGAGCACCTCACAGTCTGTGGAATCACTTGACGGGCCTTTTTGAGGTTGGTCTCACTCCAGCCCAGGCTGACCTGGAATTCACTAGGTAGTCTCAGGGTGGCCTTGAACTTACAGCAATCCTCCTACCTCTGCCTCCCAAGGTTTGGGATTAAAGGCGTGTGGCACCATGCCTGGCTTCTTGAAGGGCTTTTGATAAACATTTAAAGACCATTGAATTCCAATATCTGGGGCAGAGCCTAGACAGCTGTATTTTTTGTTTTGTTTTGTTTTGGTTTGGTTTGGTTTGGTTTTTTGAGGTAGGGTTTCACTATAGCCCAGGCTGACCTGGAATTCACTATGTAGTCTCAGGGTGGCCTTGAACTCACAGTGATCCTCCTACCTCTGCTTCCTGAGTGCTGGGAGTAGGGAGTCAAAGGCGTGCACCATGACTCCTGGCTTTTTTTTTTTTTTAATTACCTCCAGATGAATCTCAAATATAGTGACAGTCGGAACCCATTAGCTTGGTCAAGATTTTGTACCTCAAGTGATCCTGCGGCATGGCCGAGCCAACACAATGGTGAGTGTGGAAAAGAATAGATTCTCATTCCACAGGTAGTCCTTCCCAAGCAGCATGAGTGTTAGTGGTGTGAACTCTTCATACGCATAAAGAACCACTTCCTAGAATTCCATCAAAACACTGCATTCAAAAAGGCGGGAGAGCCGGCCATGGTAATGCACATGTTCAATCCCAGCACTCGGGAAGCAGAGGTAGGAGGATCACCGTGAGTTTGAGGCCACCCTGAGACTACATAGTGAATTCCCCGGCAGCCTGGGCTGGAGGGAGACCCTACCTTGACAAACAAAAAACAAACAAACAAAAAGGTGGGAGAAGTAAATTCAAGCCTTTGCAAGTGAACTTGGCTGGTGTTTGTCTAATTTAGACATGCGTTGCAGACCGACCTGATCTATACATCAATTTTTAACTTGGTCTTCCCCCCTACAGCATGCAAAGGCTTTTGGGCTCCCACGGCAACCATACGTTTCCTAAGTTACAACAGTACCAGGGACATGTAGTTATCAACCAGTAAAGTGTAAGCATCCTCCGAAGAGAAGTAACCTCCCCCTTGCCAGAGGGCAAGTGCATCAGAGCAAAGGAATGAAGTGGGGAGGAAAGGCCTGGTCCCCAAGACCTTGGCACACTAAATAAACAAACAGCCATTTGAATCCCTCTGCTTCTCTTTCATTCCGAGGACTGATAAAGATCAACTATCCTGGTGTTTAAGGGCCAAGTGTTGCATCAAACTGCATTTTGTCAGTTTGAATAAATCAATTTGAATGGCCAAAAAACTGTTTAAAGCTTTGGTGGGGAAGTGGGGGGCTGGGGTGGGTTAAATGGCCCATTTAAGATATTTGCCTTCAGTGATAAGAGAGAGAGAGAGAGAGAGAGAGGGGGGGCACACAAGGGCAGAGGCACGGAGCTCAGCACCAGCTCCAAGGACACATGGTAGAATCCTATGGGCCTGTGAGTGAGCAAAAGCTCTTGGGTAAGCAGCTTGTGCACAGTGATCCAAAGACAACGATTACGAGTGGAACAAAACAATTGAAATAAAAGCAAGTGTGTGCTGAGAGCGCTGAATGTCCCTGTGAGTCACAACTGGGATCAGCCTGCTGTTCTGGGATGGACAGATTTGTGTAATATGATGGCAAGTGCAGGCGAGTGATCTTACGTCTTGGGATCTGCCGGCTGTGGGTTTTCTACATTGTCACCACAGCCTCAGGGTTTCTCTTTTGGGCACATCTCACAGCATGCAGGAAGAGTGGGCTACTGCACCCCATACCTTACAGACGCCTCTCTTGCTTTTCCTTCTACAATTTGGCCCATCTGCCAATGACAAAGGGATCAGCAAGAAGGGGGAACAGCCCACCCTGAGACACCTTTGTGCCCAGCATGGGCTGGAGTCAGGAAGAAGCAGGCTCACCCTCAGGCAGAGCCAGAGTGGCCCTGAGCGGCAGTTTTGAGGGGTGGCAAACTGGTGATTAGCCAGATGGAGGCCGAAATAGGGATGGATGGCCCTTGCCAAGCTTTCTTGGTCTTTACTTTGGATGTGCATTTTCCCCACTGTGAAGAAGGGGTCCGGATTTTTCTTATAAGCAAAGTAATGTTGTTTTCCCTAATCCCTAAGAAGAGGGTGGAGAACCAACCCTTATTAAAGTCTAAATATGCACCCTTAGAACATCCTTACAAACACCTACAGACCCTTTGCAGACACCACCATTTAAGATCCTGACATTTTTGTTTGTTGTTTGTTTTGTTTTTCGAGGTAGGGTCTCGCTCTAGCCCAGCCTGACTGGAATTCACTATATAGTCTCAGGCTGGCCTCGAACTTGTGGACGATCCTACTGCCTCTATCTCCTGAGTGCTGGGACTAAAGGCATGTGCCACCACTCCCAGCTGGATCATGGCATTTTTGATCCAGTGAGGTCATTATTATTTCCCTTTCATATTAATGGGGAAACAAAGGGAGGAAAGGTAATTTTTTCCATGCCACAAACCAGTGAAAGGGTTACGTTTGAAGCCTAAATGTGCCAGGTTCCAGAATCTTTGCTCCTGGCCTCTGTATGACACAGCCTCCTCTGTTCTGGTCTCCTTTTGGCTTATTAATCTCTCACTCTGATTCCTCTTCCTTTCCTGAAAGGTGATTATTTTTACCAACAGCAGAATCTTTCCTTCCCACTCTTCTTACTCTTGGTGACAGGGTAATGCTTCCAGACTGAACCCCTCACAAACCCAGGCCCCTTCCTACTTGCCTGGAAATCTCTAAGCAGTGGCAACCTGATGACATGTTATGAGCACAAGAAACAGTAAACCATGGCCTCCTCATGTGCATCTCTCCTCTTGCTGTACGACACTCTTTCATTCTGTCTTGAGGGTCATTGTGGCTCTGGAATAAAAGACAGTGGGTGAGGTGAAATGCCCTGAGTGCCTTTATGTTTTTCATGTGACTTCAATTTTCACATTTGGTAAATGGAGAGAATCATGGGTTGCTGGGACCAGAACAAGAGATAATGGAAGCAATTGCTTAGTGTGCTGACTGGATCCTAGGGGTGGGGGAACAAGCCTTGCTCCCCTTCTTCCCTTGGAAACCCGAGGCAGAGTGGAAGCAAAATCCAGCCCACAACATCAGCTTCAATATCAGCATCAACATCAACAACAGCACCAGCAGGTTAGCGGGGCTGGGAGGGAAGCTTAGCAGGTGCCAATAGCAACACCTATGAGATAAGTCCTCTTCTCTTTACTTTTCTTCCTAGTTCTAAAGGTTCTAGACCTGGGAATCATAACCTCACAGACTTCACTGACAGTGTGACTAAGAATTGTGGGTGGGTGGGGGATGGCTTAGTGGTTAAGGTGCTTGCCTGCAAAGCCAAAGGACCTCCGTTCAATTCCCCAGGACACATGTAAGCCAGATGCACATGGGGCGCATGCGTCTGGATTTCTTTTGCAGTGGCTGGAGGC
This sequence comes from Orientallactaga sibirica, assembly GCA_036365145.1. Classification (NCBI taxonomy): domain Eukaryota; kingdom Metazoa; phylum Chordata; class Mammalia; order Rodentia; family Dipodidae; genus Orientallactaga; species Orientallactaga sibirica. The sequence goes on from JAEOAD010000003.1 coordinate 69,249,517, forward strand.
CCTAGTGCGCCCATTCTCTCTTTCTGTCTATCTGCCTCTTTCTCTCTCTCTCAAATAAATAAATAAAATTAAAAAAAAAAAAGAATTGTGGGTGGATGTGAGGGGGTAGGGGGTTAGCAAGCAGAGTAGAGGAGGCCGTTGAGACAAGCCTATATAAAATAGAACTATAAGAACAGAATGGAAAGAGTTTGGATTTTGAATTCAACCAGATAGATTCAAGGGTAAATGCACTGCTTACAACTCTTTATCTTTGGATATGTCCTTCCACCTGCCCAAGCTGCAGTCTCTCTCTCTCAATCTCTCTCTTTTTTTTTTTTTTTTTTTTTGTATTTTGTTTTTTGAGGTAGGATTTCACTCTAGCCCAGACTGACCTGGAATTCACTATGTAGTCTCAGACTGGCCTCGAACTCATGGCAATCCTCCTACCTTTGCCTCTGCAGTGCTGGGATGAAAGGCGTGCACCACCACGCCTGGTGCTAACATTTTTTTTTTTTTTTTTTTTTTTTTTTTTGGTTTTTCAAGGTAGGGTCTCACTGTAGCTCAGGCTGACCTTGAATTTACTCTGTAATCTCAGGATGGCCTTGAATTCCCGGTGATCCTCCTACCTCTGCCTCCCAAGTACTAACATTTTTCTTAATGACAACTTCCATAAATACAGACAAGATACTATGATATAATCCCCTCCCACCATCCTCCCTTTTCTTCCTCTCAAATTTCCTCTCCCTGAATCCTGTCTTCTTCCCAACTATTCTCTCTTGTATTTTTTCCTCTCTGGATGGCAGTATTGTAAGCACACCTCCCCTTCCTTTGGCTCTTACATTCTTTCTGTCCCTTCTTCCACAATAGTCCCTGAGCCGTGGAGGGTGTGGTAGAGATGTCTCATTTAGTGCTGAACATTCCATTGTCACTTCTCAGTACTTTACTGAGTTTTGAGCCACCCCAATGGTCACCATCACCTGAAAAGAGAAGCTTCTCTAACCAAAATTGAGAGTATCCATGCAAACATTTATTGAGCAGCTGCCACATACCAGACAAGTTTTTGCTCACTTATCATGTATATTTCTTATTTATTTATTTATTTATTTATTTATTTGAGAGAGACAGGGAGGTGGGGAGGGGAGAGAATGGGCATGCCAGGGCCTCCAGCTGCTGCAAATGAGCTCCAGACACATGCATCAACTTGTGCATCTGGCTTAAATGGGTCCTGGAGAATCGAACCTTAGTCCTTAGGCTTTGCAGGCAAATGCCTTAATCGCTAAGCCATCTCTCCAGCTAAGGATGTATATTTCTTATTTAATGGGGCCTGTATTCACAAGTACTCTGTAAAATGTTATTGTATCTTTGTCTGTCATATGCCACTGTTTAGGGCTTACTTAATGAATACCAAGTCATTGTGTTTGTATTGCCTGTGCTCTAAAGATGATTCAGATGTGAGTTCTTTTTTTCTTTTCTTTTTAGAATTCCAGATGCATGTGCCACCTTGTGCATCCAGCTTACATGGGTTCTGGGGAATGGAACCTAGGTCCTTAGGCTTCGCAGGCAAGTAAGTGCCTTAACCACTAAGCCACAAGATGTGAGCTTTGATGCTGGGCACATATCCTATGATGGGAATACGATCAAATTACAGTATGTTCATGTAGTAAAATTCTCAATAAAAGAGAAAATCAGAGCCAGGCGTGGTGGCACACGCCTTTAATCCCAGCACTCGGGGAGGCAGAGGTAGGAGTATCGCTGTGAGTTCGAGGCCAGCCTGAGACTACATAGTGAATTCTAGGTCAGCCTGAGCTAGAGTGAGACCCTACCTCAAGAAACCAAAACAAACAAACAAACAAACAAACAAACAAACAAACAAACAAACTGGGCATGGTGGCACATGCCTTTAATCCCAGTGCTTGGGAGGCAGAGGTAGGAGGATCGCTGTGAGTTCAAGGCCACCGTGAGGCTGAATTCCAGGTCAGCTTGAGCTAGAAAATCTACCTCGAAAAAACAAAAACAAAAAAACATGGTGATTCTCTTCCTTCCTTGCTCGCAAAAAAAATAAAATAATAATAATTAATTAAAGAAAATTAGGGCTGGAGAGATAGCTTAGCAGTTAAGGCGCTTGCCTCCAAAGCCAAAGGACCCAGGTTTGATTCCCCTGGACCCACGTAAGCCAGATGGTCAAGGTGGTGCTTGCATCTGGAGTTCGTTTGCAGGGCTAGAGACCCTGGCATGCCCATTATCTGTCTATATATATCTGCTTCTTTCTCTCTCTCAAATAAATAAAATGAAATATCTTTTAAAAATAAGAAGAAGAAGAAAGAAGAAGAAGAAGAAGCCGCCGCCACCGCCGGGTATGGTGGTGCATGACTTTAATCCCAGCACTTGGGAAGCAGAGATACAAGGATCACCATAAGTTTGAGGCCAGCCTGAGACTACATAGTGAATTCCAGGTCATCCTGGGCTAGAGTGAAACCCTACCTCAAACCCCACCCCCCAAAAATAATTTTAAAAATTAAGAAAATCAAACGTGGAAGTGTAGGTTGCTCAGAGGTAGAGTGTTTGTCTAGAATGTGCAAGGCCTTGTGTTCCATTCCAGGAACTAGAAAAAAAAATTGTAGTGATTAAATATTTACAGAAATAAAAAACTTCCTAAAATTCATTTGGAATCTCCAGGGACCCTAAGTAGCCAAAACAATCATAAAAAAAAAAAAGGAAAAAAAAAAGGGCAGGAGAGATGGCTTAGTGGTTAAAGCGCATGCCCGAGAAGCCTAAAGATCCAGGTTCTATTCTCCAGGTCCTATGTAAGCCAGATGCACATGGTAGTGCATGCATCTGGAGTTCATTTGCAGTGGCTAGAGGCCCTGGTACGCCCATTCTCTCTCTCTCTCTCTCTCCCCTTGTCTGTCTCTAATAAATAAATACATAAAAATAAATCTTTAAAAAAACACCACCACCAAAAACAACAACAACAAAAAAACAAGGCTAGAGGACTCACACTTACTATAAAGTTAGAGTAATCAAAACAGTGTGCTAGGATCATAAAGACACACATACATGCCAATGGCATAGAATACACAGTTGAGAAATAAACCTTCACGTACATGGTCAAATGATTTTTGACAGGGTGCCACGAGCATTCAAAAGGGAAAGACAGTCTTAAACAGACTGTCCTGGGGAAAGTGAATGTCTATAAGCAATATCATACCACATGCAAAAAATTAACTCATCATGAATCAAAGAATGAAATATCAGCTCTAAAACTATAAAACTCTTACAAGGAAACACAGGTGGGAAGCTTCCTAGCATTGGATTTGGCAGTGGTTTTTTTTTTTTTTTTCAGGTGTCTGACACCAAAGGCACAAACAACGAAAGAAAAAATAGACAAATTGGAAATATTCTAAATTTGTGCATTAAAAAGCCACTGTTGGGCTGCAGAGTTGGCTTATTGGTAAAGGTGCTTGCCTGCAAAGTGTAAGGACCCAGGTTCGATTCCCCAGCACCCACGTAATTCAGATGCATAAAGTGGTGCATGTGTCTGGAGTTCATTTGTAGTGGCTAGAGGCCCTGGTGTGCCCGGTCTCTCTCTCTCTCTCTCTCTCTCAAACAAATAAATATATAAATACTTTTTTTTAAAGCCACTGTCAACAGAGCAAGAAGATAACTCACATAAGGGAGAAATATTTGCCAATCATGTATCTGATAAGGGATTGATACTCAGAACTCTTAAAACTCAATATTGCCAGACGTGGTGGTGCTTGCCTTTAATCCCAAGAGGTAGGAGGATTGCTGTGAGTTTGAGGCTAACCTGAAACTACATAGTGAATTACAGGTCAGCCTGGGCTAGAGAGAGACCCTACCCCGAAAAGCCAAAAAAAAGAAGAAAAAAAAAATCAATTTCAACAAACACCAAACAACCAAATTCAAAAACAGATCAAAGACTTGCACAGACATATTTCCAAAGAAGATGTACAAATGGTCAATGTGTGCAGCCTTGCTCAGCATCATTAATACAGAAACACACATTAAAACGAGATACATGTTAGGGTGGCCATTATAAACACAGCCACCAAAAAAACAGCAAAATAAGACATGTCAGTGAGAACATGGAGAAATTAGAACCCTTGTGCATTGTTGGTAGACGTGTAACATTGTATAACTACATTAAAAATACTGTGGCAGGGCTGGAGAGATGGCTCAGTGGTTAAGGCACTTGCCTTCAGAGCCTAAGGAACTGAGTCTGATTCCCCAGGAACCACATAAAGCCAGATGCACAAAGTGGCTCATACATCCGCAGTCTGTTTGCAGTGGCTGGAAGTCCTGGCGCATCCATTCTTTCTGTCTGTCTCTCTTCTATCACTCTCCCTGCTTGCAAAGAAAAAAAATTAAAATAAATATTATGGTGGTTCCTAAAGAACTTAAAAACAGAACTGCCAAAAAGAAAAAGAAGGAATGCAGTGTGTCGTATACATAGCGGAATACCTTTTAAAGGGAGGACATCCTGGGAACTGCCCTGGCCACCCGTGGCACTCGAGCTACAGAGGACCAGTGCAGGGATGCAGCCACAAACGCTTTGTACCTGAGGAAAGTTCCCTCAGGAAAGCTGCCATCTCCAACAGCACACCATGGCCGAAGTGGTTACTACTGGAGATGCCAGGCTTCCGGCACTTACCCTATGTAGTGCCTGACCCTGCGCAAAACTGGCTTTGTGGTACTCAAAGGACGTCTGTGCAAAACAGTGTCAACTTCCCAAAAGTGGGGAGTATGGTCATGCCAAGGTATATCTTGTTGGAATTGATATTTTCACAGGCAAAAATATGGAAGTATTTATCCTTTTACTCACAGCATGGATGTTCCAAATATTAAGAGAAATGATGGGGCTGGAGAGATTGCTCAGTGGTTAAGGCACTTCCCTGAAAAGTTTAACGACCTAGGTTCAATTCCCTAGTAGCCATATAAAGCCAGATGCACAAAGTGGTGAATGAACTTGAACGGTTTGGTGCTCAGTTGTCACCAAAGCTTTGGCCTTTGTAAGCAACCTCATATTTTTTGTTGTTGTTGTTGTTTTGTTTTGTTCTGTTTTTATTGTTTTGAAATTATGCTGGGTTAGTTTGTTGGTAACTTTAAAAAAATCAAAATGGCCAGGTATTGGTGGTACACAACTTTAATCCCAGCACTCAGGAGGCAGAAGTAGAATTGTCGTGAGTTCAAGGCCACCCTGAGACTACCTAGTGAATTCCAGGTCAGCCTGAGCTAGAGTGAGACCCTGCCTCTAAAAACCAAATGAAAAAAAAATCAAAAATGGCTGGGCATAGTAGCACACTTCAGCCCTCAGGAGTCAGAGGTAGGAGGATCGCTATAAGTTTGAGGTTAGCCTGAGACTACGTAGTGAATTCCTGGTTAGCCTGAGCCAGAGTGAGACCCTACCTGGAAAAAACAACAACAACAAAATAATAAAAATGTATCTTTTTGTTTGTTTGTTTGTTTGTTTTTGTTTTTCGAGGTAGAGTCTCACTCTAGTCCAGACTGACCTGGAATTCACTATGTAGTCTCAGGGTGGCCTCGAACTCACAGAGATCCTCCTACCTCTGCCTCCCTAGTGCTGGGATTAAAGGTGTGTGCCACCACGCCTGGCAAAATGTGTCCTTTTTATAAGTATCTTTCCTATAATGTTCCTGTGGTTTTCATCTTGTGAGTGAAAGAAATGACAGGACAGTTTCCACAGGTCCCTCTTGGACTTTAGTACGATGGTTTACAAACCAGGCTTGTAAGTCAAATAATTAGCATGTAGTGTAAGTAGCACGCTTTTACAGTTAATTGCTCTGCATTACTGTCCCAGAGCTCATAGATCAATAAATGAATTGTCTCAGCCTGGGAGTGGCAAATGCAAACTAAAATCATGTTTTCAAAAAGCGTCAGTTGTCTTGGTGGCCATGGGCAACCTGATATTACCTCCATCATAGTATTCGTTTCTTTTAGTTTTTTGACGTAGGGTCTCGCTCTAGCTTAGGCTGACCTGGATCTCACTCTGTAGTTCCAGGACAGCCTTGAACTCACAGCAGTCCTCCTACCTCTGCCTCCCTAGTGCTGGAATGAAAGGCCTGTGCCACCATGTCAGCCCAGCATAGTATTCTTCGTCAAATTGATGGCAGACTTATATGCCCATACACAGAGGGCTTAGTACTTGCTGTGGTTGACAGAAGGACACTGAATTGTTGGGTGAAGCTGAACAACTCAGACATATGGGGAGGAACACAAAGGATAATGACAAAGAGCAGGGTGTGGTGGCGCACGCCTTTAATCCCAGCACTCGGGAGGCAGAGATAGGAGGATCGCTGTGAGTTCGTGGCCACCCTGAGAATACAGAGTGAATACAGAGAGAATACAGGTCAGCCTGAACTAGAGTAAGACCCTACCTTGAGAAACCAAAAAAAAAAAAAAAAGATAATGACAAAGGCGATATTAAAACTATAGACTTGGACTGGAGAGATGGCTTAGTGGTTAAACGCTTGCCTATGAATCCTAAGGACCCCAGTTCAAGGCTCGATTCTCCAATACCCACATAAGCCAGATGCACAAGGGGGCACATGCATCTGGAGTTCATTTACAGTGGCTAGAGGCCCTGGTGCCCATTCTCTCTCTCTCTCTCTCTACCTGCCTATTTCTGTATCTCTCTTTCTCAAATAAATAAATAATAAAATATTTTTTAAAAACTATAGACTTGAGGGGGCTGCAATTAAAGGCACTTGCTTGTAAAGTCTGATGGCCCAGGTTCAATTACCCAGTATCCACATAAAGCCAAATGAATAAAGTAGAGCATGTGTCTGGAGTTTGTTGTCAAGAGGCCCTGGTATACACATTCTCTCTCTTTCTTCCTCTTTCTCTCTTTATCAATAAATAAATATTAACAATTATAGATTTTTGAGGCTTTTGTAATCAGCATAAAAATAGGAAGTGGCCTTTAGTTATATTTTTGCTTTTAACTTTTGTCCCCCAGCCCTGACCGCCTCCTGCCAAGCATTGAAAAGACTGACAGGTGTTACAGGATTCTAAGCAGAGCCTACTTCCCAATCATAGCGGCTAAGTGTTCACATTGTTCCCTTGATCAGACCAACCCAGCCAGGTGAGGATGGCCTTTCCAGCCATTTGTAAGTAGAATTTTTGTTGTTTTGTTTTGTGGAGGTAGGGTCTCACTCTAGCCTAGGCTGACCTGGAATTCACTGTGTAGCCTTGGGGTGGCCTCGAACTCATGACAATCCTTCCTAGTGCCTGGATTAAAGGTGTGCACCACCACACCTGGCTGTATATATTTTTTTAACCTTTGACTAAAACCAGGAATTCTTGAGTTGTTTGAAATTCTTGGCTTATTCTTGGCTTAAAATGGAATTGGTCACTTTTCTAAGTGAAATAAAAGTAAATCATGGAGGGCTGGAGGGATGGCTTAGCAGTTAAGGAGCTTACCTGCAAATCCAAAGGAACCAGGTTCGATTCCCCAGAACCCATGTAAGCCAGATGCACAAGGTGGTACATGCATCTGGAGTTCATTTGCAGTGGCTGGATGCCCTGGTGTGCCCATTCTCTCTCTCTCTCTGTGTCTCAAGTACATAAATAAATAAAATTTTAAAAATATATTTTTTAAAAGGGCTGGAGAGATGGCTTAGTGGTTAAGGCGCCTGCCTCCTAAGCCTAAGAACGCTGGTTCCAATCTCCAGGTCCCACGTTTAGCCAGATGCAAAGCGACGCAAGGGCGCAATGCCGCACTTGACCACAGGGGGCGCACGCATCTGGATATCGTTCGCAGCAGCTGAGAGGCTGCTGGCACGCCCATCTCTATCTGTCTTCCTCTCCTTCTCTCTCTGTCTCTCTCTCAAAAAAAAAAAAAATATATATATATATATTAAAAAAAGAATTACAAGGCAACCCTACAGAAAAGAGGGAGCTGCAAGCAGAAGCAGTGGCATGCACTTAGCCCTGGGGATGAGGTTCTCTGAAGTGCAGCCAAAGT
>JAEOAD010000003.1:69260000-69400000 GCA_036365145.1 Orientallactaga sibirica
GGGCTCCTGGGAAGTTCTCCCTTCTCCTCCTCCCTTCTCTCCATAGGTGCGCTGGGATTGCAGAGCCTGCTACCGATTCCAGATTTTTATGTGCAGTCTAGGGCTCTGAACTCTAGTACTCAGAATTACACAGCAAGTTACTTATTCACTGAGCCATCTCTCAGCTCTTTTTTTGTTTTCTGCTTTTTAAAGTCTTTTTCATTCCAAAATCCTTGAAAATTGTCTTTGGCATAGTTCCCTTTTTATTTGTGTGTGTGTGTGTGTGTGTGTGTGTGGTATATGCACAAGCGTGGGCAGATGCAGGCACCCTGTGCACATGTGTGTGAAGGCTGGGGGATTGCTATTGCTCTTCCACTTCATTTCCTTGAGGCAGAGTCTCTCTGTAAACCTGCAGCTGTTCTTTTTCTTTTCCATCAGACTAGCTGACCTGCAGAGCCTCAGGGATCTCCTGTCTTTGTCACCACTCGGGCCCCTGTTACAGGCTTGTGTGCCAAGCCCAGCTTTCTTATGTAGGTGCTGGGGATTGAACTCAGGTTGGCATACTTGCATGAAGCCCTCTCTCCAGCCCATCTTTGGTGTATTTCCAGAAAGTACCTGAAAACATATTTGAATGGTTGATGAGTGATGTGCAAATATACAAGTCCACAGAAACTGCAGAATGTATAAAATAGTATCTTCCCCCAAAGACCACCTGAAAACCATTGGCATTAACCATTAATATTTCTGTGCAACAGGCAACTTACCACACTTAGTCTCTAAAAGTTCCCCAACCAGGGGCTCTTCCTGTGGCTGGGAGGCTGTCCTGAGATTGGAACCTGCATGCCAAACTTGGCCAGGTTTGCTGTCACACCTGTTTATATCCCTTCTAATGTGTGCCACTTGTTTGAGTATTACATAAAGTAAGAAAATATAGGTATGCAAACAAAAAGTTTAGTTGTACAAACTAAATTGAATGTTTCATAAAGACCTCATTGAAGCAAGGTGGGTTTTTTGTTGTTTTTTTTGTTTTTGTTTTGTTTTGTTTTTTTGTTTTGTTTTGTTTTGTTTTGTTTTGTTTGTTTGTTTTGAGTCAGGGCTGGCCTCAAACTTGCTATATATATAGCCAAAACTGTCCTTGAACTCCTGTTACTCCTGCCTTGGGCTCCTGAATGCTGGATTACAGGTGTGTGTCACCATACTTGGTTGTAAGAAGCAAGACTTTTTTAAAATAAAAAGTATTCTTGGGCTGGAGAGATGGCTTAGTGGTTAAGGTGTTTGCCTGCAAAGCCAAAGGATCCCAGTTCAATTCTCCAGGACCCATGTAAGCCAGATGCACAAGGGGGCACATGCATCTGGAGTTTGTCTGCAGTGGCTGGAGGCCCTGGAGTGCCCATTCTCTCTCTCTTTCTCTCTTTCTCAAATAAATAAATAAAATATATTTTTTTAAAAAGTATTCTTTTTGCATGTCTTGCTGTAGCCAGCTCTTCCTGGCACTACAATCCTGTGTTCTAAGACAGGACTGAAGGGTCGCTACAGAGTTGTGGATGGTCACTTCAGCCAAAGCGTCAGGATCTGGAAATGGACACTGTGGACATCACCTCCTTCTGTTTGGGTTGCTTACTGGGGCTGGCTGGGCGTGGTGGCGCACTCCTTTAACCCCAGCACTAGGGAGGCAGAGGTAGGAGGATTGCTGTGAGTTCAAGGCCAACCTGAGACTACATAGTGAATTCTAGGTCAGCCTGGGCTAAAGTGCGACCCTACTTTGAAAAAAAACAAAAAAAAAAAGAAAAGATTAGGGCTGGAGAGATGGCTTAGCAGTTAAGGACCTTACCTTCAAAGCCAAAGGACCCAGATTCAATTTCCCGGGACCCACGTAAGCCAGATGCACAAGGTGGTGCATGAGTTTGGAGTTTGTTTGTAGAGGCTGGAGGCCCTGACATGCCCATTCTCTTTCTTTCTTTCTCTTTGCTCCCCCTCTCAAATAAATAAATGAAAATAAAATATTTGAAAGAAAAGATTACTGGGGCTGGGGAGATAGATCAATGGGTGAAGTGTAAGCATGAGGAATTGAGTACAATCCCCAGAACCCACATCAAATGCCAGGCATGGCAGCACCCGTTTGTAACCCAGTGCTGGGGAGGCAGAGACTGAAGCCCCCTTGGAGTTTGCTCTCCAGCTGGTCTAGCCACTTTGGCATGCTATAGACCAATGAGAGGCCCTGTTTCCAGGCATGCACACACATGTGCATGTGTGCTCACACACGAACAAGCACACACATTAAAGAGAAAAGATTTTGATTATAATTGAAAATTTCTGAGGGAGACAGCTTATAACAACGTGGTGTGTGTGTGTGTGCACACACATGCACATGCACATGTACATCAGCAAGAACATATATTACATATACTGGCCACACCACATTTTAGTGGACACCTGTTGGTTTGCCATACCTGCCCTCCTATACACCAGTGGTCTTAGCTGGTGATGGTGGCACGGCTGGAAATGACAACTGTGTTTGTTGAGTGACCTTGCCTGTCTGCGAAGGACAAATTGACCTAGCATGGGGAACACCTGACTGAACCTGGGCTGATCATATCTTTTTGTCCTAGGAATTTAGAGTGAGGGTGGGGTGAGGGGAGAGGTAGCAGAGGAATGAGGGAGAGGCTGGCCTAGAGCAGAGGTGGGGCAATCAACTCCCTCCATGTGGTTCCAACGAGAAAGAAGAATGAGAAAGAAAGAGAAAGAAGGAAGAAGGAGAAACCACGTGAGAGGCAGTGAGGGGTGCTCTGGGTGGGCTCCATGACCAGCCATGGCACAGCTTGTCTGAGGCTGCGCATGTGTCTGGACTTGACAAGGTCTCACCTGTAACCAACTCCGGTGTGTTTCAGCTGTCCCCAACATGGAGTCACAAGTAGAGTGGGAACCCAACCCACACAGGCATCAGCTCCAGGGACGAGAAGAGGTGTGTTAAAGCTGTCCAGAGGAGGTGGCATTTCATCCCTGTCTTGTCTACAACCAGAATGTTCCCTCTCCTGTCCTCATTCACCGAACTGCTGCATCTCCTGTTTTGTGCCTCATGCTGTGCCATTCTGAATTGAGTCCCCTGAGATAACTTGAATCCTACGTCATAATGGGAAACAACTTCGTACATGTGCAGGGCGTTATCTTTCCCTGTAGGGTAAGTACTCCCAAGATGCTATGGAATTAGATAGTCCAATGCTGTTGTGTTTGATGCCATAATGCACTGTGTGTAATGATGGCTTCCATTTCTTTTTTAAAAAACTATCTTATTTTTATTTATTTATTTGAGAGAGAGAGAGAGAGGGAGGATGGGCACAACAGGGCCCCCAGCTGCCTTAAATGAACTCCAGTTGCATGTGCCATCCTGTGCATCTGGCTTATGTGGGTCATGGGGAATTGAACCTGGGTCCTTTGGCTTTGCAGGCAAGTGCCCTAACGGCGAAGCCCTCTCTCCAGCCCATGGCTTCCATTTCTATGTTCTGTGAATTCAGAATATTATAGACATAGATTAGAACAGTCAGTCATACCCCCCCTTTACAGGAATACCAACAGTGGGCACACTTTATGACTTTTACCCAGGTAAGCTCATATTGCACAACACATAAAACCAGACCCTGTGGTGTCATGCATGATCAGCATGTCTAAGAACTGTTTGGTCTTATCTAAATCCTCACTGATGGCCTGGAGAGATGGCTCAGCATTTAGGACACTTGCCTGCAAAGCCTAAGGACCCAGGTTTGATTCCCTATTACCTACATAAGCCAGACACACAAGGTGGCACATGTGTCTGGAGTTAATTTTCAATGGCTAAAGGCCCTGGTGCATCCATTCTCTATCTGCCTCTCTCTGTTCTTTTCTCTTAGTGGCTTAGTGGTTAAGGCACTTGCCTGCAAAGCCTAAGGACCTATGTTTGACTCTCCATGTCCCATGTAAGTCAGATGCATAAAGGTGAGGCAAGCACAAGGTCACATATGCCCACTATGTGGTGCAAGCATCTGGAGTTCAGTTTTAGTAGCTGAGGCCCTGGTGCACCAATTCTCTCTCTCTCTCTCTCTGTGTCTCCCTCTAAAAGAATAAATAAATAATAAATTCTCAGCCAGGCGTGGTGGAGCACTCCTTTAATCCCAACACTTGCAAGGCAGAGGTAGGAGGATCGCCGTGAGTTCAAGGCCACCCTGAGACTACATAGTGAATTTAAGGTCAGCCTGGGCTAGAGTGAGACCCTACCTTGAAAAACCCCACAAAAAAAATAAATCTCTCAGGGCGTGGTGGCGCATGCCTTTAATCCCAGCACTTGAGCACTTGGGAGGCAGAGGTAGGAGGATCGCCGTGAGTTCAAAGCCACCCTGAGACTACATAGTGAATCCCAGGTCAGCCTGAGCTAGAGTGAGAGCCTACCTCAGAAAAATTGAAAAATCAAAAATCAAAATCAAAATAAATTCTCAGTGTCCACTAATAGAGCTAAGTGCAAGATATTCTTTATGCCTTCCCTCTCCTCAACAGGACACATCATTCAGGACATTGGAGTGGCTTAGGAAAGATGAAGTGGATAGGCCTCGCTTAGCTTTCCTTCATCCTATTGAACAAAATCTGTCTGTTGGTTCCGTCTTCCAAAGAGTCAGTGTGATACACACTGTAATGTCACACTTGGGAGGCCAAGGCAGGAAGATCCAGAGTTTGATTCCAGTCTGGGCGATGTAGTGACTTCTAGGCTAGCTGAGGTACAGAGAAAGACCAGGTCTCAAAAATAAATCAAGCAAATAAATAAATAAATACCCAAAGGATCAATGGACCTGGGCCTGGGGCCTGGGACTGTGTTGAGTCTGCGGCTTTCCCAGCACAACTTCAATGGCACTGCTCTCAACCCTAGGGTTTTTTTTTTAATGTATATTTTTTTTATTGACAACTTCTATACTTATAGACAATAAACCATGATAATTCCCTCCCCTCCCCCACTTTCCCCTTCACAACTCTGCTCTCTGTCATATCCCTTCCCTCTCTCCATTACTCTTTCCTTTATTTTGATGTCATCATCTTTTTCTCCCATTATGAGGGTCTTGTGAAGGTATTGCTAGGCATGGCGAGGTCATGGATATTGAGCTGGCCTCCATTTTCATCCTCATTCTCCACCTTATTTAAAACCTTGGAGACCTTAACAAACTGTTCATTCAGTTTTTCCAGCCCTGGAGTCAGTATGCTGGTTAGGGAAGAGACTCTTGGCTCCGGTCACTGGATACTTTATCAGCCCTCTGTCTGTCGGAGGCTTGCACTTTCAGCATCAAATTCATAACTGCATTTTTTAGCAGCTTTGTTTTATTCACAGCTTAAAAAAAAAAAAAAACTCTTGAAATACCTGTCTTCTAGTTCAGTTTGGTAACATTTTCTTTCTGTATTCTTTCAGTTACCCTTGATTTATTTTGTTTGATTTTATATTTTTGGCTTTTTCAAGTCAAGGTCTCACTCTAAGCCCAGGGTAACCTGGAACTTGTTCTGTAGCCCAGGCTGACCTTGAACTCATGGCGAACGAACCTCCTACCACAGCCTCAGTGCTAGGACAAAGGCATATACCAGTACACCTAACTCTAACTTGATTTTTTTTCTTTTTTCTTTTTGGTTTTTCAAGGTAAGGTCTTCCTCTAGCCCAGGCTGACCTGGAATTCATTAGAGTAGCCTCAAACTCACCACGATCTTCCTGCCTCTGTCTCCCAAGTGCTGGGATTAAAGATGTGCATCACCATGCCCAGTGTATTTTTTATTTTATTTTATTTTAATATATTTATTTGAGAGAGAGAGAGAGATACAGAAATAGGCAGGTAGAGAGAGAGAATGGGAGCGCCATGGCCTCCAGCCATTGCAAACTCCAGATGTGTGCGCCCCCTTATGCATCTGGCTTAGGGTGGGCCACTTCTGCAACCCCTATTTTTTTAAGTAGATAAAATTGTCTTAATTTTGTAAAAGTCAACAAGCATAGCCACAAAATAGATTTTTGGATGCCCAGCCAAGCCTTCCAGCCCTTAAGGGCTCCTGGTTTGTCTATTATCAGAGACAAAGAGAAGTCTCTAGCCTTACTTAGCCCTGGTGAGGGCGTCGAGACCCTTCACAGCCACAGACTGTCTTCTGTTCCTAGGGCTCAAAGGCCTCAAGCAGAGAAAGGGGGAGTGGGGAACCCATTTGCATGTTGCCTGGGGCAGTCCAGGTAGCTGGAGACTCACCACTGCTTTCTCCCAGACTCCACTCAGAATCCCAGTGTAAGACTTTCTATCTTATGGGCTGGAGAGATGGCTTAGCAGTTAAGGCCTTTGCCTGCAAAGGACCTTGGTTCAATTCCCCAGGACCCACGTAAGCCAGATGCACAAGGTGGCGCATGCGTCTGGGGTTCGTTTGCAGTGGCTGGAGGCTCTAGTGCGCCCATTCTCTCTATGTCTGCCTCTTTCTCACTCTCTTAAATAAATAAAAAAAATTTTAAAAATTTTAAAAAGACTTTCTATCCTAAACTTTTCTTTGACTACTAATATACCCATCCTTACTAATTCTGTTTACTATTTTTTTGGGGGGGTACTGGGGAACAAACCCAATTCCCTGCTCGTGCTAGGGACATGCTCTAGGACCGACTTACATTCCCAGAGTCCAGTTCTGCTTCTGTTTTCAAACCAGAGAAGTACAGCATTGGTAGAGGTTCTATTGATGGGCATACACTCAGCAAATGCCTACCAACTGAAGGACACAAGTAGATAGCTGAAGCAAGAATGACATGATTCAACTAAATATAAATATAAAATATAGTAGCCTGAAGCTGGGCGTGGTGGCGCATACCTTTAATCCTAGCACTTGGGAGGCAGAGGTAGGAGGATCGCAGTGAGTTCAAGGCCACCCTAAGACTACATAGTGAGTTCCAGTCTAGCCTGGGCTAGACTGAGACCCTACAAAACAAACAAACAAACAAACAAACAAACAAACAATATATATATATATATATATATATATATATATATATATATATATATTTATTTATTAGCCTGAGGCCTCATAATGTTAGACAGCCCTATGGGGGCTGCTGAAGGACAGCCATCACCAACAGTATGAATAAGCAGGGACTCCTACAGACTATGAAAGCAACTAGCCAGACAAGAAGTACACACTTGTGCAAATAGTGGCACATAGCTTCTGTTGGTAACTAACTGTTTTCTGATTGGACATGAGGCCTACTCAGTGGGACAGAACTCATATCTGGTATTGGAAACCAAGTCACAATCCCATAGTCAGGAAACTCAGACTTCATAGAGAAGCCCCCACAGCTGTATGGAGGAGAGTGGGCTTGCACAGCAAAAAAAATTCTCAAATTACTGCATACCCCCTTTAACTGAAGCTGCTCTGACTCTAAGAATCTGTCTTATTTTACAGATGACAGAGAAAACAGGGGAGACCCAAGATCCATCAATAAGATAAGAAGGTAGCCTACTGCTCACCAGGAGATGTGCTATCTCTACCACATCTGCCAGGGCCAGGGCCAAGGAGAAAGTGCAGAGGAAGTGGAGACATGAACATTGCTCTTACTGCTAGCCTGACAACCAGCTCCAGGGTGATGGTGACAGATACAGTGGTTAATCAAAACTTATCAAAGCAGAAATTCAGAGGCTACAGAGAACTCAACAGTAATCCAGACTGCCAACAGGCCTGCTATGGCTTAGGGCACATTGAAGAAGAGGGGCGGAAAGATTGCAAGAGCCACAGTGGATAGGAATAACCTGAGACATGGTCCTTTCCTCCCCCACAGTGAATACCATGACCTCATTGAGTAGAGCCCCAGGGAAATGGGATCACAGGGGCATGGGGATAAAAGAGTATATATTTGTTGTTGATGTTTTTTTGTTTGTTTTATTTTTGTTTTTTGATTTTTGAGGTAGGGTTTTGGAATTCACTATGTAGACTCAGGCTGGCCTTGAACTCACAATCCTCCTACCTCTGCCTCCCAAGTGCTGGGATCAAAGGCGTGTGCCCCCAAGCCCAGACAAAATTAAATTTTGATTATTTCCTAACCTTTGCAAACTACCCATATTTGGTAGAGAGCATCCAAGAGACCCACAATGTTCCTGACTCCCTAGTGTATTTCCTCTCATCTTGCACCAAGATTGGTCTTCATAGATTTTTCCAGTAGCTGAATGGTCTGTGGTCACTTTTAAGGACTTTTTTTTTGAAGCAAGCCCAACAGACTGGACTTTATTTATTTATTCATTTTTCAAATATGGGAGAGAAGGGGTGGGGAGGATTGGTGCACCAGGGCCTGTAATCCAACTCCAGACCCATGTGCCACCTTGTGTGCATATATGACCTTATGTATTTGCACCACCTTGTGCATCTGGCTTACGTGGGACCTGGGGAGTCAAACATGAGTCTTTAGGCTTTGTAGGCAAATGACTTAACTGCTAAGCCATCTCTTCAGCCCTTAAGGACATTAAAAAAATTTTTTTTTGTTTATTTATTTGAGAGTGACAGACAGAGAGAGCAAGAGGCAGATAGATAGAAAGAATGTGTGCAGCCACTGCAAACGAACTCCAGGTGCATGTGCCACCTTGTGCAACTGACTCACGTGGGTCCTGGGAAATTGAGCCTCAAACTAGGGTCCTTAGGCTTCACAGGCAAGTGCTTAACCACTAAGCCATCTCTCCAGCTCCCCTTAAGGATATTTTTAAATGTGTAACATGCCTGCAGTTGCTGAGAGATTTTCAAGATACTCTCTGCTGCCTTATTCAATGACCCTAAGAGTCAGGGAGGGTATACAGTCAGGCAACACCCTAGGGTTCTCGTGACAAATTTCCTTTTTCACAACCTGGGAAACTATGACGTTGGAATGACTTGAGGCCTCTGAAGTCCTCCTTTAGAGGTGCCTTGGGCCTCTAATGCCTCGAGTCACAGCAGTCCTCCACCTGCTAGGCTGGCATCTAGACTCAGATTCCTTCTGCTCCTATTGGAAAAGTTCAGTGGAAACTATGCTGTGCTTTGGTTACTTTCAAAGCCTGGCAGGCTCTGGCCATGGCCAGAATCCGCCAGGGAGACCTGTCTGCCATCTCTAGGGTACCCTGACAAAGGTCAAGGCTTTCTCCCAGGATCACCACAGACTCACCTCCTACGTCCCACATACGGGGAAGGGAAGCACCAGAGCAAGGCCAGGGAGAAGCAAACCATTTGCATCAGGGAATACTACTGATGATTTTCCTGAACTTTCTACTGTCCAAATCTCATTACTCCATTTATATGACCTCATGGGTAGTCCCTGGTTTGAGTCCTAGATTCATGATCTAGTTTCAGCATCTTTTGGGTCCACATAAATTTATAAGAAGTTTTTTTGTTTTTGTTTTTTTCTAGATAGGGTCTCCCTCTAGCTCAGGCTAACCTGGAAATCACTATGTAGTCTCAGGGTGGCCTCGAACTCATGGTGATCCTCCTACCTCTGCCTTCCGAGTGCTGGGATTAAGGGCATGTGCCACCACTCCCGGCTTAAGAAGTTTTTAAAAAAATATATATTTATTTATTAGACAGAGAGGCAGATAGAGATAAAATGGGTATGCCAGAGCTTCCAGCCACTGCAAACGAACTCCAGACTTGTGTGCCAGTCTGTGCATCTGGCTTACATGAGTACTGGGGGATCAAACCTGGATCTTTAAAAAAATTGTTTGTTTGTTTGTTTGTTTATTTGTAAGAGAGAGAGAGAGAAGAGAGACAGAGAGAATGAGAACTGGCATGAGAAAAGGCCTCTAGCCACTGGAAACTCCAGATACGTGTACCACCTTGTGCATCTGGCTTACGTGAGTACTGGGGAATCAAACCTGACTCTTTAGACTTCACAGGCAAGCACCTTAACCACTAAAACATCTCTTCGGCCCCAACCTTGGGCATCTTGACTGCTAAGCCATCTCTCCAGCCCTCTAAGAAAAATTTTAAATGAGAGAGAGAGAGAGAGATGCCAGGACCTCTTGCCACTGCAAACGAACTTCAGATGCACAGTCCACTTTGTGCATTTAGCTTTAAGTGGGTAGTGGGGAACTCAACCTGGACCTTTAGGCTTTGCAAGTAAGCACCTTTAACTACTGAGCCATCTCTACAATCCAGCAACTTTTTGTTGGGGGAGAGGGGCTTGAGGTAGGGTTTCACTCTAGCTCAGGCTGATTGGGAATTCACTATGTAGTCTTAGGATGGCCTCAGATTCACAGTGATCCTCCTTCCTCTGCCTCTCCAGTGTGGGGATTAAAGGCACGTGCCACCACTCCTGGCTCCAGAAAGCTTTTTAAAAATATATATTTTTAGGGCTAGAGAGATTGCTTAGCAGTTAAGGCACTTGCCTGCAAAGCCTAAGGATTCAAGTTCAATCCCCTAGTACCCATGTAAGCTATATGCACATGGTGGCCCATGCAACTGGAGTTCTTTTGCAGTGGCTAGAGGCCCTGATGCACCCATACCCTCTCTCTCTCTCTCGCTGTAAAAAATAAATAAAAAATAAAACATTTTTTAAAATATAAAAAATAGTTTTAAAACTTTTCATTTTGCTTGTGTGTGTGTGTGTGTGTGTGTGTGTGTGTGTGTGTGTGTGTGTATGGGCCCACTAGGATCTCTTGCCTCTGCATGTGAACTCCAGGTGCATGTGCTATTTTTGTGTCTGGCTTTACGTGGGTTCTGGGGAATCAAACTCTGGCTGACAAGCTTTGCAAGCAAGCAAGCACCCTTAACTGCTGAGCCATCTTCCCAGCCTGAACAAGTTTCCTCACCGCCCCCCCCGAGGTAGGGTCTCACTCTAGCCCAGGCTGACCTGGCACTCACTCTGTAGTCTCAGGCTGGCCTCGAACTCACAGCAATCCTCCTACCTCTGCCCACTGAGTGCTGGGATTCAAGGCATGTACCATCACACCCAACCCAAGGAAAGTTTTTTGGTTTGTTAGTTTGTTTTGTTTTCTGAAGTAAGGTCTCAGCTGTAGCCCAGGCTGCTGACCTGGAATTCATTATGTAGTCTCAGGGTGACCTTGAACTCACAGCAGTCCTCCTACCTCTGCCTCCCACGTGCTGGGATTAGAGGCGCGCACTACCAAGCCAGGCCTCTCCAAGAACATTTTTAAGAAATACCCTTTCTGGCATTTGTGACCTGCTTCCCAGCTTTTATTCACGGCTTATGGCTTTATTCATATTAGTAATCCGGTGGGTCCCAAGCCTCGGGCAGTAACAGTTCTCTTCATTTTTAGCGTTTCAACCCCACATCGGGTCATACTGGACTACACCCCAACAAGGTCTCCTTATATGCTGGCGTAGCATGGGGAATGGATTTAGGTAACTGGGGTTAGCAGGTTAAAGCAGTTCTTCATTAGTGGATTAAATTGCTTTGTCTGTACTGGAAAATGCCACAGGTTTTCCAAGACAGAAGTGCTGTCTCATGTTGGTTCTTTCCAGTTGAGACATTTTCAAGATGTTGAGACATAGGCCGGGTGTGGTGGTGCACGCCTTTAATCCCAGCACTCCGGAGGCAGAGGTAGTGGATTGCATGAGTTTGAGGCCACCCTGAGACTACATAGTGAATTCCGGGTCAGCCTGGGCTAGAGAGAGAGCAAGGGCTGGAGAGATGGCTTAGTGGTTAAGGTGCCTGTGAAGCCTTAAGACCCAGGTTCCATTCTCCAGGTCCTACGTAAACCAGATTGCATATGGTGGTGCATGTGTCTGGAGTTCGTTTGCAGTGGCTGGAGGCCCTGGCACACCTATTCTCTCTCTCTCTCTCTGTCTCTGTCTCCAATAAATAAATAAACAAAATTAAAAATAAAAGATGTTAAGGCTTCAACAATAATAATGCCTCAGAGGGAACTTTCTGTTCAACATAACCCCCGCCATGGTCTCTGGGTTCTCATTTGCCATTTTCTCCTGGATAAAGGTCATCTTTTTCAGTTCATTGATCGTTGACTTAGGCCATCAACACACAGTGACAATTCCCCAGACAGGGAGCACTGATGCTCTACTCAGTAGGGTACATTTACAGCCAGAGTTGTTTTTGTTTTTTTTTAATAACAGAGAGAAGTATCTTCACAGTATATCTTTCCTTAATTTGGGAGAGTCAAAGAGCCTGCCGCGAGGAAGAGGTGATTGGGTATTGAGCTGAGGGAAGGATGGGAGCTACTTAGACGAAGGAGAGAGAGCAAGGGCTTTGAGCACGTAGATCTGCAAATACAAAGGCACCAGACAGAAGAGAGTGTGGCATGCTTGCAATATGTTATCTTATATGCCACTACATCCAGCTTCGTTTCTTTTTCTTGGAACTTTAAAAAATATATATATTTCATTTACTTATTTATGAGAGAGAGAGAGAGAGAGAGAGAATGGGCATGCCAGGGCCTACAGCCACTGCAAATGAACTCCAGATGCATGTGCCCCCTTGTGCATCTGGCTTATGTGGGTCTTGGGGAATTGAACTGGGGTCCTTCGGCTTTGCTGGCAAGTGCCTTAACCACTAAGCCATCTTCCCCAGTCCTTCTTGGAACTTTTTATTGACAATTTTCATACATATACACAACGTGTTTTTAATTTTTAAAAACATGATGACAAAATATATATGATGACATCAAAATAGAAGGGGGACTAGTTGGAAAGAAGAGATTCAGTGGAGGGGGGATAAGAGAGGAAAGGAGGGTGGACACTAATTAACTTGCGTGTGTGTGTGTGTGTGTGTGTGTGTGTGTGTGTGTGTGTACAGTAGCATCAAACAAATGCTTGTCCAGTTTTATGTGTGCGGTTGGGGGAATTTAACCTGGACCAGTTGGCTTTGCATGCAATGCCTTTAGCTGTTTAGCCCTCCCCAGCCCACATAGTGTATTTTGATTGTAATCCTTTTCCATTACTTTCTTTTTTAAAGAATTATTTATTTATTTGAGAGACAGAGAGAAAGAGACAGAAAGAGAATGGGTGCGCCAGGGCCTCCAGCCACTGCAAACGAACTCCAGATGCATGTGCCCCCTTGTGCATCTGGTTTACGTGGATCCTGGGGAATCGAACCAGGGTCCTTGGGCTTCGCAGGCCAACGCCATAACCGCTAAGCAATTCCCCAGCCCTCCATTACTTTCTTTCTCACTGAACTTTTTCTCCCCACCTAGTCTCTCTTCTATTTCTCTCTCTCTCTCTCTCTCTCTCTTTGCCTTCTTCATCATCTATAACAATATGTTGATGAACTTAATGTTATACAAGTCTTGTGCAGATACAGCCATAGAGAGGTCATGAATACAATGACCCCTTTGGGTCTTGGAGACGGCATTCCAAAGCATTCATCCCTTCCTTTGGCTCCTACACTCTTTCTGCCACCTCTTCTGCAATGGTCCTTGAGCCTTGGTAGATGTGATAGAGACAGCTCAGCTAGTGCTGAACACCAACGGTTACGTCTCAGCACTTTGGCAACTTTTGAATCCCTCCCGTAGTCACCCCACCATCTGAAAAGAGAAGCTTCTCTAACCAAAAGTGAGAGCAGCATAACACAAATACTTAGAGGGCAATTTGGTGGGCATCATATATCCATTTAGCTAAACAATAGCAGTAGTTTCCTCCTGTTTTAAGACCTTCCCAGCCATAGGCTTTGATTAGGTTTTCAGTACCAGGGAGATATTCCCTCCACTGAAACAGGCCTCAAATCCAATCAGAGAGCAGCTGGTTTTCCCCTATAACAGTCATGTCAATGGCACCAGGGGGAACATCTTGCCTGATTGGCTAGTTGTGTAGCTTGCAGGGTCCACTGTTGGTTAAGACGGCCAATCACTTTTCTCCCATAGCAGGCTGCATAGCTCTTTCCAGCATCCTGACAGCTAGTCATCAGGAAAGAAGCTTCCAGCTCACTTCTGGCTTGATTTCTCAGAGTCCTACAACCAAAGCATGCAATATCTTCAGCAATACAGTCTTACTATCTAGTTCTGGTGGGCAACAAGAGCCTTGGCAATAGCCTGTATTGTTCTGGAAGCCTCAAGGACCTCTCTGACGAGCTGGAAGGTATCATACCCTTGGCACTGCAATTTTCCTGTAATAATCTATGGGCTTCTGGGCACAGCATTATCCACCCTTACAAGGTACTTCTCCCCAAACTCTTTCTTTTGTTAAAAAAGTTTTTTATATGTAATATATTATAATATACATATATATATATATATATATATATATATATATATACTTCAATTAGCTAACAAAAGTTTCCATATAGCTGATTCATAGCATGTTTAGTTTTGATTAATTCTCTTCCTACCTCCTCCTCTTCTCCTCCTCTAACCCCACTCATTTCTTTTAAAAAATATTTTATTTTTATTTATT
The DNA here is from genome assembly GCA_036365145.1 of Orientallactaga sibirica. Classification (NCBI taxonomy): domain Eukaryota; kingdom Metazoa; phylum Chordata; class Mammalia; order Rodentia; family Dipodidae; genus Orientallactaga; species Orientallactaga sibirica. The sequence goes on from JAEOAD010000003.1 coordinate 69,274,314, forward strand.
TATTTGAGAGGGTGGAGCAGGCAGAGAGAGACAATGGGTATGCCAGGGCCTCTAGCCACTGCAGCAAACTCCAAACACATGTGCCACCATCTGCATCTGGCTTATGTGCATACTGGGGAATCGAATCTGGGTCCTTAGATTTTGCAGGCAAGAGCTTTGAATGCTAAGTCATCTCTCCAGCCTCAATGTTTAGGCCAGGCTGGCTTCAAACTACTGACCCTCCTGCCTCCACCTCTTCAGCAATTTACTACTGGTGTGTGCTGCGACAACCGGCTCATTTCTTAAATTAATTTTATTTTGGACAAAACTATGTCTCTCTCTCTCTTTGTCTCGCTCTCTTTCTCTGTATGTATATATTATAGTTTGTATAAAACTATACTTTCAGTCAAATAATTAAATTGAGGGGGCTGGAGAGATTGCTTAGTGATTAAGGCACTTGCCTGCAAAGCCAAAGGAACCAGGTTCAATTCCCCAAGACCCACATAAGCCAGATGCACAAGGGTGCACACACCTGGAGTTCGTTTGCAGAGGTTAGAGGCCCTGATGTGCCCATTCTCTCTTTCTCCCCATGACTTCTCTCTCTCTCTCTTAAATAAAGAAAAATAAAATATTTTTAAAAATAATTAAATTGAGCAGTGGTTTTGAATATTGATTAATAATACTGAATATAGCAATCCATACCTCATTCCTTCCTGTGTTCTGGTCCTCCTCAGTGGCAACCTCTTTTTAATTTGGCTTTTAAAAATTCTGGCATTTACTACCATATTTCTGAACGCTGTCCTCATTGTCTGGCCTGGGACACATTTCCAGTTTTTTCCGTCTTGCCTCCTTGAACCTCAAGGTTTAGAGTCGTAAGAGGATGATCACTCCTCCAGCCATATTTGCTCCTGGATGGCCAGTCAGACACAGACCTGCTTGGTGCACCTGGTGTCAGCGTTGGCTTTGTTGTCTTGACAGACAGCATAACTGAGGAAAGGACATGCCCTCTTCCTTACTGTCTTAACCAAGGAATGCAGAGTTGAAAGGACCATCTTATATCCCCAGGGAAAAAGGCCAGAAGAATTCCTGACATGCTGAAGCTGAGTCTCAGGATGACCTTGAACTTCTGATCTTCCAGCTTCTACTTCTGATGTACTGGTATTACAGGAATACCCTACCTTGCCTGGTTCATGGAGTGCCAGGTCTTTGTGCATGCTAGGCCAAGGAAGCCAAAACCTTAGCCTCTTTTGTTAGTTGTTTTTCTTGGGGTAGTGGGGTCAGGGTCTCCCTGTGTATCTCAAGCTAGCCTCGAACTCAACATCTTCCTGCCTTAGCCTCCTAACTGCTGAAATGAAAGGCCTGGCCCACTGCATCCTGTCAGCCTTTTTTTTTTTTTTTTTGTTTTGTTATTGTTGTTTGTCTAGGTAAGGTCTCGCTCTAGCCAAGCCTGACCTGAAATTCACTTTGTAGTCTCAGGGTGGTCTCGAACTCATGGTGATCCTCCTACCTCTGCCTCCTGAGTGCTGGGATTAAAAGTGTGCGCCACAACACCAGACCTGGCAGCCTTTTTGTTCAACTTCTGTTCCTGATTCTACATTGATATTTTGGTGGCTCTTCTTAGTGATCCCCGGCCTTATGTTTACATTGCCCAGTGTGGCACAAGAGGCTCTCTGTGAAGGTAAGACCAATGGGCTTTACTGACAGAACATTTGGTAGACAGTGCCTTCCTTTCTTTATTTTTTCTTCCTTCTCTCCTTCCATTCCTCCCTCCTTCCCTTTTACCTTCTCTTCCTTCTTTCTTCTTTTTGATTGGGGAACACCCACACACCAGTTATCTGCAGATCTTGTCTCTAGTATCATTTGTTCATGCAAAGAAAGATCCTCTGATCTCCAGACTGCAGGGAGGGGCATGGATGGCAGTAGTATAAACTTGGCTCCTGGCTCAAAAGCTGGGTGGAGAAAGCTGAGGAGATGGTATCTCACAGACGAGCCTGCCCCCTTTCATTTGTTCCCTTGTAGGTCCCCTGTCTCAGTTCTGATGGCTCCTGATGTACCCAACCCCCAAGACTTCCTGCTTCAATACGCCTAGAATACAGCGGGTCCTGCTGCCAGGGAGAGGGTGTTTGGGGTTGAATTGTGTCTCTCAAATTCATGTGTACTGAAGTACTAAACCTCACACTGTGCCCATATGTGGAAACAGAGCCATAACAGAGGTAATGAGCTGGGCGTGGTGGCGCATGCCTTTAATCCCAGCATTTAGAAGGCAGAGGTAGGAGGACCGCTGTGAGTTCGTGGCCAGCCTGAGACTACATAGTGAGTTCCAGGTCAGCGTGGACTAGAGTGAAACCCTACCTTGAAAAACCTAAAAAGAGAGATAGAGAGAGAGAGAGAGGTAATGAAGGTAAAATGAGGTCATCTGATGGGCCTAACCCCACATGATAGGGGTCGTTGAAGAGGAGAGAGATGAGGACATAGACATGTGCTCACAATGAAAGAGCATGTAAGGACGCAGTATGAGGACTCACCTGGGAGTCTCGGAGAGCCCTCACCCTGCTGACACCCAGACCTCAGACTTCCAGCCTCCAGAGAGAGCTATGAGAAAGCCACCCCGTCTGTGGTGCCTTGCTGTGTCGACCCCAAATCTCATCTAGACCCCACCTGTGGGCTGCTGGGGGGGGGGAGACATAGGGGTCTGACAGCTTTTTGCTGGTGCTCCATGGACCTTTACAGATGTGTGGATTCATCTCTTTCTCTCTCATTTATTTATTTATTTATTTATTTTTGTTTTTCGAGGTAGGGTTTCACTCTTGCCCAGGTTGACCTGGAACTCACTATGTAGTCTTAGGGTGGCCTCAAACTCATGGCGATCCTCTTCTGCCTCCCAAGTGCTGGGATTAAAGGATGTACCACCAGGCCCAGTCTCTCTCTTTTTAAAAGTATTTTATTTATTTATTTGAGAGAGAGAGAGAGTAAGGAAGAGGAAGACGCAAAGAGAAAGAGAGAATAGGCACGCCGAGGCCTCCAGCCACTGCAAATGAACTCCAGACACATGCGCCCCCTTGTGCATCTGGCTTACATGGGTCCTGGGAAATAGATCTAGGGTCCTTAGGCTTCACAGGCAAACGCCTTAACCCCTAAGCCATTTCCCCAGGCCCCTCTTAAAAATTTTGTTTTTAATTTTTATTTATTTGAGAGAGAGAGAAAGTGGCAGAGAGAGGGAGAGAGAGAGAGAATGGGTGCGGTAGGGCATCCAGCCACTGCAAACAAACTCCAGATGCATGTGCCACCTTGTGCATCCGGCTAACATGGATCCTGGGGAATCAAACCTGGGTCTTTTGGTGTATCAGGCAAGCACCTTAACCTTTAAGCCATCTTTCCAGCCCTCTCTGTTTTTAATTGGCACTAGGGTCTCATTCTATCCTAGCTGACTCACAATGTAGTTCCAGGCTGGACTCGAATCAGTAGCGATCCTACCTCTGCCTTCCAGTGCTGCGCTCGGTGGATTCATCTCTCTTGATTCTGCTAAAACAATTCCAGTTTCCAAGCACTGGCATCTTTAATTTTTCTGATTTCCTCTGTAACTCTTCTATCAGCACCCATTCAGGAAGGAGTAGAATAAAGATATGGATTTAAAGCTGTTTTATTGTTATTCTGTGCAGTGCCAGGGATTAAACCCAGGGCCTAGCATATGCTAGGCAAATGCTTTACCTGTGAGCCACACCCTGGATTTTGATTGAAATGTTACCAATGGCGATCTCTAGCAGCCAAATCATTAGCTACCCGGAAGGCAATATGCAAATCTCACTTGGCCTCTGGTTGACTAAGTGGCCCCCAAACTGCAAGGCAAATGCATTCTTTTTTTTAAACTTGTATTTTGATTTTAGGTGGTGTAATGTGGTATGTACGTGTGTGGAGGGGGTGGTGTGTATGCATGTGTGTATGTACCCTTGCAGGGCCCCCATGACCTGGCCTTTTGGGAGTGATGGTGGCGGGTGGGTGTGGGCTGGGTAGGGAGGCTAGGAGCATGCTGAATGTCCGTGTGTGAATTCATTACTTGGTCTTACAGATGCCAGAACTTGCTATTTTTCTTGGTCTCTGCTCTACTTTAAGAGACTGAGGTTACAAGTGTGTGTGGCCAAGCCCAGCAGTTTACGTGGATCTGGACATTTGTACTTGGGTGGTTTCAGGCTCCCCACCCCCCTTTTTGAGAAAAAGTCTTTCATAGCTTAGGCTGGCTGCTAATTCACTATACTTACTTATACAGTGAGAATGACTTTGAACTTCTGATCCTCCTGCCTGCTTCTCCAAAGTGCTGGGACTACAGGCATGAGCCACCATGCCCCATTTATGCAGTGCTGGAGATAGAACCCAGGACTCTGTACTTGCTAGGCAAGCACTCTGCCAACAGAGTTGCGTCACCAGCCCCTCACTATCACTTATATAGTGATCGTCAGTATCTGTTAAAATGGCTAATCCCATTTTCCTAAAGTACAAAGTTTAGTACTTAACCTTTCACAGGTGATACAGGTGCCATTCAAGAGCATCTGGACAGAAAACCTCAGGTTTTTTCTTGGTTAAAAATATTTTTTGCCAGGCGTGGTGGCTCACGCCTTTAAATCCCAGCACTTAGGAGGCAAAGGTAGGAGAATTGCCTTGAGTTTGAGGCCACCCTGAGACTACATAGTGAATTCCAGGTCAACCTGGGTTAGAATGAGACACTACCTTGAAAAATATATATGCAGAGACAGACAGAGAGAGAATGGGCATACCAGGACCTTCAGCCATTGCAAACAAACTCCAGATGGATGTGCCACTTTGTGCATCTGGCTTTACATGGGTACTGGGAAATTGAACTTGGGTCATTTGAACTCGAAATCTCCAGTTGTTTTTGTTTTTGTTTTAAGATTTTATTTTTATTTACTTATTTATTACAGACAGAGAGAGAGGGAGAGTGAGAATGGGAGCGCCAGGGCCTCTAGCCACTACAAATGAACTCCAGAAGCATGCGCCACCATGTGCATCTGGCTTATGTGGGACCTGGAGATTCGAACCAGGGTCCTTAGGCTTTGCAGGTATGCACCTTAACTGCTAAGCCATCTTTCCAGATGATCTGGAATTAACTCTGTAGTCTCAGGGTGGCCTAGAACTCACGGTGATCCTCCTACCACTGCCTCCCAAGTGCTGGGATTAAAGGTGTGCGCCACCACACCTGGCTCTCCAGCCCCTTTTTTTTTAATTTTTTAAATTATTTATTTAAAAGAGAGAGAAAGAGTCAGAGAGAAAGAGAATGGGCGTGCCAGAGCTTCTAGCCACTGCAAATGAACTCCATCTGCATGCACCCCCTTTTGATCTGGCTTACTTGGGTCCTGGGGGATTGAACCTGGGTTATTTGGCTTTGCAGGAAAGTGCCTTAACCACTAAGCAATCTCTCCAGCCTCCCCCCATCCCCAAACAACCAAGTTTTAATGGGCAGCAGATCTAGTGGAACAAGTCTGCCTGCCACACCTTCTACTACATGTTATGTACTGGGCTTTTGCAGCTGGTGTGTCATCGAGTGTGCTGTGGAGCCCGTGACAGCAAGTACCTCCTAGTTTTGCACTATAAAAACACTAACTTGTGCCTTCAGCTGCTGTCATCAAGAAACAACCTTGGGAAGAGTAATATACCTGAACTTGAAACCAACATAAGGACGTAGGGCTCAACTAGCTGAGAATTAAGTGCATTTCTGACTGGAGAGAAGGCTTAGTGGTTAAGTTCATTTCCTTCACAAGCATGTGACCCTCCTTCCTCAGCCTGTCCCGTGCTGGAGTTAAAGGTGTGTACCACCATACTCATGAGAACATTTGTTTTGTTGCTGCCTGCTAAATTGACCATCAGATTCCTACAGTATTGAAACTCCTCTCATTATGATGGATACACAGGCAGATTCCAGGACCCATTCATTCATTCAGTTATTTTTGATGTGCCAACTGCTCTAATTAAGGACAGTGGCCAGCCATTAAACAAACAGAGCTAGGGTCAGGGATGACATAATTCTCATGGGTAAAACCCCCATCTGACAGAACGGACGTGCAGCATACTGTGGGATGATGGCCGGGGGGGCGGAGGGTGTGCTTCTTCAGCCTGTCTGAACCCTGGCTGCTGTTCCCCACTCATGCGTCAGAGCACAGATGTGTGTTTTAGAAGCTCCCCACTCCTTCAGTTTTGGATTCAGTACGTCTAGGGTGAGTGGGTGAATTCACATTTGGAATAGGTGCCCAGATGATCTGATGTGATGGTTCATCCAGGGACCACATTTTGGGGCCACTGTGGTACTGATGCATTTATGGATAAGGATGTCTAGGGAGAGAAAAGCATAGTTTCATGATTTGTGAGGTAGAAACTTAAAAATTATTTGCCACGTATGGTGGTGCGCTCCTTTTATCGGGAAGCAGAGGTAAGAGGATCACCTTGAATTCGAGGCCAGCCTGAAACTATATAGCGAATTCCCAGGTCAGCATGGGCTAGAGAGAGACCCTACCTCAAAAACAAAACAAAACAAAACAAAACAAAACAAAAATTATTTATTTGAGGGAGAGAGAGAAAGAGAATATGGACATGCCAGGGCTTCTTGCCCTGTAAATGAACTCCAGATGCATGTGCCACTTTTATATGTGGCTTTATGTGGGTACTGGGGAACTGAACATAGACCAGCAGACTTTGCAAGCACATACTTTAACCACTGAACAATCTCTCCAGCCTTGAGATAGAAACTTCTATGTTTATTTACAACTTATTTGCCAAAAGAATCAAAACAAATGAGTAATAGAGGTAATTTCATGGTTATAAATTTTAGACAAGTTAGGGGCTGGAGAGATGGCTTAGTGGTTAAGTTTCTTGCCTGCAAAGCCTAAAGACCCAAGTTTGATTCTCCGCTACCCAAGTAAGCCAGATGCACAAGGTGGTGCACATATCTGAAGTTTCTTTGCAGTGGCTGGGGGCCCTGGAGCACCCATTCTTTCTCTCTTTCTCTAATAAATAAACAAAATATATTTTTAATTTTTTTAAAACAATTTAAAATTGTCCACTTGGGGCTGTAGAGATGGCTTAGTGGTTAAGGCACTTGCCTGTGAAGCCTAAGGACCCAGGTTTGACTCTCCAGGTCCCACGTTAGCCAGGTGCACATGGTGGCGCATGCATCTGGAGTTTGTTTGCAGTGGCTAGAGACCCTAGTGCACCCATTCTCTCTCTATGTCTCTAATAAATACATTAAAAAAAACATTTAAAAGTAAGATAAAATGGTCCAGTTGAAACTTTTCTTTCACTAATCCACCCAATAAGTGAAGCAGTGGTTAGCTAGCCAGGATATGGCTGAGTTTTCTAATCAAAGTTGAAAGGAAGAAAGAAATCATAAACCAGCAAATGAATGATTTATCCATAAGCACTGGGTTTTTTTTTTGTTTGTTTGTTTGTTTTTGAGATAGGGTCTTGCTGTGTTGCACTAGTCTAGAACTTGCAGCAGTCCTCCTGTCTTAGCCTGCTGAGTTCTGGAGTTGCAGGTGTGTTGTGTTCCAGACTGACCACACCTGGTGGTAATACCAATTTTGTACAACTTAGTACAGTTTGGTAAAAACATCTTATTTTTATTTATTTATTAGAGAGACAGAGAGGGAAAAAGAAAAAGAGAGAGAGAGAAAAGGGCACACCAGGCCCTCTAGCCACTGCAAATGAACTCCAGACACATGTGCCACCTTGTGCATCTGGCTTACATGGGACCTGGAGAATCAAACTTTGGTCTTTAGGCTTCGCAGGCAAGCACTTTAACCACTAAGCCATCTCTACAGCCCAGTTTGGTAAAAACTTTTTGATATTGTTAGAAATAGACTTCTGGTCAAAATTGACAGATCGACTCTTATGTATCTGCCTTCATTTTCTTCTATAAAGGAGAGATGAAAACAAAAAACAAAAACAAAACAAAACAGGGAGAGATCATCAAAAGATAAATCCAAAGCTGGGCATGGTGGCCCACGCCTTTAATCCCAGCACTCGGGAGGCAAAGGTAGGAGGATTGCTGTGAGTTTGAGGGCACCCTGAGACTACATAGTTAATTCCAGGTCAGCCTGGGCCAGAGTGAGACCCTACTTCGAAAAACAAAACAAAACAAAACAAAAGATAAATCCATAGGAACAAAGGGATTAAGTAAGAGACATCAGCCAAAGATGTATTTTGGAAGATGCACTGAGTGGGGAAGTGGAAACTGGTTTAAAAGAATAGTAGAAAATTTACTCAAGCAGTCATAGAGGTCAGTACAGAAAAAGTCCGTTCTAAAAACGTGACCTGGGGCTTGGTGATGCCAGCGACTACCAGAGAGGGATACTGACAAGTCTTGGAAGGTTAAGGGAAAAGGTCAGTAGCTAAAACTAGGGCTTAGGTAAATACTGGCATTTGGAGTTGTTGGATCCGGGGCTACAAGGTTAGAATTCTCCCTGCTTGTCTGCAGGCGTTTATTTTCCATTCATAGGTAAGAGCCAGGTCATAAACACCTCTTCAGAAACTCTGTGACGTTCGGGGAGTGGGCTTGCTCATAGGCACTTGCTATATGGGTCATCGGGCAAAAGTTTGTTTTTTCTTAGGAATAGACCCAGATGCTAGAAAAGCCGCGTCTTGTCTTTGAGCATTGCAGTGCCTCCCAAGAAATAACCTTGAATTCCGTGTCCTGGCAGGCAGCAGGAGAAACAGGAGGGAGCAGTAGACACCAGGCACAGAGCTGGGTCGGGCTAAGAGCTCCGTGAGGGGCGACCGTGAACAATGACTCGCCCAGACCCCTTCCCTAGAACCCCTTCCAGAAGTTACCTGCCAGGTGAATGCTTCCAGGGAAGAGACCTTAGGGTCGTTCTCAGGAGAAACCAAGTCACTTCTGACACTGGGGTATTTTCACATGCAAAGACAGCCTTTCCTTGATCTCTCCACAGTAAACCCACTCCTCACTTCTGCAGAGTTGCTAAGGACGTTCATTCCTACCCGTGAATGGAGTGAAAAGTTTGCAGATAGCTGATAATAGCTCGGCCACTCCATCTGCATGCACCCCCTTTTGATCTGGCTTACTTGGGTCCTGGGGATTGAACCTGGGTTATTTGGCTTTGCAGGAAAGTGCCTTAACCACTAAGCAATCTCTCCAGCCTCCCCCCATCCCCAAACAACCAAGTTTTAATGGGCAGCAGATCTAGTGGAACAAGTCTGCCTGCCACACCTTCTACTACATGTTATGTACTGGGCTTTTGCAGCTGGTGTGTCATCGAGTGTGCTGTGGAGCCCGTGACAGCAAGTACCTCCTAGTTTTGCACTATAAAAACACTAACTTGTGCCTTCAGCTGCTGTCATCAAGAAACAACCTTGGGAAGAGTAATATACCTGAACTTGAAACCAACATAAGGACGTAGGGCTCAACTAGCTGAGAATTAAGTGCATTTCTGACTGGAGAGAAGGCTTAGTGGTTAAGTTCATTTCCTTCACAAGCATGTGACCCTCCTTCCTCAGCCTGTCCCGTGCTGGAGTTAAAGGTGTGTACCACCATACTCATGAGAACATTTGTTTTGTTGCTGCCTGCTAAATTGACCATCAGATTCCTACAGTATTGAAACTCCTCTCATTATGATGGATACACAGGCAGATTCCAGGACCCATTCATTCATTCAGTTATTTTTGATGTGCCAACTGCTCTAATTAAGGACAGTGGCCAGCCATTAAACAAACAGAGCTAGGGTCAGGGATGACATAATTCTCATGGGTAAAACCCCCATCTGACAGAACGGACGTGCAGCATACTGTGGGATGATGGCCTTCGGGGGGCGGAGGGTGTGCTTCTTCAGCCTGTCTGAACCCTGGCTGCTGTTCCCCACTCATGCGTCAGAGCACAGATGTGTGTTTTAGAAGCTCCCCACTCCTTCAGTTTTGGATTCAGTACGTCTAGGGTGAGTGGGTGAATTCACATTTGGAATAGGTGCCCAGATGATCTGATGTGATGGTTCATCCAGGGACCACATTTTGGGGGCCACTGTGGTACTGATGCATTTATGGATAAGGATGTCTAGGGAGAGAAAAGCATAGTTTCATGATTTGTGAGGTAGAAACTTAAAAAATTATTTGCCACGTATGGTGGTGCGCTCCTTTTATCGGGAAGCAGAGGTAAGAGGATCACCTTGAATTCGAGGCCAGCCTGAAACTATATAGCGAATTCCCAGGTCAGCATGGGCTAGAGAGAGACCCTACCTCAAAAACAAAACAAAACAAAACAAAACAAAACAAAAAATTATTTATTTGAGAGGGAGAGAGAGAAAGAGAATATGGACATGCCAGGGCTTCTTGCCCCTGTAAATGAACTCCAGATGCATGTGCCACTTTTATATGTGGCTTTATGTGGGTACTGGGGAACTGAACATAGACCAGCAGACTTTGCAAGCACATACTTTAACCACTGAACAATCTCTCCAGCCTTGAGATAGAAACTTCTATGTTTATTTACAACTTATTTGCCAAAAGAATCAAAACAAATGAGTAATAGAGGTAATTTCATGGTTATAAATTTTAGACAAGTTAGGGGCTGGAGAGATGGCTTAGTGGTTAAGTTTCTTGCCTGCAAAGCCTAAAGACCCAAGTTTGATTCTCCGCTACCCAAGTAAGCCAGATGCACAAGGTGGTGCACATATCTGAAGTTTCTTTGCAGTGGCTGGGGGCCCTGGAGCACCCATTCTTTCTCTCTTTCTCTAATAAATAAACAAAATATATTTTTAATTTTTTTAAAACAATTTAAAATTGTCCACTTGGGGCTGTAGAGATGGCTTAGTGGTTAAGGCACTTGCCTGTGAAACCTAAGGACCCAGGTTTGACTCTCCAGGTCCCACGTTAGCCAGGTGCACATGGTGGCGCATGCATCTGGAGTTTGTTTGCAGTGGCTAGAGACCCTAGTGCACCCATTCTCTCTCTATGTCTCTAATAAATACATTAAAAAAAACATTTAAAAGTAAGATAAAATGGTCCAGTTGAAACTTTTCTTTCACTAATCCACCCAATAAGTGAAGCAGTGGTTAGCTAGCCAGGATATGGCTGAGTTTTCTAATCAAAGTTGAAAGGAAGAAAGAAATCATAAACCAGCAAATGAATGATTTATCCATAAGCACTGGGTTTTTTTTTTTTTGTTTGTTTGTTTTTGAGATAGGGTCTTGCTGTGTTGCACTAGTCTAGAACTTGCAGCAGTCCTCCTGTCTTAGCCTGCTGAGTTCTGGAGTTGCAGGTGTGTTGTGTTCCAGACTGACCACACCTGGTGGTAATACCAATTTTGTACAACTTAGTACAGTTTGGTAAAAACATCTTATTTTTATTTATTTATTAGAGACAGAGAGAGGGAAAGAAAAAGAGAGAGAGAGAGAAAAAGGGCACACCAGGCCCTCTAGCCACTGCAAATGAACTCCAGACACATGTGCCACCTTGTGCATCTGGCTTACATGGGACCTGGAGAATCAAACTTTGGTCTTTTAGGCCGCAGGCAAGCACTTTAACCACTAAGCCATCTCTACAGCCCAGTTTGGTAAAAACTTTTTGATATTGTTAGAAATAGACTTCTGGTCAAAATTGACAGATCGACTCTTATGTATCTGCCTTCATTTTCTTCTATAAAGGAGAGATGAAAACAAAAAACAAAAACAAAACAAAACAGGGAGAGATCATCAAAAGATAAATCCAAAGCTGGGCATGGTGGCCCACGCCTTTAATCCCAGCACTCGGGAGGCAAAGGTAGGAGGATTGCTGTGAGTTTGAGGGCACCCTGAGACTACATAGTTAATTCCAGGTCAGCCTGGGCCAGAGTGAGACCCTACTTCGAAAAACAAAACAAAACAAAACAAAAAGATAAATCCATAGGAACAAAGGGATTAAGTAAGAGACATCAGCCAAAGATGTATTTTGGAAGATGCACTGAGTGGGGAAGTGGAAACTGGTTTAAAAGAATAGTAGAAAATTTACTCAAGCAGTCATAGAGGTCAGTACAGAAAAAGTCCGTTCTAAAAACGTGACCTGGGGCTTGGTGATGCCAGCGACTACCAGAGAGGGATACTGACAAGTCTTGGAAGGTTAAGGGAAAAGGTCAGTAGCTAAAACTAGGGCTTAGGTAAATACTGGCATTTGGAGTTGTTGGATCCGGGGCTACAAGGTTAGAATTCTCCCTGCTTGTCTGCAGGCGTTTATTTTCCATTCATAGGTAAGAGCCAGGTCATAAACACCTCTTCAGAAACTCTGTGACGTTCGGGAGTGGGCTTGCTCATAGGCACTTGCTATATGGGTCATCGGGCAAAAGTTTGTTTTTTCTTAGGAATAGACCCAGATGCTAGAAAAGCCGCGTCTTGTCTTTGAGCATTGCAGTGCCTCCCAAGAAATAACCTTGAATTCCGTGTCCTGGCAGGCAGCAGGAGAAACAGGAGGGAGCAGTAGACACCAGGCACAGAGCTGGGTCGGGCTAAGAGCTCCGTGAGGGGCGACCGTGAACAATGACTCGCCCAGACCCCTTCCCTAGAACCCCTTCCAGAAGTTACCTGCCAGGTGAATGCTTCCAGGGAAGAGACCTTAGGGTCGTTCTCAGGAGAAACCAAGTCACTTCTGACACTGGGGTATTTTCACATGCAAAGACAGCCTTTCCTTGATCTCTCCACAGTAAACCACTCCTCACTTCTGCAGAGTTGCTAAGGACGTTCATTCCTACCCGTGAATGGAGTGAAAAGTTTGCAGATAGCTGATAATAGCTCGGCCGTGGGGGAAGGGAGGGGCGGCGGCAAAACAAACACCGAGAAAGCAAACAAAAACAAAGACCAAGGAAGGAGAGGAGGAGGCTGAGAATAGGGAAACTTTTTGTTGTTGTTGTTTTGTTTTTTCGAGGTAGGGTCTCACTCTGGCCTAGGCTAACCTGGAATTAGTCTCAGGGTGGTCTTGAACTCACAGTGATCCTCCCACCTCTGCCTCCCCAGTGCTGGGATTAAAGGCGTGTGCCACCACACCCGACTGAAACTCTTGAAATAAATAGATCCCCTCAAACGATAGAAACATTATGGCAGCTATGACATGATCAAATCATTGTATTTAAAAGATAACAGAAGGGGCTGGGGAGATAGCTTATTTGGTAAAGTACTTGCCTTGCAAGCATGAAGGCCTGAGTTCAAGAACACATGTCAACATGCCGACTGTAGTGGTGGTCATCTGTAATCCCAGCACGGAGGAAGCAGAGACAGGAGAATCCCTGAGGCCCACTGGCTAGTCAAATTAGTTGAGTTGGTGAGCTCTAAGCCACCAGAGACCATGTTTCAAAGCAGGTGGATGGGCCATGGTGGTGCACGCCTTTAATCCCCAGCACTTGGAAGGCAGAGGTAGGAGGATCGCTGTGAATCTGAGGCCACCTTGAGACTACATAGTGAATTCCAGGTCAGCCTGAGCTAGAGTGAGACCTACCTTGAAAAAAAAGGGAAAAAAAAAGGTGAGAGTTGTCCTCTGGCCTCCACACATATGTCCACACTTACACACACATTAAATAAATAATTAAATACATGGTCACAGAAGGCATGAAGAGTTTCTCTCTTTTGTCCATTCTTTCTTTTTTAAATTTTAATTAATTTATTTGAGAGCAACAGACAGAGAGAGAAAGAGGCAGAGAAAGAATGGGCGCACCAGGGCCTCCAACCACTGCAAACGAACTCCCGATGCATGAGCTACCTTGTGCATCTGGCTTACGTGGGTCCTGGGGAATCGATCCTTGAACGGGGTCCTTAGGCTTCACAGGCAAGTGCTTAACCGCTAAGCCATCTCTCTGGCCCCTTTTGTCTACTTTTTCAAGGTAGGGTTTCATTCCAGCACAGGTTGACCTGGAATTAGTCTCAGGGTGGCCTTGAATTTATGGCAATCCTCCTCCCTTTGCCTCCCAAGAGCTGGGATTCAAGGCGTGCACCACAACACCTGGCTATGAAGAGTTCTTAAAATAGCAGACAACAACTTCAATAACAAGTAGAGTAAAGAAATATTCTTCAAGAAACATGAAAGATGTTCAACAGGAAAGGGAAAAGAATATTCTAAGAGGCAACCAGGAGAGCGGATGTCCATCTGTGACATCTTTCAAGAAGACCAGAAAGTAACTGTGGACTTACTGTGTCTCACTCTAAGTGGTTTTATTTAGATCTATTCTTTAATGTATACTATGTATTAGATGAATATACATAAGATGTTATTAGTATGACTATTATCTCCATGTTACAGCTGAGAAATCTGAAGGACAAGTTTAAGTCACTTGCCTAAAGTCATTTGTAGAGCCAAGATTTGACCTCAGGCAATCTTGTCTGCAGCTTTAATATATTTTTTTAATTTAATGTTTTCATTTATTTACTTGAGAGAGAGAGAGAGAGAGAGACAGAGAAAGAAACACAGGAAGCGAGACAATGGACGCACCAGGGCCTCCAGCCGCTGCAAATCAACTACAGACACATGCGCCACCTTGTGCATCTGACTTATGTGGGTCCTGGGGAATCAAACCTGGGTCCTTTGGCTTTGTAGGCAAGCACCTTAACCGCTAAGCCATCTCTCCATCCCAGCTTTCATATTTGTAACCATTCTGCTATTGTGGTCACAACAGAAGGGGAGGACGTTATTAAAGTATGTCTCAAGAGAATTTCCTGAACTGAGGCTGGAGAGATGGCTTAGTGGTTAAGGTTTTACCTGCAAAGTCAAAGGATAGTGGGCCCATTCTCTCTCTCTGCCTCTTTCTCTCTCTCAAATAAATAAATTAATTTAAAAAGTTTTTTTTTCAAAAAAAAAAAAAAGAATTTCCTGAACTGGACATAAGTACTGAAAGCATCCCTGAGTGCAGTAGGATGAATTAAAAAAAAAAAAATCTGAATTAGTGATAAAGAGATCATTCTATGTTTCCAGAAAGAAAAAAAAAATCCAGGTCACAAAAGAATCAGAATCAGGATGGCACTGGAATTCTCAACAGAAAGTCTGGAAGCTAGGAGATTAAAACAACAACAACAACAACAAAATTCAAACTGGGCGTGGTAGTTCCCTTAATCCCAGGAGAGGTAGGTAGATCAGTGTGAGTTCAAGGCCACCCTGAGACTATATAGTGCATTCCAGGTCAGCCTGAGCTATAGCCAGACGCTACCTTGAAAAACCAACCCTCCATAAAAAACCCTCCATAAAAAAAAAACCAACCCAATCAGAGATAGCAGTTGAACTTTCCCATTTCCAGGGATTCCCTCCTGGTGATGTTTGCCTGTAATCCTAGTACTGGGGAGGCAGAGGCAAGAGGTTTGCTGCAAGTTGGAGACCAGACTGGTCTATATAGCTAGTTCTAGGCCAGCTAGGGCTACATAGTGAAAGCCTTTATCAAAAGAATTAAAAAAAAAAAAATCTGGCTGGGTGTGGTGGCGCATGCCTTTAATCCCAGTACTAAGGAGGCATAGGTAGGAGGATCTATGTTTGAGGCCACCCTGAGACTACATAGTGAATTCCAGGTCAGCCTGGGCCAGAATGAAACACTACCTTGAAAACAAACAAACAAACAAAAACAAAAACAAAAAAAAAAAGAAAAGAAAGAAAAAACAGATAGAAAGAAAAATAAAATGAAAGACGCTGAGTACAAGTCTCAGACATTGGAGGGTCCCTGCACTGCAAGTTAGCAGCAAGACCACAACACAACTCACCTCACTGGAAGGGGGAGGATGGGAGTTTGCCAGGAATGTTTTCAGGGGGAAGAGTAGAATCGGTTGCTTGAAAAACTCGAAAATCAATTTGACAGTCATTTGGATGATTCGTTATGGAAAAATACCTGGCTAGGTGCATCACAGTAAACCAAGCAAGAGGTAAAAGGATTTATAGGAAGAAAACCACCAAAGTACACAAGTGGCTGTTACTGAAATGTGCATGGCCACTTACATGTTAGTCTCTCAACTGTGAGATATGTGGGAAGAATGGCTGGAATCGGAAGCTGGCTGTAGTGGAAGGGCTAACATCTCATCCAGGGCAACAGGGGATCGAACCATAATGTGCATGTTGATAATTCAGGAGATAGCAATAAATATTGGAAATATTTGGAAATAGGGAGGTGAATCACAGCAGAGACAGCTAACGGTGGAACATGATTGCCTCCAGAAAGGAGCTACTGAAAGTAAGGGAAAGATAGGTACCATATTATGTTCAAATATTATCTTTAAAAAGTGAGTGTGTGGAAACCTACATTAAAATAAAGAGTGAAGCCTGTCATGGAGGCACACGCCTTTAATCCCAGTACTCAGGAGGCAGGGGGTAAGGAGGATCACTGTAAGTTCAAGGCCACCCTGAGACTATATAGTGAATTCCAGGTCAGCCTGGGCTAGGGAGAGACCCTACCTCGTAAAACAAAACAAAAATAGAGTGAAATTGTCGAAGTAGGACAAGGTATTGAACGCCTTTAATCCCAGAAGACAGAGGTAAAAGGATCTGTGAGTTCAAGGCCAGTCTGTGGCTGCAGAGTCACTTCCAGGTCAGCCTGGGCTAAAGTGAAACCCTGCCTCGAAAAAAACAAAACAAAACAAAAGAGTAAAATTATGAGATTCATTTACTGAGAGTGAAAGACATTCAACCAAACCCAGTTTCGTAGGTTTACTTGTCATGAGATATATGATCTGTAAAGGTTTAAAAGAGTAGTTTCAAGTCTGGTAGCTTCAGCATTAGCTTGGAATCAAGTGTGGTAAGCTTTCCATGCCCGCCTTTATTTCCACAATCCACATGTACGGGCTAGATCCCTGTCAAGTCCAAGCAGTACTTTACCGTGGTAGCAGCAGCGGTTATAAATTACACCTTGGCTAATTCGACTTGTTCCCAACCAGGAGACATGGAACCACACAAAATAGTCAGTTTCATCCTGCATTGTTCCCCTAGCAACTCTATTAAACGGCAAGGATAAAGCACCTTTGTAGTAGCTGCTTCTATTGAATTACAATGTAAATGTTGATGCTTGCCTAGAAACGTCAAATGGCAGCAGGTTTACTGGAGCAGATGCAGGGGTTGTTTGCAGCTCAGGAATCCCCCCGGAGCGAGCTGAGAGGCAAGAGGTGTGCCTTTGGCCATTTCAAGAGTCTATTCAACCAACTCTTTCTCCATCAAAACCTCGCCGTAACCCCATCTGTCCGGCTCAGGAAGGACTGTTCGCCCGTCGGAATATACCTGTCAACTACCTGGTATCTTTTACGCATCAGGGCACGAAAAATGTTTACTGTGGAATAAGAATGCTAAAAATGTAATTACGCAACAGACCCGGCAATCTTTATGTTTCTTTCCGGCTCTTGGCCCCAACTTTAGTCCCTGGCTCTGATGTCCCCTCGTCACACAGTTCTCTCGCAGCGAGTATTGGATGTCTGCTTCGGTGCTGCGCATCTGATTCCGGGTGGCCGGCGGCAGGGTGAAGGGGGGGGGATTCCGAGTTCAACTCTCTCCCGTGCTTCAGTGCGCCCCAGAATTCCTGGTGTTTGGCAGATGTTGCTCCGTCCTTTCCTGTCCCTTCTTTCGCACCTCCCCTCCTCTCTGCCACTGGGGATGGGATGGAGTGGGGAGGGTCAGGTCGGTGGCCACCGGCTAGAAGCCCCGAAGCCACCCAGGGGCCGACCACCGGCGTGCCACGGCTCGGTTCAGGTCAACTTCGGAGTGAGTTCCCTGCGCCGGCAGCAGGGCCTTACCTGAGCGGGCCTCTGCCAATGGCAGCTCACCTGAGCTAGCTGCGCAGCCAATCAGGGCGCGGCTCGTCCCTCGGGCTTGTACCCTTTAGTGAAAGAATTCAGCTCCTTGCGAGAAAGTTACCTGTGGCCGCCCAAGTCCGCCACCGTCCGCTTCTGTGGTGTCGGCCCAGGGCCTCGATCGTGGAGGACTCCGCGCCGCGGCCGCCTCCGCCTCGGAGCCCCGGGCCCCATGTGAGGGCCACCCCCACCCCCACCCCGTTTATCCCACCTTTCCGGCTAGGTGAGGGCGCGAGCGAGCGAGAGTGGTGAGGGGGGACGGAAAAGCAGAATTACCTGTAGCTCTTGTTCTGCCATCTCCGGCGCTCTCACACACCTTCACCTGCACAGACTTGAAAGTCCAGTTTCACCAGAGGCTCCAGGAAAAGGGGAGCGAGTTCATTGGATCAAGCATGTCACAAGAGTCGGACAAGTAAGTGGATCACACGCGCCGGCTGCTGCTGCTCCCACTTTGGGCTGATGGCAACTGGTTTGTTATTTTTTTTTAAAGTTGCTATTGTTAGTTTTTTTTTTTTCTTCTTCTTTCTATTTGGTGGATCCAGACCTTTCTGGATGATGTTTCTGATACAGGGGAGAAAACCCTACAAGAACGTGAATGTGTAATACCCCTTTGGGCCTTGGTAGTAAAAGTAGTTTTTCCTCTTTCCTTCCTCCTTGAGCCACCACCTGAGCTCCCCCTGCCCCGACTTGGACGCATACTTGGTGACTGACTGAGGTTTTTTATTTTTGGTAGACGGAGGGAGAGGGAGGCCTGTGGTTCTCGACCCCGTCTTTGAGGCTCTCCAAGGCCGAGGACCTCCTTGGCCATTGGGAAGTTCGGCCAACTGGCCGCGATTTCTCCAAAGGGCCTGCTGGAGAAGCGCGTCCTGGCTGCTTTTGTGTGGGCGCAACAAAGGGCTTTTTATACGGATGCACAAACGGCCATCTTCCCGGCTGGGGCCCCGAGGGGTGCGTGTGCGTGTTCCCGCCCGCGTGGAATAACTCCCCCCGACGGGAGGCGAGGCGGGGCAGGCCAGGGTCGCGGGATCCCCCACGCGTCTCCCTGCGCACCCCTGTTCTTCCTGGAAGCTCGCGCCTCCCGCGGCCACCTGGCGCAGGTGCGCGGGGGGCCCTCGGGCCTCTGAAATGTGGGAGCTGATTTGAGGCCAGGCCTCGTGGGGTGCAGAAGGACGCCTCCACGCGAGAAGTCCTCCTTCCCGCGTCCCCCGCCGTCGTGTCCACCCGCGTCCCTCCACGGTGCGCTCGGCCTTGGCGCAGCCGGCACAGGTCGCCACCTCGGGCGTGGCGCGCGCTGGTGACACGGGCGGCCTTGTCCGTGCCGTTCCGTGGAAAGCAGGGGGCCTTGGGCGTGGGGTGCGTGGGGAACTCTGGACTCGCGTCCTTCCAGTCGTGGACTGGGGGGACTCTAGAAACCCCTGGGAGTGGCGGCCTGCTCGGGTGGCGTCCAGGCGGCCTGGCAGCGGTCTCCTGGGCCCCCGCCTTCAGGACGGCTTTGTGCGAGCCCGGGGAGGTGGGGCCGAGGGCGGGCGCGCGGGAGGGAGCCGGAGGTGGGACCGGCCGTCCTCCCGAGATTCGGTGGCGACACTTCCTTCCCCCTCCTCTAGGGCGGGAGAATGGGCGCGTCCCCGGGGCTGGGGACTGGCTGCATCCTATTGGAAGTGGGCAGAGGCCGCCCTTTTGCTGTCCCTGATAACTTTACCTGGTACTGTGGCCACCCCAAGAAGACCTTCCGGACGCTGTCTCCGCCTGGGCCAGGCTGGAGCCTGGGGAGGAGATGTGGCCTGGACTAGTCCCAAGTTGAGGGACCTGGAGGGAGGAAAGGCGGAGCGTTCCCGGCTTTGTAGACCGGATCAGGGATCAGGGATGGAGAGAAAGGACCCACGTCTCAAGTCAAACAGCTGGTAGGGAGAAGAGCCTAGGAACACGTGCAGCCGTGCTGACAAAACCACCGGAGCCCACCGGCACCTCCGTAGCCACCCAAGAAGACTTACTTCCAGGGTAGTCCATACCAGAAGGGAACAACTAGCGTTCGCACAGCAAGGGGTCAGAAAGGTGGAGATGGTGAAAGATGGTTGGAGGAGAACTCCGTCACACCTCAGATCTCTCTGCAGTCTAAGTTACTGAACTTTGAAAACTTAAAATAGCCTAACACTCGGGAGGATAAATAACAAAGCTTTCTTATTTTTGGTTTGGGTGTATCGTTTGTTTTGATCTTGATGTCAAAAATGGCCGCAAATCTACCTTAATTCATCACACAATTAGCATCTAGTTTGACTGCTTAATTTTGTGGTACTACATGACTCAATCGAATTAAGAATGAAAATGTATGGGTACTTACTTTCATCAAGTTATACTTAGCACCAATAAGGATAATTTATTTACTATTGAAAATAAGTACCGAGCACTAACAATCTGCTTTAACTACTAGGCATTACCTAGTTTTTACGGGTAATGACTAGGATTATGTGTACATTTCATGCAAGTAGCTTTTATCTAGTCATGGTTTCCAAGATTTCAGTTGGTGTCCTGGGAAAAGAAACAATAGAAATACTGCAGAGCCCCATATGATTAGAACTCTTGTTTTCGCTGCATAAACCATTGAGAAGTTTGAAGAAACACATGAGTTTTGGATCCATTTTGTAAACATTATCTTAGTTTTCTATTTTTCAGTATATTTTACTTTTTTATTTGAGGGGGCAGATAGAGAATGGGTGTGTCAGGTCCTTTAGCCACTGCAAACTACTCCATATGCATGTGCCACCTTGTGCATCTGGCTTTACGGGTGGTGGGGGATCCAATCTGGGTCCTTTGGCTTTGCGGGCAAGTGCCTTAACCAGCCCACACTTAGTATTCCTAATGGTAATATTCAGAGGAGGGCTTGCAGGGATGACCCACAGTTTGTGGGCCTGAAGCTTATGTAATCATATGCATTTGGTGGCTGGGGACTCCAAGAGCAAGTGTACCTGACCGTTTGCTGAAGCTGACTCAGTTAGGTAAGCCAAGAGACCAGGAGGCTGGATTTGGTGGCTTCCTGTTCTGTTGGCCCTAAGAAGTCTGCCTGTATCTTCTGGAAATAAACCTCAAGGCACACACATAGATAAGATGCAGCCAATGTGTTTACATAGTGTGGGAAGATCTTTCGAGTAAGTTTTCATGGAAGCGTCTTTATTGTGAACTTTTCAGATGGAAGGTTTCCATTTTTTATGTTCTATATGCTGATGCTATCACTCATTAAAACAGGGTTTTTTTTTTTTTTTTCCAAGGTAGGGTCTCACTCTAGTCCAGGATGACCTGGAATCACCCTGTAGTATCAGGGTGGCCTGGAACTCATGGCGATCCTCCTACCTCTGCCTCCCAAGTGCTGGAATTAAAGGCGTGCGCCACCACGTCTGGCTCATTAAAACAGTTTTGAGGTTGTTTTGTCTCTATAAGTATTTAAAAATGTTTTACTTAGGAGGATCACTGTGAACTCAAGGCCAGCCTGGACCTCAGAGTGAGTTCCAGGTCAGCCTGAGCTAGAATGAGACCCTGCCTTAAAAAACAAAAATGACAAAAAGTTTACTCCCCCTCTTACATTTAATAGTGATTTATGATGTTTGTCAACAAGTATGTGTACAAACAAGGCAATTAGGTTAAGAAGTTCTTTATTTATTTTATTTATTTTATTTTATTCATTTGAGAGAGAAAGGTCGGGGGGGGGGGAGAATGGGCATGCCAGGGATTTTACCAGATGCATGCACCACCTTGTGCATCTGGCTTACTTAGGTCCTAAGGAATGTAACATGGGTCCTCCGGCTTTGCAGGCAAGAGCATTAACTGCTAAGCAATCTCTCCAGTCTCCACCCTCCCCCCTTTTTTGGATTTCACTATGCAGTCTCAAGGTGGCCTCAAACTCACTGCAATCCTCCAACCTATTAAAGGTGTGTGCCACCACACTTGGGAAGAAGCTCTTTTTCTTTCTTTCTTTTTTCTTTCTTTCTTTCTTTCTTCCTTTCTTAATTTTTATTTATTTATTTATTTATTTATTTATTTATTTATTTATTTATTTGAGAGAGAGAGACAGACAGAGAGAGAGGGGGAGAGAAAGAAGCAGATAGAGAATGGGCATGCCAGGGCCTCTAGCCAATGCAAACAAACTCCAGATGCATGCTCCACTTTGTGCATCTGGCTTATGTGGGTCCTGGGGAATGGAACCTGGGTCCTTTGGCTTTGCAGGCAAGCGCCTTAACCATTAAGCCATCTCTCCAAGCTCAAGAAGTTCTTCTTTTACTGCCAAAATAATGTATAAACTCTCTTCAGAGGATAAAGGCACACATACACCTATGTAAAGATTTTATACCAATATTTTCCATCAGGTAAACAAGATTTCTGATTACATACTGTTCAGGAGATGCACAGGGTTATAGTTACCTCATGTGGGTAACCTATCAGGTTGTTGGATGACTATATAGTTAAACTTCCAGCTCTTTTTTATATGAATGCATTGATTTTCATTTGTTCATTTAACATCTCTCTCTCTCTTTTTTTTTTTGAGCAAGTCAGAGATAGGGAGACAGATAGAGAATGTGTGCTCCAGTGATCTCTCAGTTGCTGTGAAGTAACTCCAGACATGTGCGCCCCCTTGTGAGCAAGTGCGGCATTGCGCCCTCGCATCACTTTTTCATCTGGCTAAGTGACGGGGGGGGGGGACTGGAGAATCCAATGGGTGTTCTTAGGCTTCGCAGGCAGGTACCTTAACTGCTAAGCCATCTCTCCAGCCCACATCTCTTCTAAGGTCACAAATGTTAATAATTTATCTATCTCCCTAGCAGTACAGATATCCATTCTTTTTTTTTTTTTTCCTCGCAAGTATATTTTGAAGGCCACTTTATGCTGGACACTGCTGCGGGCGTGGAGGTTCTTTGTAAACCCTGAGGGTGCTTACATGTTCTTTTATGCTGGTGGAATAGAGTCAACTTCTGAGAAGTAAATATCTAACCAATTGTGTGATGATATGTGCTATGTAGAGAGCAAAGTAGGCAAGAGTTTTTTCCCCTCCTCCCCGCCCCCCAGATCTCACTCTAGTCCAAGCTGGCTGACCTGGGATTCACTATTCAATCAGGGTGGCCTCGAACTCATGGCAATCCTTCTACCTCTGCCTCCCTCCCAAGTGCTGGGAAGAAAGGCGTGCGCCACCACGCCTGGCTGGCAAAGAGGTTTTGAGATTCAGGACTAGCTGTTGTTCAGCTCTGATGCGATGGCATGTGAAGGAAGACCCTGCAGAAGGCGAGGGACCAGGGCCTGGGGTGAAAGTATTCCAGGCAAATGAGAGTCCTGTGAAGTTCCTGAGATGAGCATGCTTAGGATGTACTAGTGCTGGAAAGGAGGCCAGTGTGGGTGAAGCGGTGATAATGGCGCCATCAAGGAAATCAGCATCATCTATTCTCTATGCATCCAGACATTTGCATAGTCAATGACGTGGTACTTGCAAATGGTCCTGGCAGCTAAGAAGTAGGGAGACACAGCAAGCAAATGAAGAGCCAGCCGATACCATCATTCGTGTCTCTTTCCCCATTTATTGAGGGAATGTCGCGTCTGATTTTAGGTGTGTTTAAGTTTGTGAGCTTTGCATTCGCTACTCCAGCAGCTCCTCCTTGTTACCTGGGCCAAGGGGTCAGATAGCCACTGCAGATGTCACCCTAAATCTAATTTAAATTGCCCAAGCTTAACCTTGGGAAAGTTTTAAGTGCTTGTAGGACAAGAGGAGGCTTACCTTGCATGAATTGGGGTCCTCACTCATTTTGACATTGGGGTACTTGCACACCCTTCTCAGGAGGTACTTCTGGGACTCCTGCTGCACCATACACTCTAGGCCTGATTTGAAACAGGAACCATCGGCTTGGCAAACCTGTCCATGAAAATTCCTCAGCGAGCCACAACAGGCTGAATAGGAATTTTTCCTTCGGCCCAGGAGGACCTAAGTGGGTTGCTTAGTGACAAACCTCTTATACCTGGGAGTCCCTCAACAGCGTCACTGGTGTTCATTCAGGCCTCTAAACTTTCACTTGCCCTACTGTCCACCTGCCTGCATAGCCCCATGTCTTAGATAAATCCAGCTTCTTCGGATAGGTTTCTTTACTTCTTTGTCGGCCATTGCCAGTGAGGTTTTTTTTGATGTTGTTTTTCTCTTTCTTTTGGCAGTGCCCGGGTCAAACCTAGGGCCGCCCATAACCTGGCTCCAGCTCTGGTGTAGCTATCTTTTGAAACAGTGAATGGTAAACAATACTGGATGTGTGTGTGTGTGTGTGTGTGTGTGTGTATGTGGGAAGGGTGGGAAACTCTTATCCTCTCCTACCCAATTGTATTGGGAAGAGAATTTTTTTTTAAGCTTGGTGTGTTTTGGTGAATAGTAGTATTATTTAAGAACCATACATTCAGTATTGTCAGATAGAATGCTCAGCACATGCGTAAACTACATACTGAGAATTTTATGGAAAGTACTAAGAAAGCTGGTAGGTTTCAGGGGATTTCAGGTTATATTATTATGAAAATTAGTCGGGGAGATTGCTGGTGCATTTGAATGGGCCTTCAGTGGAAGGCAGTCACCGCCTGCTGTGGATGAAGTGCCTTATTTTACTTTGTAATCAACATGGCAATGAACTTTGTGGGGAGCACTTTGGTAGCGATCTGATTTCACTTGCATTCCCAGGGAGACGCTTTCTTTACGAGTGTGAACACTGACGCCCTCCCTCCCCCTCCCGCCCGAGCAGGAAAGGAAAGCAGATGCCTCTGTTTTGGTTCTTGCCTTTCAGCTGACCCTTGAATATACAGACCTAACTAATCCCAGAGGAGCCAGGACCCCTGAAGTTGAATTTGGGAACTTTGTTCTTTTTTCCCCCCTTTTCTTTCTGTATTGAGAATGGAACCCAGGACCTCCTAGGCAAGCACTTTAGTACTGAGCTGTACCCTCCACACCTGGATCTGGGTATTTGAAGAGAGGAACAGGTTCAAGGGAGAAAGGGAGCAAAGAGACAAGCTGAGGCAGGAAGAAACTGCTTTAGCTATGGAGGGTGGAGTGGTGGCCGGAGTGGCTGCTGTCTGCTCAGGGCACAGCTGCTGGGCAGGAGTGTAAGAGCTGGGGGTCAGGGTGGGGTGCCACGAAGTTATTTGACTTCCTGGGGAACTGGGTTGATTTCAACTTAAAAAACCTGGAATTCTTGAGCTGAGACCAACCTTAGGACTCATGTAGGCCTTGTGAGTCACCAAGTTAAGGATTTGGATCTAAAACTTTCAAAAGGAAAGTTTCTGACATTCCTTCCTCTGCGATTTATGTTGGGACTGTACACACAAACTGAAAATTTGAAGTTTTTAGTGGTTTGGAAAAACACACTTTTTTTTTTTCTTTCTGGAGGGACGTGGGTGTGAGGAAGGCATGGCGTGCTCACCTCTTCAACATGGACAGACCATAATCTGTAAAATACCAGCCTAGATTCTGATTGGGTTCCCCTGAGCTGAAAAGGGCCTTCCTTCCCACACTCACCCCACGTCATTGTTTCAGTTCACAGTCCAGTGAGCCCCATAAAGTAACTGCTTTCTGTACTCCTTCCATCGTGTCTTTTCAAGAAGGGAGGAACAAAGTAGCTTTCGCCTCTTTCCTGCGTTGCCAATAAGACAATTAACATAAGACCACCAGATTCTCCTTTCATTATGATTTCGACTGCAACATGGAGTTGAAGGAAATGATCTGGGAGCATAGTCACCTCCAGCAGCCCCAGTCCTTTTCTGTCCCCACCAAGGGGACTGGGCTGGTAGAGGCTCACAGAATGGGGACACTGGTAAGTCTAGAGGTATCAGGCATGGGGTGTGTGTGTGGGGTGCTGGCATCTCTTCAGGGGCCCATTCTCCTTTTCCAGAATCAAAGGCTGTCTGATTAAGACAGACCCCAAAGGAACAGACACCCAGCCCTCTAGCAGGCGAGGGGAATGGCCAGGGAGGGCCACACAGGATTCAGAAGGGTCAGCTAAGTGGTGAGATGATTGGTTTAAGGAGAGGCCTCCTCCACTGTTTAGCCTGGCGGGGCTGATAGGTAAGTGGTCCAGGATTGACCAGACAGAAACTGACCTTGATATCCATGACCTTGCTGTGCCTAGCACTACCTTCATAAGACCCTTAGGATAGGATGAAAAGATGATGACATCAAAATAAGAGAGAGACTAATGGAGAGAGGGAGGGGATATGATGGAGAGGGGCATTGTGAAGGGGAAAGTGGGGGAGGGGAGGGAATTATCATGGCTTATTGTAAGTATGGAAGCTGTCAATAAAAAAAAAAAAAAAAAAAAAGGGCTGGCAGGGACTGGGAGAACTTCCAGACAGGTTCCCTAGAAGGGGCTCATGGACCAAGAGAGGCGACAGCAGGATGAATGGAGCCTGGCAAACGAATGAATGAACAGAAAACCTCAAGTAGGTGGAAGGACAATTGCTTCCTTCCCATCCTCCTCCTCTTTTCCTTCTTTCTTCTTCCATTCCTACTTCTCCTTCCTCTCTTCCCTTGTCTCTTTTCCTTCTGCTTCTCCTTCCTTTTCTATCTTTTTCCCCTCCCTGTCCTTCCCCTGCCCTTCCTCTTCTTTTTTCCCCCTCCCGCTTTTCTTCCTTTTTCCTGCTACCCCCTTCTCCCATTCCCTACTCCTCCTTTTAATAAAACATAATTCAGGGTCACTCATTTTCAGAAGATGATGCTAAGCCAGAAGTTCAGTGAGAGTTCAGAAAAGATATGAAATAAAAAAAAAAAAGGTAAGAATTGGAATTGCGGTTTCACTTAGAGAACAGTTATATGTTATTTCCCTTCAGGCACACAACTGTCATTCATTTAGGCCAGAAATAAGATTTCTCCTCTACCAGGCATGGTTGTACATGCCTTTTAATCCCAGTGCTTGAGACACAGAGTTAAGAAGATTGCTATGAATTCGAGGCCAGCCTAGGACTACAGAGTGAGTTCCAGGTCAGCCTGGACTAGAGTGAGACCCTACCTTGAAAGAACCCCCCCCCCAAAAAGGGTATCTCCTTGATCCTGTGATGCTATGGAAGTTAAAAGTCTCTGAAGTTGGTTTTCTTTGGTCAGTAACCCGTGGAAGTTTCTTGTGTTGGAGGAATTTTGTTCAAGGCACAAAGCAATTTCTTTTTTGCCCATTTTGGGGTCTTGTAAATGCTTTGACATCATGTATATCATACATCTTTTGCAGATTTTTTAGTAAAGGACAAACGCTACAATGGAAACATGATCAGAGCACAAGAAGTCATACACGTGGCTGACAAGCACGTGGAGTAACATTTAGCTTTATTAATAATCCTACAAATATAGATTATGTAACCAGAAAGGTCCAGATTGCCCAGTCAAATTGACCAAGATTATCTGAACTGGATTTGGGGAAAATACCAACGCTGAAGGATTAAAGGTCATTACAAAGTCCCTAAAGGGCACAGTTCTGCCTGGCAGCATCTGAATTCCAGTTTTAGGGATTTCAGCTAAAGGACAAAAAATAAAATAAATAAATAAATAAATAAATAATTAAAAATTAAAAAAAATCAAGGGTAAGTGCAGTGTTAGGTTCCTTCTCTCCCTCCTTCCCCCTCCCCCCCTCCCTCCCTCCCTCCCTCCCTCCTTCCCTTCCTCCCTCCCTTCCTTTCTTTTTTCTCCCCTAGCACAGGCTGACCTGGAATTCACTATATAGTCTTAGGCTGGCCTCAACTTCACCGCCATCCTCCTATCTCTGCCTCCCAAGTCTGGCATGTGCCACCACACTTGTCTACAGCATTAGTTTTGAAAGTGAAAAATCAAAAACTAAACAAAACTAAATGTCTGACTTCAGAGTGTTAGCTTAGTAAATCCCAGTCCAGTGAGATACGGTGTTGCAAACATACGTCACATTACTGTGTCTTGTTCCTACCTTGCTGAAGTGAGCAAGCTCTGTTATTGAAATTAAGGAGAAATATTATAGATATGTTACCTAAACAAATCCTGAAGGCCTGCTCCAGGTGGGGTTGGCCTGACGCTTGCAGAACCCTAACTCCCTTTCTGGCCCACAATGTCCCATCGCCCTTGGCTCGTGTATTGGCCCTCCTCTTGGCTCCTGGCTCCCCTGAACATGTGTAGGCATTGTGTGTCAGTCACTCTATGTCTTGGATTGTGTAAGTCCAATTGTTACATCCAATTCTTTTTCTTGTTTTTAAATATTTTTTATTATATTTGTTTATTTATTAGAGAATATGACAGAGGGAGAGAATGGGCATGTGAGGGCCTCCAGCCGCTGCAAATGAACTTCAGACGCATGCACCACCATGTGCATCTGGCTTATATGGGTTCTGGGAAGTAGAACCTGCATCCTTAGGCTTTTCAGATAAGCACCTGAATTGCTAAGCCATTCTCCAGCCCCTGTTTTGATTAAAAAAATAAAATAAAATATATATATATATATATTTTTGCCGGGCATGGTGGCTCATACTTTTAATCCCAGCATTTTGGAGGCTGTGAGTTCGAGGCCAGTCTGAGGCTACATAGTGAATTCCAGGTCAGCCTAGGCTGGAGTGAGACCCTACCTTGGGAAAACAAAACAAAACAAAATATTTTTATTTATTTCTGAAGAGAAAGAGAGAGAATGGGTACACAAAGTCCTCTTGCCACTGCAAACAGACGTCAGATGCATGGCTTTGGGGAATTGAATCTGGGCATGCAAAGTCTGCAAGCAAGTGCCTTTAACCACGCCCCCCATTATCTTTCAAAGTAGCACTGGTAGTGGAGGAGTTTTCAGCCTTTGTGTAATTTGAAGCTCGGGAATGAATGAGAATGTGAGAAACTCTGTTGCACTCCATGGGCCTGGTGGGCTGGTGGCATGCCTACCTGCCTGTGTGTCTGTACACATCTCCTGGAAGTGAATTCTCTGTAGGCGAGGAGACCTTCTGTACTGTCTCCGACTTCAGCTGGATGCTCGTGTGAGAGTCTTGATACTGGCTCCAAATGCATTGAGGGATCGTGGACTAGAAGACACTGGAGTACAACATCCTTTAAGAGGGAGACTCAGGGCTAGAGAAATGGCTTAGCAGTTAAAGGTGCTTGCTTACAAAAAGCCTCAAGGCCCGAGTTCGATTCCCTGGTACCCATGTAAATCGAGATGCAAAGTAGTGCATTTGGCCCTCATTTGCAGTGGCAAGAGGCCCTAGCATGCCCCTGACTCCCTCTCTTAAATAAATAAATAAATAAATAAATAAATAAATAAATAAATAAATAAATAAAATAAGTAAAAAGTTAAAAAGAAGAAAACGCAGTGTAGGATTTTTTTTAATACCCCCCCCCTTTCTTCCCTGTAACATGGACTGACTTCTGGAGAGGTGAGCGTCTGACTCATCTAACAGCTTCTACAAGCTGGTACATAGATCACGCCGGGCAAGCTTGCGTCTGCTCGTTGGGCTGTGCGGCATTGCATCCCGGGGCCGCATGGAAGTTTCCTCACAAACATGAACTTATTTGCTTATCAGCGTATCCACAGAGCATCCATAGCAAGGAACAAAAAGTACTCGTGAACTTGGTGGAACAAATGGTCTTGAAGATTAACTGATATTGCCAAAGTTATGTCAAGAAGACAAAGAGAAAAAAAAAAAACCTAACCAAGTGGAAGTGAGCATTTCTAGAGCAATCTTTGGCTACAGACATGGTGAAAGAGGAACTCGTAGGCATGCTTGAGGTTGTGTGTTCGGGTGTTCAAACGTGAGATTTGTAGCTGCCTACTTCTCTCCCGCTCCCACCTGCCTCTCTGGTCTCTCTATAGAAATTCATCAGGTTGTGGCCTGGGGAGATGGCCCACTGGTCAAAGGTGCTTGCTTGCAAAACCTCCCATCTTGAGCTTAATCCCTCAGGCATCTGGCCCTCATTGCAGTGGCAAGAGACCCTTGCAAATAAATAATATTTTTAAAAATTCATCAGGTTGCACATACTATGTCTAATATTTCCAAAAATCCTTACCTTTGGATGAAAGTTTAAATAAAGGCACACACATTCTCATGGAGCTTGTGGGAAGGAGTTTAGGGAAGAGCCACAGACTTGGCCTGAGTCATCTTTTCAAAACACATTTGATCAGGTTGTTTCCTGAAGACCCTGCCTTGTGAACTTAGAGTCCAGTTTAAAATACTAAGAATCAGCCGGGCGTGGTGGTGCATGCCTTTAATCCCAGCACTCGGGAGGCAGTGGTAGGAGGATCGCCGTGAGTTCGAGGACACCCTGAGACTACATAGTGAATTGCAGGTCAGCCTGAACTAGAGTGAAACCCTACCTCGAAAAAACAAAAACAACAAAACACAAACAAAAAAAAAAACCCCTAAGAATCACTTCTAAATCCTTGCCTAATCAGCTCTTGCTGATGTCTTGAACTTCACTGGACACCACTTTCTTACTTCTTCCTCTTTTTCTTTTTTTTTTGGATTTTCGAGGTAAGATTTCACTCTAGTCCAGGCTGACCTGGACTATGTAGTCTCAGGGTGTCCTTGAACTCACGGTCATCCTCCTACCTCTGCCTCTCAAATGCTGGAATTAAAGGCATGCGCCACCACTCCTGGCCCTCTTCTTTTTTTCTTTCTTTCTTTCTTTCTTTCTTTCTTTCTTTCTTTTTTCTTTCTTTCTTTCTTTCTTTCTTTCTCTCTCTTTTTCTTTTCTTTTCCTTTCCTTTCCTTTTCTTTTCTTTTCTTTTCTTTTCTTTTCTTTTCTTTTCTTTTCTTTTCTTTTTTCTTTTCTTTTCTGAGGTAGGGTTTCCCTCTACCCCAGGCTGACCAGGAATTTACTATGTAGTCTCAGGGTAGCCTTCAATTCATGGTGATCCTCCTACCTCTGCCTCCCAAGTGCCAGCTTCTTCTTTTTTTGAGGTAGGGTCTCACTGTACTTCAAGCTGAGTAGGAATTCACTACTATGTAGCCTTAGGTTGGCTCAGGCTGGCCTCACACAGTGATTCTCCTACCTTTGCCTTCCCAGTGCTGGGATTAAAGGCATGCATACTATGCCTGGCAGAATTTGTCTTTTTAGCTTATATTTCTCCTGAATTGTAGTAAACCACTCAGAAGGAGTGCTTTGCAACATATTCAGCCACACACACCCAGAAACTTGCTTTTTCAAGTCTGCCCACGAATCTGGGAACATAATTTGTTGATCACCGAGGTTGCAATGAAGTGGAAGAGCAGCTAGAGCATTTGCCTTCCCTTTCCTCAGTTTAAAGATTTCTAGGCTCCGACCCCACCCACCCCTCATCCTTCCTAAACAATGAAGCACCTGTGTGGTCAAATGCCAGGACACATTTAGTTCCAAATGTTCCCATTGCCCCATTCCTACGCACATCTGGTCCCTGGACTAGTGAACATGCTATTATTGTTGGCATGTCTAACCAGACTGCCTCAGGTGTTCATGTAATAAGCATTCCCAATGCATGGAAGAAGTGGAAAGTATTTTCTGGATCCTGGGATTTTTATTGTATGACGTGTACCGTGTGAATTCTTTTGTCACTGTTGTGAAGAACTTCTGGGTGACTTAACTCATGGCCTTCACCTTTGCTGCCTAGGCTGACCTTAAATTTTTTTTTTTTTTTTTTTTTTTTTGAGGCAGGGTCTCACTCTAGTCCAGGCTGACCTGGAATTAACTATGTAGTCTCAGGGTGGCCTCGAACTCTCGGCGATCCTCCTACCTCTGCCTCCCTGAGTGCTGGGATTAAAGGTGTGCACCACCACGCCCGGCTCTTAAAATATTTTTAACTTTATTTACAAGCACAGAGAGACAGAGAGAGAGAGAGAGAGAGAGAGAGGAGAGGAGAGAGAGGGAGGGAGGGAGGGAGGGGATGGGTGTACCAGGGCCTCTAGCTACTGCAAACCAACTCCAGATGCATGCCCACTTTTCTTTAAATCCCTCCCTCCCTCCCTCCCTCCCTCCCTCCCTCCCTCCCTCCCTCCCTCTCTTTCTGAGAAAGAGAAAGAAGCAGAGAGAGAGAGAGAGAGGCAGATAGAGAATGGGTGTGCCAGGGCCTCCAGCCCCTGTAAATGAATTCCAGACACATTTGCCACCTTGTGCATCCAGTTTATGTGGGTCCTGGAGAATCGAACCTAGGTCCTTTAGCTTTGCAGGAAAGCCCCTTAACCACCAAGCCATCTCTCCAGCCCATGCATATGCCGCTTTGTGTATCTGGCTTTATGTGGGTACTGGGGAATCCAATCTGGGTC
The DNA here is from genome assembly GCA_036365145.1 of Orientallactaga sibirica. Taxonomy (NCBI): domain Eukaryota; kingdom Metazoa; phylum Chordata; class Mammalia; order Rodentia; family Dipodidae; genus Orientallactaga; species Orientallactaga sibirica. Next base: position 69,306,293 of record JAEOAD010000003.1, read on the forward strand.
ATTAGGCTCTGCAGGCAAGTGCATTAATTCCTGAGCCATATCTCCAGCCCTAGGCTGACTTAAAATGCAACTTTAAATGTTTTATCAGATAGCTTTGCACTTGCACTTTTTTTTTTTTTTTTTTGGTTTTTCGAGGTAGGGTCTCATTCTAGCCCAGGCTGACCTGGAATTCACTATGTAGTCCCAGGGTGGCCTCAAACTCATGGTGATCCTCCTCTGCCTCCCCAGTGCTGGGATTAAAGGTGTGAGCCAACACAACTGACGACTTGCACTTTTTTAAAAGCAGTTTTTGGGGGGAGTTCTTTTTATGAAAATAATAAATACTTGGGAGGAAAAATCAGAAACTAGAGAAAAGTATAGAAAAGAAAAAAAAATCACAATTCCAGAATCTTGTTACTGCTTTAGTGTTAATAATGATAGTGGGGCTGGAGAAATGGCATAGTAGTTAAGGAGCTTGTCTACAAAGCCAAAGGACCCAGGTTCAATTCCCCAGGACCCACGTAAGCCAGATGCACAAGGGGGTGCACACATCTGAAGTTCGTTTGCAGTGGCTGGAGGCCCTGGTGCGCCCATTCTCTCTGTCTCTGTCTCTCTCCCTGCCTATTTCTTTTTCTCTCAAATAAGGAAAAATAAAGAAAAATTAAAACAATTATAGTGTAGTTTCCAATATGTATTTACTGCCTAAATGTGACTCTAAAGAGTATGCCAATTACGATCCACCATTTTTTACATCACTAGAACCATTCTGTGCTTTCTACTTAATGCTATATTATTACCATTTACCCATTTGGAGTATTCTGTATGACATTGAGAGATGACAGCTGCCATGCCATAATTTCAGTACTCAGGTTGTTTAGAATATTCACTATAATGCACCATGTTTATATATAAATTTGTTTCTTTCCAAGGTAGTATCTCACTGGAACTCTTTCCATGTCTCCAGCCCAAGAAAGGATTTTTTCTTTTGTTTGTTTGGTTTTGTTTTTCAAGGTAGGGTCTCGCTGTAGCCCAGGCTGACCTGGAACTCACTCTGTAGTCTCAGGGTGGCCTTGAACTCATAGCAATCCTCCTACCTCTGCCTCCCGAGTGCTGGGATTAATGACATGCACCATTCCCTGCTTATACATAGATTTTTATATCTCTGGTTATAACACTAGAATATTTAATGAAGAATACCAAAGTAGTACATATTTTTTAAATTTTAGTTTTTCTTTAATAATTTTATTTATATATTGATAAGCAGAGAAAGAGAAGGAGAGAGAAGAGAGACAGAAAGAGAGAATGGGCGCTCCAAGGCCTCCAGCCTCTGCAGATGAATTCTGGATACATGTGCCATTTTATGCATCTGCTTTTTTTTTACATGGGTACTGGGGAACTGAACCTGGCTGTTAGGCTTTGCAGGCAGATGCTTTAACCACTGTGCAATCTCTTCAGGCCCTAGTTTTTCTTTTTGACACTTTCATATATTTGATCACCTTAACCCTCCAGTTACTCTCTTTTATCCTTCCCACTGAAATTCTTCTTTCCAAGTAATCCCTATTCTATACTTGCCAAAATGCATATTTTTATTTAATTTTTTTCATTTTATGTATTTATATTTTACTTTATTACTTCATATGTTGGGTAGACACTAGAAGCTTTTCCAAAAAGGCAAGAATGACCACCACTTACATTACTATTTAAGAGTGTTTAAGTTACTATATTAGAGGCATCTAGCTGGCAATATTATTTCTTTTTCCTTAATTTAAAAAAAATTATAATTTTATCTGGTAAAAACCTTAAAAATTGCCGGGCATAGTGGCGCATGCCTTTAATCCCAGCACTTGAGAGGCAGAGGTAGGAGGATTGCTGTGAGTTCAAGGCCACCCTGAGACTACATAGTGAATTCCAGGTCAGCCTGAGCTAGAGTGAGACCCTACCTCAAAAACCAAAAAAAAAAAAAAAAAAAAACTTTAAAATTTTGTGTGTTTATGTGTGTATATAAATAAATATATATATATATACATACATATATAGTATAATGTTTAAATCATATAAAAACACTTTCAAACATCATTCTTTGTGTGAAAGCTTTCAAAAATCCTGTCTTAAAGCTGGTTGTGGTGGCGCACGGCTTTAATTTCAGCACTTGGGAGGCAGAGGTAGGAGGATTACCATGAGTTCAAGGCCACCCTGAGATACATAGTAAATTCCAGGTCAGCCTGGACCAGAACAAGACCCTACCTCAAAAAACAAACAAACAAACAAGTCCTTTTTTGGGTTGGAGAGATGGCTTAGCAGTTAGTTAAGGCACTTGCCTGCAAAACCAAAGGACGCAGGTTTTATTCCTCAGGACCCATGTAAGCCAGATGCACAAGGTGGCACATGTATCTGGATTTCATTTGCAGTGGCTGGAGTTCATTTGCCGTGGCTGTAGTCCCTAGCGTGTTCATTCTCTCTCTCTCTCTTTCTCTTTCTCTCTCTCTGCTTCTTTCTTTTTCTCTCTCTCAAATGAATATAATTTAAAAAAGAATTTAAAATATCCTTATCTTTTGGCATGTATATCCCTTAATGTTACCTTTTGTCACCATGTCATGTAGTACCCCAGAGTTTCTTGCCCTTTCAAACTGTAACTAACTGCCCTGCCCACCTGAGCCCTTACCATTACTCCTAATTTCTATGAGGTCATTTTTTTTTTTTTTTAAGATAAGGTCTCACTCTAACTCAGGGTGACCTGGAACTCACTCTATAGTCCAGGCATGAGCTACCACACCTTACAAGGTCAGCTTTTTAAATACTGTACATATGAGTGAGATCATGCAGTACCTGTCTCACTGTTATTGTTGCAAATGATAGAATCTCTCTCTTTTTTAGGTAGCGTCTCATTCTAGCCCAGGCTGACCTGCCGACCTGGAACTCTCTAGTCCCAAGCTGGCCTTGAACTCACAGTGATCCTCCTACTTCTGCTCTCGAGTGCTGGTATTAAAGGCATGCACCACCATGTCCAGCAGAAAACCTCATTTTTTTTTTAATGGCAGTATCATATGCTGTTGTGTGTTTGTATATTTCCCCCCATTCATCTGCTGATGGACCTTTAAGTTGGTTGTTTCTTGGTGATTGTGAATAATGTGGCACTATGGCATTGAACCTGGGAATGGAGACATAAATATTTTTAGATACGTAACACATAATTTGTAAATGACTTCTAAAGTATTGCAACCCTTGGGGCTTGAGAGATAGCTCAAGTGGTTAAGGTGCTTGCCTGCAAAGTCTAACGGCCTGGGTTCAATTCCCCAGTACCCATGTTAGGTGCACAAAGTGGCATCTAAAGTTCATTTGCGGTGGCAGGAGGTCCTGGCACACCCATTCTCTCTCTGTCTCTGCTTGAAAATAAATAAATAAATGTCTCAGGGTAGCCTTGAACTCACAGCAGTCCTCTTACCTCTGCCTCCCAAGTGCTGGGATTAAAGGCATGTGCCACCATGCCTGGCTTTTCTGCTTTATTTTTAAAAAATATTTTATTTATTATTTGCAAGCAGAGAGACACAGAAAAAGGATAGAAAGAGAGAGAGAGAGAATGGATACTCCAGGGCCTCTAGTTGCTGTAAATGAACTCCAGATGCATGCGCCCCTTTTGTGCATCTGACTTTACATGGGTCCTGGGGAATCAAACTCAGTTTGTTAGGTTTTGAAGGCAGGTACTTTAACTGCTGAGCCATCTCTCTAGCCCTCTGTTTTCTTTTCTTTTTTAAATTTTTTTCTTTTTTTTAGGTAGGGTCTCACTCTAGCCCAGGCTGACCTGGAATTCACTATGTAGTCTCAGGGTGGCCTCCAACTCACTACCATCCTCATACCTCTGGGAGTGCTGGGATTCAAGGTGTGCACCACCATGCCTGGCCCTCTGTTTTCTTTTGAAGCAGGTCTTACTCTTTCCTTGGGTGCTTCACACAGTGGTCTGTGGTGGTTGGGTGGGGGCAGCTGGCTGAGGTGGACTGACTCTGGGGCTGAGATCCAGCTGTGCTTTCACCTGGTGTCTTTCAACATCTGTAAAATGCATCCTATGTGCTGGGGGTGGCCTCCTCTTGTTCTTCCATCATGGAGAAACACAGAAAGGATGAGCATTTCATCACTGACTTGTAAGAGCTGCTCAGGCACCTAAAAACTATTAACATCCTTCGGTTAAAATTCTGGCTATCATTTCCTAAAAGTTCATAATTTAAAAAAAATCTAGGTTAGTTTTTCTCTTCTTTCTTTCTTTCTTTCTTTCTTTCTTTCTTTCTTTCTTTCTTTCTTTCTGTTTTTCTCCTTCCTTCCCTCCCTCCCTTCCTCCCTCCCGCTCACCCTTCCTCTTCTTCCTCCCCTTCCTTCCTTCCTTCCTTCCTTCCTTCCTTCTTTCTTTCTTTCTTTCTTTCTTTCTTTCTTTCTTTCTTTCTCTCTCTTTCTGTTTTTCTCCTCCCTCCCTTCCTCCCTTCCTTCCTTCCTTCCTTCCTTCCTTCCTTCCCTCCCGCCCTTCCTCCTCTTCTCTCTTTCTTCTTCCTTCCTTCCTTCCTTTGTTCTTTCCTTCCTTCCTTCCTTCCTCCTTCCCTTCCTTCCTTCCTTCCTTCCTTCCTTCCTTCCTTCCTTCCTTCCTTCCTTCCTTCCTTCCCTCCCTTCTGCCCTTCCTCCTCCTCTTCTCTCTTTCTTCTTCCTTCCTTCCTTCCTTCCTTCGTTCCTTCCTTCGTCCTTTCCTTCCTCCTTCCCTCCCTCCCTCCCTTCCTTCCTTCCTTCCTTCCTTCCTTCCTTCCTTCCTTCCCACCCTTCCTCCTCCTCTTCTCTCTTTCTTTCTTTTTTCTTTCTGTCTTCTCTTTTTCTTCTTCCTTCTTTCCTCTTTCTTTCTTTCTTTCTTTCTCTCTCTTTCTTTCTCTCTTTCTCTCTTTCTGTTTTTCTCCTTCCTTCCTTCCTTCCTTCCTTCCTTCTTTCTTTCCCTCCTCCCCCTCCTGCCCTTTCTCCTCCTCTTCTCTTTTCTTTCTTCTTCCTTCCTTCTTTGTTCCTTTCCTTCCTTCCTCCCCTCCTTCCTTCCTCCCTCCTTCCTTCCTTCCTTCCTTCCTTCCCTCCCCTCCTCCTTCTCCTCTTCTCCTTTCTTTCTTTTTTCTTTCTGTCTTCTCTTTTTCTTCTTCCTTCTTTCCTCTTTCTTTCTTTCTTTCTTTCTTTCTCTCTCTTTCTTTCTCTCTTTCTGTTTTTCTCCTTCCTTCCTTCCTTCCTTCCTTCCTTCCTTCCTTCCTTCCTTCCTTCCTTCCTTCCTTCCTTCTTTCCCTCCCTCCCTCCTGCCCTTTCTCCTCCTCTTCTCTCTCTTTCTTCTTCCTTCCTTCCTTTGTTCCTTCCTTTGTTCTTTCCTTCCTTCCTTCCCTCCCTCCCTCTCTCCCTCCCTCCCCTCCCTTCCTTCCTTCCTTCCTTCCTTCCTTCCCTCCCTCCCTTCCTTCTCCTCTTCTCTCTTTCTTTCTTTTTTCTTTCTGTCTTCTTTCTTTCTTCTTCCTTCTTTCCTCTTTCTTCTTTCTTTCTTTCTTTCTTTCTTTCTTTCTTTCTTTCTTTCTTTCTTTTTTTTTCTTTCTTTCTTTCGTTGAGGTAAGGTAGTCCAGGCTGATCTAGAAGTTACTCTGGTAGCCCTCAGGCTAACCTTGAACTCACAGCGGTCCTCTTACCTCAACCTACTGAGAACTGGGATGGAAGGCGTGCACTCCCAGCCTGGAGAGTTTGCATTTTTCAGTGTCAAATCTATTGCTTGTATGTGTGACCACTTTCACTGCTTTGGAGTGTTTATTTAGCTGTACTAGGGACTGAACCCATGACTCTGCACATGCTAGTCAAGCACTGTGTCACTGAACACAAGGTTGCTTCAAACTTGCATTCTTCCTGCTTCAGCCTATGGAGTGGCTGGGAATTACAGTCCCATACCACCATATCTAGCTAGGAACTTATTTTTTAAAATGATATTTATTACAGGTTGCTTTCCGTGATGATATTTCAATTGCTCATAGTTTAACAGTGAATGGAAAGTTCCATTGGTTTTACCATTTCTTCTTTGTTTTATATTTAGATTTCTCTACTTTTTAACTATTAAAGTTAATGCTTAAACCATTACCTTCAAAATTTTTTTTGAAAAAAATTTTTTTTGAGACAAGCCCACCAGACTGGCCTTTAAAAAATATTTTTATTTATTTATTTATTTATTTATTTATTTATTTATTTATTTATTTATTTTTGAGGGAAAGAGAGAGAGAGTAAGAGGCTGAAAGAGAGAGGGAATGGGTACGCCAGGGCATCCAGCCATTGCAAACAAACTCCATGTGCCCCCTTGAGCATCTGGCTTACATGGGTCCTAGGCAATTGAACCAGAGTCCTTTGGCTTTGCAGGCAAATGCCTTAACTGCTAAGCCGTCCCTCCAGCCCTGGCCTGGCCTTTTTTTTTTTAAAAAAAATGTGTGTGTGTGTGTGTGTGTGTGTGTGTGAGAGAGAGAGAGAGAGAGAGAGAGAGAGAGAATTGGTGCACTAGGGCCTCTAACTAGTGCAGACTAACTCCAGATACAAACGCCACCTTGTCACTTGTGTGATCTTTCGTGCTTAGGCTTCACAGGCCTTAACTGCTAAGCCCCCTTTTTTTTTTTTTTTTTTAAATGAGGTAGGGTTTCACTCTAGTCTAGGCTGACCTGAAATGCACTATGTAGTCTCAGGGTGGCCTTGAACTCATTGTGATCCTCCTACCTCTGCCTCTGAAGTGCTGGGATTAAAGGTATGCGCCACTATGCCTGGCTATATATTTTTTTTTTTTTTTTTTTTTTGGTTTTTCGAGGAAGGGTCTCACTCTGGCTCAGGCTGACCTGGAATTCACTATGTAGTCTCAGGGTGGCCTGGAACTCACAGTGATCCTCCTACCTCTGCCTCCCGAGTGCAGGCCACCAGTCATTTGTTTTTTTTTAGGTTCTTGTCTAACTAGTCTGACCTTTGCATCTCAGGCTGGCCTGGAACTTTAAATACTCCTCCAGGCCCAGTCATTATCTTTATTGTTAAGCATTTGCATACTTTTAAATACTCTCCAATGCATTAACATTCCTGATCAAGAATCTTAAGCTTTGTGAAGACATCTTGGTGCATATTTCCAAATTACCCTCAGAGATTTCATCCTAACTAACATTCCCACTAACAATGTGTCAGAGAGAGCGAGCCTATTGTCATTCCTTCTCCAAGCATGCACACTATCCTCTTTTTATTTAGTCTTTGCCAATTAGATAGCTTCTATGACCACTTCTTTGAGTTGCGTTTCTTTCTTTTCACTCAGCGACTTCCTTCCTTTCCCCTTCCTCCCTCCCTTGCACTTGCTAAGGAACCACTCTCCCATTGTTCTCTACGCTCAGCCCAGCCCCTCAAATTGTGTTTTCCATCATAGTAGAGCTTTCGATTTGTTTATCTGTTAATTTAACATCTGAAAAGCCCTTGTGGTTTCATGGAGAGTTCAGTTCTGGGGAGTTTACAGTATGTAAGCAGGGTTTATTAGCCTAGTTTTCAGGCCATCTCTTCTCTCAGGCCTCTGGGTTCAGAATACCCCTCACATTCAGCCTTCTTCTTTTTGCCAGCAAAAGCAGTGTCTCAGATCAGCACCTCAACTTTGTCAAAGGATAGGGATCATATCTCCAGGGAGGCTAATGATGAATGATGCCAGCATAAATAAATACACCCCAGCAACAAGTGCCCACCCTATATACCCACCCCACGGGGTGTTGAGTGCCCAGAGCCAGCCAGACAGCTAGTACCTGCTAGGTGCTAAGGCCTCAAAGATAAAGACAGGCTACTAATTTAAGGTTTAAGGGTGTAATTAGGGGAAAAAATCCATTTTAGAAAAATGCAATTGCATATTTAGCTTCCACTCTTCAGATAATTAGTTGTGGGAAGAGTGGAGACAGGTGCAGAATGACACAAGAGTCTTCAAGTTTTCTGCTTTCTCTTGGTTTGAAAAGACCTCCCACTGTTTTTCATTTTCCAGGTTAGGTCAAGGTTGCATCAATGTACTTTTTTCCCCCTTTGGCCTATTAGTAGTTTAGTTTATCTAAAAAGTGTGACAGCTGGGAGTGGTGGCATACACCTTTAATCCCAGCACTTGGGGGTTGGGGGAGGGGACAGATGTAGGAGAATTGCTGTGAGTTCGAGGCCAACCTGAGAATACAGAGTGAATTCCAGGTCAGCCTGGGCTAGAGTGAAACCCTACCTTGAAAAACAACAACAACAAAAAAAAAAAGTAAAAGTGGGACTATTTTAAATGGGGTCTTGTAATTAAACTTTATAGTAAAAACTTTTTTTTTTTTGAGAAAGGCTATTATGATGTAGCTCCTGGCTGACCACAAACTCACAGCAATCCTCCTGCCTCAGCCTCCTGAGTTCTGGGATTATAGGACATATGCCATCGTACCTGTCCAAAATATTGTTTTAGAGATAAAGGTTCTAAGCTGGGTATATATATATTTCTGTTTTTCCCTTTACAGATATATAGCAGAGAAGGCATAAACAAGAAATTACAGGGCTGGAGAGATGGCTTAGTGGTTAAGGCTTCTGCCTGCTAAGCCTAAGAATGCCCATTCATTTCTCCAGATCCCACATTTAGCCAGACACAAAGTGACACAAGGGTGCAATGCTGCACTTACCCACAAGGGTGTGCACGCCTCTGGAATTCGTTCACAATGGCTGAGAGGCTGCTGATGCACCCATCCTCTCTCTTTCTCTCAAATTAAAAATAAAATAAAATAAAATAAAATAAAATAAAGAAATTACAAGGCTGGAGGGATGGCTTAACAGTTAAGGTGCTTGCCTGCAAAGCCAAAGGACCCAGGTTCGATTCCCCTGGACCCATGTAAGCACAAGGTGACACATGCGTCTGGAATTCATTTGCAGTGGCTGGAGGCCCTGGCACACCCATTCCCTCTCTCTCTCTCTCTCTCTCTCTCTCTCTCTCTCTCCTGCCTCTTTCTCTCTATGAAATAAATAAAAATTAAAAAAAAAATCACAGCTAAATTACTTTGGCTGCCAATTAAGAGGAAACATTTGATTCCAGTAGGTTGAAGTCATTGTTTTAAATACATTCTTAGTCTGTCTAGGATCCCATGTGCTCCATGCTACATTGTTTCCTGTGTTTTCAGATATTCTTGGGGCTGAGATGGAAGGGCTACTTGACTGAGAACCTGGCCTTTGCAGTGACAATAACTTTCCCCATAAAAGTCACAAAGCACCATGTGAACAGAGGGAGATCTTCAAGCGAGGGGCGGTCACACTGCAAGTTTTATCCTTTTTCAAATTCTAAGCATTCACCCACAATTTCATGATTTTTTTTATTGAACTTCCATAATTTTAGACAATAAACCATGATAATTCCCTCCCCACCCCCCACTTTCCCCCTTCCCAAGTCTACTCTCCATTATATCCCCACTGCCTCTCAATTAGTCTTTCTTTTACTTTGATGTCATCATCTTTTCCTCCTATTATGAGGGTCTTGGATAGCTAGTGTCAGGCACTGCAAGGTCATGGATATCCAGGCCATTTTGTGTCCAGAAGAGTGCATTGTAAAGAGTGGTACCTTCGGGAGGCAAAGGTAGGAGGATTGCCATGAGTTCAAGGCCACCCTGAGACTGCATAGTGATTTCCAGGTCAGCCTGAGCTAGAGTAAGAACCTAGAGTGGTTCCTTCCTTTGGCTCTTACATTCTTCCTGTCACCTCTTCCACAATGGACCCTGAGCCTTGGAAGGTCTGACAGAGATGTTTTAGTGCTGAGCACTCCTCTGTCACTTCTTCTCAGCACCATGGTGCCTTCTGAGTCATCCCAAACTCACCACTATCTGAAGAGAAGCTTCTCTAACCAAAAGTGAGAATAGCATTAATATATGGGTATGAACATTAGAGAAATGCTTACTGGGCAGTTTGGTGAGCATAATATATGTATTTAGCCAGACAACAGTAAGCATTATACCCCTAGGGCTCATGATCTTCCTTGTCATAGGTTTTCAGTACCAGGCATGCATTCCTTCCCATGGAGCAGGCCTCCAGTCCAAGTAGAGAGTGGTTGCTTTCCCCCATAACAGACATGCCATTATTGCACCCATTGGCTCATTTGGCCTGGCTGGTCAAACTTAAGGCTTGCAGTGTCCACTATTGCTTATCTCCACTGATGACTATTCTCTCTCCCATGGAGCTGCATGTGTTCTGTCAACTGGTTTACAGGGAGATTTTCAGGTCAGCTCCAGCAAGATTTCTCAGTGACCTTGCAGCCCAAACATGTGGGAGTCTTCAGACTGTGATATTTTCTTGATTTATACTGAGGTTACATGGAGGTTGTTACTGTAGTTTTCATTATTATAAAATAATACTATATAAGAATTCTCAGACATAAACAAAAGATTTTTTAAGATTTTTGTAGAATAATTTCCTATCAGTGGAATCTATTGGGTTAAAATTCATAAACATAGCCCGGAGTGGTGGCCTTTAATCTCAGCACTTGGGAGGCGGAGGTAGGAGGATCGCCATGAGTTTGAGGCCACCCTGAGAATACAGAGTGAATTCTAGGTCAGCCTGGGCTAGAGTGAGACCCTACCTCCAAAACAACAACAACAACAAAATTCATAAACGTGAAATATGTATTTCATTACATAATAGCTGAATTTAAAGAGCAAAAGGATATCTGCTACTTTTTTAATTTTCATTTTTTGTTTTTTTCCAGGTATGATCTCACTTTAGCCCAGGTTGACCTGGAATTCCTTATGTAGTCTCAGGGTGGCCTCTAACTCATGGTAATCCTCCTATCTCCGCCTCCCACATCCTGGGATTAAAGGTGTGTGCTACCACGCCTAGCCTTATTTTATTTATTTGAGAGAGAAAGAGGCGGATAGAGAGAGAATGGGCATGCCAGGGTCTCTAGCCACTGCAAATGAACTCCATATGCATTTGCCACCTTGTGCATCTGGCTTGATGTGGGTACTGGGGAAATTGAACCTGGGTCCTTTGGCTTTGCAAACAAGCACCTTGACTGTTAAGCCATCTCGCCAGCCCTGATATCACTTTTGTTTTGATTTGTTTTCCAAGGCAGGGTCTCACCGTAGCCCAGGCTGACCTGGAATTCACTATGTAGTTTCAGGGTGGCCTCGAACTCACTTCACTATATAGTTTCAGGGTGGCCTCGAACTCATGGAGATCCTTCTACCTCTGCCTCCCAACTGCTGGGATTAAAGGCATGTGCCACCATGCCTGGCTGATAATTGCCACTTTTTAAAAAGATTTTTATTGCCAGGCATGGTAGAGCACACCTTTAATCCCAGCACTTGGAAGGTAGAGGTAGAAGGATCCTAGTGATTTTGAGGCCACCCTGAGACTACATAGTGAATTCCAGGTCAGCCTGAACTACAGTGAGATCCTACCTCAAAAAATTTTTTTATTTATTTGCAAGCAGAGAGAGACAAGACACACACACACACACACACACACACACACACAGAGAGAGAGAGAGAGAGAGAGAGAGAGAGCACCAAGGCCTCTAACCACTGCAAGCAAATTCCAGACACATGTGCCACTTTATGCATCCAGCTTTATGTGGGCACTGGGGAATTGAACCAAGTCATTGTGTCTTAACCACTTAGCAAGCTCCCCAGCCCCAATATCTGCCATTAAAAAAAAAAATTCTTGGGGTGGGAGGATGCTGGAGAGATGGCTTAGTGGTTAAGATGCTTGCTTGCAAAACCAAAGGACCCAGGTTCAATTCCCTAGGATCCATGTAAACCAGATGCACAAGGTGGCTCATGTGTCTGGAGTTCATTTGCAGAGGCTGGAGGCCTTGGGGCACCCATTCTCTCTCTCTCTTTCTGCCTCTTTTCTCTCTCTCTTAAATAAAAAAATTATTAATAATAATTCTCTCTTGTCACTTTCAACAGAGTTTTAAAGGTTTATTCTCCCTTCTTCATGTTTTTCTAGGCATTATACTACATATGAATGTGCATACATTTTAGTTTTAAATTTTGGACTTCTTTTTTTATATACATAATTTATACATATTGTTCTAGGAATTCAATAGATTATACTGGGTCAATAAATCAGACAGATTCACATTGGTTTTTAGATTGCTGCACTGTTGTCCATGGTGTGACTGCAGTCATGGCTAAAGGACAGATTCAGTACACAGACAGAGGCTCTGCATATGGAACCCTGTGGCAGACTATTCTCCAGAAAGACTAGTTTACTTCATCCTCAGATAACATCCACATATGCCTGCTTCTGCTCATCTTCACAGCAATAGGCTGCGTCAGCCTTCATTTCATCAACATGAAAATAGTATCTCATATTGATCTCTAGGTCTTTTTTTTTTCTTTTTATTTACTTATTTGAGAGAGGGAGAAAGAGATACAGAACTAGGTAGGTACAGAGAGTGAGAGAATGGGCTCTCCAACCACTACAAATGAGCTCCAGATGCATGCGCCCCCTTGTGCATCTGGCTAACGTGGGTTCTGGGAAGTCAAACCTGGGTCCTTTGGCTTTGCAGGCAAGCGCCTTAACCGCTAAGCCATCTCTCCAGCCTGTTTTTTTTTTTTTTTTTTTTTTTTTTTAATTTTAAATATAGATTTAAAAGTCCCTTGCCAGGGATGTTGATATAGCTTAGAAGTAGAGCTCTTGCCTAAAATGCATGAGGCACTGGATTTGATCCTCAGTACCACCCAAAAAATAATAAAATAAAATTAAGTCATTTGTACTTCTGTCTGTTCAGATTCTTTTTGTTACTGTTTTTTTTTTTTCCCCTTGGATTTTGGGATATTTATATGTTGTGAGATTAGACCTCCGTGTCTGTGTGCTGGTTTTACTCCTCAGACATTTTATTTTTAGGTAGTCAAGTGCATCCCTTTTGTTTAATTTTACTAAAGCTTCCAGGTTTTAGGTTTTGCTTAAGAAGACTTTCTTTTTTGCTCTACAATTGAAGACAACCCCCAAACATCTCAAATTAATCTATTATTATTTTAAAATTATTATTATTATTTGCAGTACTATGGATTGAACTTAAGGCCTTGGGAATGCCAGGCAAAAACTTTACTAATGAGCTATACTCCATCCCCAGCCAGCACACAGATTTTATTTTATAGCTGTGTTAGTTTTAGGTTTTCAAATAAAGCCAGTTGGAAGCTTTGATCCGTATGGAACTTATTTTATGAAGCAATGAGGTAGTTTTCTTGTTTTTCTAGACATCTTCCCTATTGTGCTAATATAATTAATTGAATAGTACGCATTTCTCCCATGTATTTGAAATCCAACCTTTATGATCTATTAACTTCGTACATTGTTTTAAAAACTCTTTCTTTAATTTTGATTTATTTTGAGCATAGAGAAAGAGAGAGAGAGAATGAATATGGGTATGCTAAGGCCTCTTGCCATTGCAAGTAAACTCCAGATGCATGCACCACTTTGTGCATCTAGATTTATGTGGGTAATGGGGAACTGAACTCAGGCCAAAAGGTTTTGCAAGCCAGCACCTTTAATGGCTGAGCCATTTCCCTAGCCCCATACAACAATTTGGGATAATTTCTTAACTTTCAACTTTGTTCCATTGATCTGTTTATACTTCACAAGGGACTGAAATCAACATCATGAAATGTTTTAATATCTAAGAGTGCAACTATCCCATTACTCTTAAAAGTCTTTCTGCTCAATTTTGCCATTGTATTTCTATTTAACCTTAAACTCAGTTTCTGTTCTCAAAAACTCTCCTTTATGGGCATGAGGACTGGAGAAAGGACTGCATAATCTTCCTGGATAACTTTAGTATAGAATTGACATATTATTAGTATTGTACAATATGGATTTAATATAAGAATATACTTTTCTCCCTTGTACTAGTGATTAAAACTTGTGCATTTTGGGCTGTAGAGATTGCTTACTGGTTAAGGTGCTTGCCTATGAAGCTTAAGGACCCAGGTTTGATTCCCCAGTACCCATGTAAGCCAGATACACATGGTGCTGCATGCATCTGGAGTTTGTTTGCAGCAGCTAAATGCCCTGGCATACCTACCCCTTCTCTCTCTATCTGCCTCTTTCTCTCCCTCCCCTCTCTCAAATGAATAAATAAATAAATAAATAAAATACTTTAAAAAATTTGTACATGCTAGACAAGCAATCTACCAAAAATAGTATGTTTTCTTCAAATTATTTAAATCTTCTTTGATGTTCCTATCATTAAAATATTTTCTGTATATATCTTACATTTTTATTATTTATTGAACATCTTAATTTTTAAATGCCTTGCTATTTGTCATAGTTACTCAGTGGATTCTTTAAGGTATTCTGGACATGATGTCCTGTTATATGAAATGATGCTTACTCACCTCTTCTAAGCTTTTTTTTTTTTTTTTCTGAGGTAGGGTCTCAGTCTGGTCCAGGCTACCTGGAACTCACCCCGTAGTTCCAGGCTGGCGTCAAAGTCATGGCAACCTCCTATCTCTGCCTGCCGAGTATTGGGACTAAAGGCGTGCGCCACCATGCCCAGCTCTTCTAAGTTTCTACTTTCTAATTCTGTGAACTTGTTCTTAGACCTAACAGTGACTTCTAGAGTTCAGAGGACGTAGTTGTCTAATGCCCTCAGGGTTTTGGTAGCAAGTATAATTTGATCTGTGAAAAGTTCTTGGTTTATATCAGCTTAGTCTGACCACCCAACCGAACTCCTATTTATCCATCTATCTCTTTTTCCCCCTTTTTCTTTGACTGAATGTCAGTGATATCTTTTGTTCATATATTACTTGCAAATAATAGATTTCTGTTTTCTCCATAGTTTTTAGTTAGTATAAATCTTTTTTTATTTTATTAGTTAGGGTTTCAAATAAAATATTGAAAGGTAATGTGGCAGATCATGTTTCACAAAGGCCTTCTTTTACTGTCTACTGTTAAATGGGATATTGCTATATGTTTCTTTTTTGTTTGTTTGTTTTTTGGTTTTCCAAGGTAGGGTCTCGTTCTAGTTCAGGCTGACCTGGAATTCACTATGTAGTCTCAAGGTGGCCTCGAACTCATACCTCTGCCTCCTGAGTGCTGGGATTAAAGGCGTGCACTGCCACGCCTGGCCTGCTAATAAGTTTCTTAGCAGTTTGCTTGGCTGATTCAGGCTACTACTATGAAGTACTATTCTGGTGGTTTATAAACATTAGGAATAGCCAGCGTGCTTGAGCTTTCAAGGACCTCTTCTGAGCTAGCTTTCTGGACACTGATCACATCCATGGGCGTGTCACTCTCGTGACCTAATAGCTTTTTCAAGGGCTTCATCTACAAGTGCCATCACATTGGTGATTAAATTTCAACATAGGAATTTAGGGGATACACATTCAGTTCATCACTATTCATAATTTTTCCCCCCATAGTGAGCTTTTTCTTGTTACTAACCCCCTTCCTTGGTGCTAGGCAAGTACTCTACCACTGAGCTACATCATGACCCCATTATTCTCTCTCTCTCTCTCTCTTTTTTTTTTTTTTTTTTTTTGAGGTAGGGTTTCACTCTAGCTCAGGCTGACCTGGAATTCATTATGTAGTATCAGGGTGGCCTTGAATTCATGGTGATCCTCCTACCTCTGTCTCCCTAGTGCTGAGATTAAAGGCTTGGGCCACCACACCCGGCTATTTCTCTCTCTCTCTCTTTAAATTATTTATTTATTTGCAAGGAGAGAGAGAGAAAGAAGGGGAAGGAGGAGAGAATGAGAATGAATGGGCATGCCAGGGCCTCCTGCCGCTGCAAATGAATTTCAGACACGTGTCATTTTGTGCATCTGGCTTACATGGGTAGTGGGGAATAAATTCACTTCATCAATGTATTTCTAAGGTTCTTACTTTTAATATTTTTAAAAAGATATTTATTTAGTTCTGGAGGGATGACTTAGCGGTTAAGGCACTTGCCTGCGAGGCCTAAGGATCCGGGTTCGGTTCTCTAGATCCCACATAAACTAGATGCACATGGTGGCGCATGCATCTCAAGTTCGTTTGCGGTGGCCAGAGGCCCTGGTGCACCCATTCTCCCTCTCTCCTTCTCTCTCTCTCGAATAAATAAATAAATAAATAAATAAATAAATAAATAAATAAAAATAAATAAAAATAAATAAAATATTTAAAAAAGATATTTATTTATTTGAGAAAGAAGGAAAGGAAGAGGAAGAGGCCATGGGCATGCCATGACACATATGTCACCTTTACATCTGGCTTATGTGGATACTGGAGAATTGAACCTGGTTCCTTAGGCTTCATAGACAAGTGCCTTAATTGCTAAGCCATCTTTCCATCCCTGAGGATTTTATTTCTAAACTTTGAACGGACTTAAAAGATATTTATGTATATATTGTTTTTTTTTTTGTTGTTGTTGTTAACTGATACTTGTGCATGGGGGTGTCTATTCCTGAGGATCAAACCCAGGGTTTTACAATGTCAGGCAAGTACTTTACCACTGAGCTATTACCAGCACCCCCAGCCAATTCTTTTTTTTTTTTTTTTTTTAGGTTTTTGAGGTAGAGTCTCACTCTAGTCCAGGCTGACCTGGAATTCACACTGTATTCTCAGGGTGGTCTTGAACTCAAGGCGATCCTCCTACTTCTGCCTCCCGAGTGCTGGGATTAAAGGTGTGGACCACCTTACCTGGCCCTAAATGCTTATTTTTAAACTGACAACTTGATATCTCTACACATCCCATCCCCATTGCTTTCTGATGACATTATCGTGAGTAAGCTATTTCATGTCTCTGTGCTTTGGTTTCTTCTCTTTATAAAAGGGATAATAGGGTGTGGTGGGGCTCACGGTTAATCGCAGCACTTGGGAGGCAGAGGTAGGAGATCTGTTTGTTTGAGGCCAGCCTGAGACTACATAATGAATTCCAGGTCAGTCTGGGCTAGACAAAGACCTTACCTCAAGAAAAAAAAAAATCACCCAAAGAAATAATGGTTAGAGAACTTGGCTCCTTCCGTTAGGGTGAATATATATGTATATGTATATGTATATGTATATGTATATGTATATGTATATATATATATTCCTTTAGAAGCTTATGGGGCATGGTAAATAGCTGTGGTTAGCTGTGGCTATAACTGATTGATACTGGTCTTCATTTCTGGCGTGTGTGTGTGTGTGTGTGTGTGTACACCTCGGTATATGTTTTCTTTTTTTTGCTACATTTTGATGTCCATGTTACACCAAAGATTACAATGAGTTTGAAAACGTATCATGTTTCATGCTGTACAGCAACATAAACAGTGTTGGACTGACATAGTCCTTGAAGGTTACCTGGATCTGTGAAGGTCCTTGACTGACCTTTTAACTTCTTCTGTGCTTCCTTTGTCTGTTCAGGCTGTTGATGGGGAGCCTACGTCTTAGCACTTGTATTTTCCAGGAAGTCATTAGTTCCAGATTTTCTTTGCATCAGAGCTTATGACTTCTCACCTTTAATCAGATTTACCTGTCTTCCCATCATATTCACACAGTCCACCATTATGTATTCACACTTTTCCACACCCACACGAGTGGACATGCATACACACAGCACAGCATTCACGCTGCCTTTACGGAGACTTGACTGGGAAAATTGGGCTTCAATAAGTTGGGTTTACGCCATGATTATTTCTACAGAGAGAACGAGGTGAAAACAAAGGCATTTTTGTCTCAGTTTATATATGTGTCAGTCTAGATCCTCCAAGAAGGTGACTCTGAGAAGAGATTAAACATGCAAGGATTTGGGGCTTGAGAGATGGCTTAGTGGTTAAGGTATTTGCCTGTAAAGCCTAAGGTTCCAGGTTCGATTCTCCAGTTCCCACGTAAGCCAGATGCACAAGGTGGTGTTGCAGTGGCTAGACACCCTGGTGCACCCATTCTCTCTCTCTCTCTGTCTTTGTCTCTAATAAATAAAATTAAAAAAAACCTAAACATGCAAGAATTACATCAGGGGATGTCTCTGTGAGGGAAGGAAGGGAACGAGCTGGCCCTTAGGGAGTCTAACTCTGAGCATCGAGAAGAGGAAATCTGTCAGCCCAGAAGTCTACGAAAGCTTCTCGAAGTCTTGGGAGTGCTCAACTTCCTGCCCTGTGTGGAGTCAGACAGCGCAGTCCCTGGCTAGGAGAATCCCCTATCCGGCCTGGGTCAGAGGTGGGTCCTTTCTTTGCAGCTGGGATCTCTGAGGTCAACTTCAATGACTGCCACAAAGTCAGAGTCTCCTAACAACAAGCGATTTCTCCCAGGGCAAAGAGCAACTTCTAAGGCAGTGACTTCCGTTATTAGGGATGTTGAGAGAGAACGATGTTGGGTGGGGCTGGCTAGCTTGGAGGGATGGGGGTCTCAACTTTTCGCTACTGTGTCTACCCTCCTCCTCCTCTCTTTCCTTTCTTTCTTCCTGTGACTTACAGTGCCCCATTTCCCTCCTCCTTCCTTTCCTCTTACTCTGCCTCCCTGTCTTTATGTCTTTCTCTCTTCACATGTACACACCCATTCGCAAGTGCACAGTCCTGATGCCGTTGGTGGGAGCGTGATCGCTTGCCCTAACTTTTAAGTGCTACCTATTGACTTCCAACCACGACCACAGCCATTTGCCCCAACTGTGCCCACTTGTAGGAGCACATTATTTTTTCTTTTCTGTCTTCTGTCAGCTGAGACCTGCTGCCTGCCCTTTCAAGGCCAGTTTGAAGTCCTGCACTTGTGGAAATGTGGCCGCGTAGGAAAGCCTGGCTTTGTGTACCTTGGGAAGGTGTTCTACACTGAGTTCACTCCACAGCCGCAGGAAAGCATCCTCTTGGGGGAGGGGTGTGTATGTATGTGTGTGTGCATGCGTGCATGCTTGTGCACGTGTGTGTCTGGGTTTCGGGTCAGCTCTTTACTTGACTGTGGAGCCTTGGAACCTCTGCTTCCTCTGGGGCAGTCTCTTTGGTAGTTAGTTTTTCTTTCTCATGTCCCCCCCCCTTTTTTTTTCCTTTTTTGAGGTAGGGTCTCGCTGTAGCCTAGCTTGACCCGGAATTCACTATGTAACCCCAGGCTGGCCTTGAACTTATAGTGATCATCCTCCTAACTCTGCCTCCCAAGTACTGGGATTAAAGGAGTGCACCACCACACCCGGCTTTTTTTTTTTTTTTTTTTTGAGGTAGGGTCTCATTGTACCCCATCCCGACGTGGAGCTCACTCTATAGTCCTTTGGCTTTGCAGTCAAGTGCACAAATCACTAAGCCATCTCTGCAGCCCCTCAGAGTCTTTTTTCAAAAAAATTATTATTTGGAGGGAGGGAAGGAGAGAGAGAGAATGGGTGAGAGAAAGAAAGAGAGAGAATGGGTGCACCAGGGCTGCCTGCAAATGAACTCTCAACAAATGTGCCACTTTGTGCATCTGACATTATGTGTGGGTAATGGGGAATTGAACCCACGCTGTTAGGCTTTGCAAGTGAGTACCTTGAACTGCAGAGCTGTCTCTCTAGCCCTGCAAGGAGTCTTATGGTGCTTAGCTACTGTATTGGTCATGGTTCATTAGAGGATCAGAACCAGAGAATCTAGGTAAGTACCAGGAGGGATTCCTTTGTGGCTTACCTGTTTCCCTCTCTCCAGCCCTCACGAACAATTGTTAAGGTCTCCTGAGAGACAGGGCTTGTCATGCAGCCTCATTCTGATTCCTTGCTCCTGAGATCTTGATTCATTTTCATATTTAAGTAGTTAGTTACCAATTTTCCTTCATAGATTCTTCCATCATATTTATACCTAGGCCTGCCGCCTTTAATCCCTGCACTTGGGAGTCAGAGGTAGGCGGAGCGCCATGAGTTTGAGGCCACCCTGACACTACATAGTGAATTCCAGGTCAGCGTGGGCTAGAGCAGGACTCTACCTCGAAAAACCAAACCAAACCCAAACCAAACAAAATATTATACCTAAACAATTGTTCCCAAATCCAAGATCAGATTAAAGGTTCGTGCACATGTTCTTTATTATTTTTATTATTATTTTTGGGTGGGTATGTTTAAAACTACTAAAAGTCTGGAATTTATTTTAAATAGTTAATTAAATTTAAATAAATAATTTAGATAAATTTAAATAAAGAAAACAACAAACAACAAACAAGTGAAATGAAACTATCTAACCCCCAAGCCCAGCATCATTTATTGGAAGAGGAATTCATTTAGCCACCTCGCTTCCTCCCTCCCTCCCTTCCTTTCTTCCTCTCTCACCTGAAGCTTCTCTATTGCATATACACTTCTATGTGCACACATGATTATATCACTCATCAGTGTGATCATACTGCGCAGTGGGCCTCCCTCTCCCTTTTCATCTCTTCATTGCATGTTGTTCTTGTTCACATTGCATGTTCACCCTAAGTATGTTGCGCACACATCCAAATGGATGGATCCATAAAAATGTGTGAATACATGCCTGTCCGTGCACTATGCATACACACACACAATGTTTCTTCCCCTTTCTGCTCATGATTCAGACACAATTTTTAAGTTAGAGTATTTAAAAAAATATTCTTATTTATTTGCAAGCAGAGAGAGAGAGAGAGAGAGAGAGAGAGAGAGGGAGGAAAGGAGAGAATGGGCACTCCAGGGCCTTTATTCATTGTAAACGAACTCCAGATGCATGCCCCACTTTGAGTATTTGGCTTTATGCCAGTACTGAGAAATCAAACCTGGGTCATTAGGTTTTCTGGCAAGAGCCTTAACCAATGAGCAGGCTCTCTAGTCCTCAAGTTAGAGTATTTTTTAAATCTTTGTTTTTGGTTTTTTCAACGTAGGGTTTTGCTCTAGCCCAGGTTGACCTGAAATTTGCTATGTAGTCTCAGGATAGCCTTGAACTCTCAGCAATCCTCCTACTTCTGCCTCCCAAGTCCTGGGGTTAAAGGCGTGCGCCACCATGCCTGGCTAAGTTAGAGTATTTTTTTTTCTTTTTAACTCCCAAGTACAGATCTCATACCAAAGGACTAGTGTTGAGTGCCACTGATTATTGAACCTAAGAGGGGGAAAAATCTTACCTGCTTTTCTGATAGTTCCTTTAGAGGCTTATCTAAATTCTAATTAGACAAACCAAAGTTTAACTAATTATTTCTAGCATTTTTCCTTTGGCTCAAATTTATTTTTTCAGTGCAAGAAATCAGGGCTTGTACATGCTAGGCAAACACTATCACAAAGCTATACCTGTAGCTCCCGTGTAAATTTATTTTATCATTTCTTAACTAACTACATTTTATCAATGGGACAATTTGTGTAATCTGTGTTTTGGGTGGACTTTCCCATTGCTTTTTATGTAACATTTATAGGTCTTTATTTCCTTACCTATTAAAATAGAGGTTGGGGGACTGGAGAGATGGCTTAGCAGTTAAGGCATTTGCCTGTGAAGCCTAAGGACCCAGGTTCAATTCTCCAGGTCCCATGTAAGCCAGATGCACAAGGTGGTGCATGTGTTTGGAGTTCGTTTGCAGTGGCTAGAGGCCCTGGCATGCCCATTCTCACACACACTCTCTCTCCCCCCCTCTCTCTATCTCTAATAAATACATAAATAAAAATAAAATCTTTAAAATGGAGGTTGGGACTGGAGAGATGGCTCAGCAGTTAAGGTACTTGCCTGCAAAGCCTGACGACCCAGGTTTGATTCCCCAGTGCTCATGTAAACATCTTGAGATCAGTCATTTGCAGTGGCTGGATGGCCTGATGTGCCCATTCTCTCTGTCTTTCTCTCCGTTTACAAATAAATAAATATATTTTTAAAATGGAGGCTGAAAGCTGGGCATGGTGGCTCATGCCTTTAGTCCCAGCACTTAGGAAGCAGAGGTAAGTGGATTGCCAAGAGTTCAGGACCACCCTGAGACTACATAGTGAATTCCAAGTCAGCCTGGGCTAGTGTGAGACCCTACCTCAAAGAAACAAAAACAAAACAAAAAATGGAAGTTGAGCCGGGTGTGGTGGCACACACTTTTCATACTAGCACTAGGGAAGCAGAAGTAGGAGTATCACCATGAGTTCGAGGCCAGTCTGAAAGTACAGAGTGAATTCCAGGTCAGCCTGGGCTAGAGTGAGCCCCTACCTTGAAAAACAAAGCAAACAAACAAAAAATGGAGGTTGATTCCAACATTTTTACCATTGAGTATCTCTATTAATTTTTATTTTATTTATTTATTTAAATTTTTATTAACTTCTATACTTACAGAAAATACACCATGATAATTCCCCCCCCCCCACTTTCCCCTTCACAATTCCACTCTCCATCATATCCCCTCCCTCTCCCTGTTAGTCTCTTATTTTGATGTCATCATCTTTTTTCTCCTATTATGAGGGCTCCTTAAGGTATTGCTAGGTACTGTGAGGTCATGGATATTGAGGCCAATTTCTTTCTGGTCAGTTGCATTGTAAGGAGTGGTACCCTTCCTTTGGCTCTTACATTCTTTCCCCCCCCTCTTCCACAACGGACCCTGAGCCTTGGAGGGTATGACAGAGGTGTTTCAGTGCTGTACACTCCTCCGTCCCTTCTTCTCAGCACTATGTTGCCTTTTGGCTCATCCCAGTGGTCATCGCCATCTGAAAAGAGAAGCTTCTCTAACCAAAAGTGAGAGTAGCATTAATATATGAATATGAACATTAAGTGTAGTGCTTTCAGGGCTGTTTGGTGAGAATAATATATACATTTAGCCAGACAAGAGCAGGCTCTATACCCCTAAAGCTCATGACCTCCCCTGCCATACATAGTCTTTTGATTAGGTTTTCAGTACCAGGCATGTTTTCCCTCCCATAGAGCAGGCCTTCAGTCCAATTAGAGAGCAGTTGTTTTCCCCAGAACAGACAAGCCACTATTGCACTTGTTTGGTCATTTGGCCTGTCTGGCCAAACTCGAGGGTTCCAGCGTCCACTGTTTTCACGTCTGATGACTTCTGACTTCCATAGGGCTGCATGCAGTGCAGCTTTTTCCAGTTTTCAGGTGGCTGGTCTATAGGGGAAGGTTTTCAGCTCAGCACCAGCTTGATTTCTCAGTGATCTTGCCACCCAGTCCTATGAAGTCTTCAGCAATAGGGCCTTACCATCTGTTTCTCATGGGAAACAAAGGGCCTTGGCAATAGCTTGTAATGTTTTGGAGCTAACAGCTACTTCGCTGGCCAACATCTCAATGGAAGTATCCCATCTCTGGCACTGAAAATTTTCTAGTAACAATCTATGGCTTCTGGATGTTGCCATTATCAATTATTATTATTATTTTTTCCAGTGCTCAGGAGGAACCCTGGGCCTTGTCCTTGCTAGGTAAATGTTCATCCACTGAGCTCAGTCCTCAGCCTCCTCTATTAATCTTGAATACTGCAACTCACACACTCTGTGAGACTACACACTAAGACGTAGTACAAAGATAGTGAAAGTTAAGACTGAGACCTAAATAACTGAAGAATAAAATATCAAAGGCCCTGAGATTTAAAAAAGTAAAGGAGGGTAGGAGAGAGGGCTTTGTGGTAAAGGTGCTTGTCTGCAAAGCCAAAGGTTAGAATCCCCAGGGTCTGGGCTGGAGAGATGGCTTAGCAGTTAAGGCGCCTGACTGCCAAGCCTAAGAATTCCCGCTCGATTCTCCAGGTCCCAAGTTTAGCCAGACATGAGTGACACAAGCGTGTAATGTCGCGCTTGCCCACAGGGAGTTCATTCACAGTGGCTGAAATGGCCCTGGCACACCCATTCTGTTTCTCTCTGTCTCAAAAAAAAAAAAAAAACAAGAATCCTAGGGCCCACGTAAGCCAGATGTGTCTGGAATTTATTTGTAGCAGCTGGAGGCCCTGACATTCCCATTCTCTTTCTCTCTCAAATAAATAAATAAAACTAAAATATTAATAAAAAGTAAGGAAATCTTGAGGGAGACCTTATGAAAAGTATTTTTATTATGTAGAAAATTATCCTGAATTTATCTCTTCTAGCTCTTTTTAGCAACTTCCTTTCCACCCAATCTACTGTGGCTTGAGTCTTTTTTTTTTTTTGAGGTAAGGTCTTGCTCTAGCCTAGACTGACCTAGAATTCACTATGTTGTCTCAGGGTGGCCTCGAACTCATGGCAATCCTCCTACCTCTGCCTCCCAAGTGTTGGGATTAAAGGTGTGCACCACCACGCCCAGCTAGAACATGAGATATACCTTTATCTCTGTGAGGCATATCAGATGACTACTGGATTTTCATATCTATAACTTTATTCAACCTGTTGAAAAATGTACTTTTGGTTAGGGAATCTTGCTTCATACCTAATGTTGGAAAAAGAAAACATTTACTTCCATGGCCTACTCAGGTAATTATAGATATTCTTTGCTATTGCCCCCAAATTTGGCAAGTGGTAATTTCTTAAAGGTTAATTGCAACGTGGAAACAGAAATCTTATGGGGAACTTTCAATGCTGTGTTATGTTAACACCCTTAGGCCTGTCTTGTACTTTGAAGAAATCTTTTGCCTGTCTGTGATTTTGTAATGCTATACATTGGCATTTCAAAATATTGGTTGACCAAGTTATTTAGATCTTCTAAGTGTTAATATTCTTCCTGATCTGATGGTGAAAACTTACACCCATTAATATCCCCATGGATGGTCACCAGGAAAATTGTATTACAGGAAAACTGTCCATAGTGATGGGTGCAGGTTTTCAAGTATTCTGTTTTGCTTGAAAACTTCAACTTTATCATTGGCTACAAATGCTATCCAGCTGTTTTCTTTGAAGTGGTAGACGTTTGCTTGGTTTATTTTGGAGAAAATACCACCTGGGTTTTTAAGTTTGAATACATCGTTTGTCAGCTTGTCATTCTTCCATTTAAAAATTGAATTCCCGAAGGGTGTGGTGGCACACTCCTTTAATCCCAGCATTTGGGAGGCAGAGGTAGGAGGATCGCCAGTGAGTTCAAGGCCATCCTGGGACTACATAGTGAGTTCCAGGTCATCCTGAGCTAGAGTGAGACCTTACCTGGGGGGGAAAAAAAAATGGAATTCCCTGTACAAATGCAGCTAGTTCAGTTCCAACTCAATCACATAAGGATTGTTCCTTGATTCAGTCATTGTATTTCAGTGTACAAAGCTCTTTTTCATAATATAAGGTACATTCCCAGTTTGAGATGAGCAAATTTAATATGGTATACTGCTTCATCACAGACATTCTTAAATGAAACCAGCATTTGTGTGTTTTTTGTATATTTTTATGTATCTATCATTTATTTACTGATTTATTTATTTGAGAGAGAGAGACAGAGGCAGGTAGAGAGAGAATGGGCTCACCAGAGCCTCTAGCCACTGCAAGTAAACTCCAGACGCATGCAGCACCATGTGCATCTGGCTTACATGGGTTCTGGGGAATCAAACCTGGGTCCTTTGGTTTTGCAGGCAAGCACCTTAACCACTAAGCTTTCTCCAGCTCTGTTTTGTTTTTATTTTGACTATGTGGCAAGGAAAATTAATCCCTTATGTATAATTTGACGCTGGAACCTGACTCATGTAAGAACTTCTACCCGTTGCTAGTTTTGTACCATCGGTTAATACAGTGAGGGAGCCAAATAGGGTTTGTATTATGATGAAAATAGTTGTTTCTTATGGACCCTTGAAAGTGTCTAAGGAACCTCTCCAGGGATCTGCAATCCTGCTATGGGAATTGCTGCTCTAAAATTTCCATATCTTATCTTCATCCTAGTGATTGTTACTATTGATTTAAAACTTAAAAAAAAACCACCAACTTACTTATTGGTGCATGTATATGGGTTTGTGCATGCTATGGTGCCTGTGAGGAGGTCATGGGACAATTTTTGGGTTTGTCCTTGTCTGTCTACCTCCTATGAAGCAGGGTTTCTCTTTGTGCATCTGGCGTACATGGATCCTGAGGAGTCGAACCTGGGTCATTTGGCTTTGCAGGCAAGTGCCTTAACCTTAAGCCATCTCTCCAGCCCAAAGCAGAGTTTTTCACTTTGGATCCTTGTTTTTTATTTATTTATTTTTGTTGTTGTTGTTGCTGTGGTCACCACAAGCTTCTGGGAAATTCTTCTGTCTTGCCACCAGTATGCTTGTGTTTGCATTCCTACCAGGAGAGGGTAGAGCACTATTAAGTTCCTCAGAAAGTCAGATTCTCTTTAAATTTCAAAACGAATTTTGTGATAAAATAATTCTTTCCTAGCCGGGCATGGTGGCGCCCGCCTTTAATCCCAGCACTCAGGAGGCAGGGGTTGGAGGATCACCGAGAGTTCGAGGCCACCCCGAGACTACATAGTGAATTCCAAGTCAGCCTGGACTAGAGTGAGACCTTACCTGCAAAAACCAAAAATAATAATAATAATAATAATTCTTTCCTTTAAGAATCATATTTTTAGTTACGTTCTAAATGCAGTTTTGTCCTTGTTTCTCAATTCTTATTTTATATTTGAATTATCTGAATTATTTGTTAAATACATTTAAAAACAAGTGGCTTCTGGTTAAGTCAAACTAACAGTGAATAAAGAATTGCTACCCATCACCTCACGTATAGTTCAGTGGTGTGCAGTGCTTGCCTAGCATGAATTGAACATGAAGTCAGTCTCTAGCAATTCCAGAAAACAACAAAATAGCCTGGGCATGGTGGTGCACACCTTTAATCCCAGCACTCGGGAGGCAGAGGTAGGAGAATTGCCATGAGTTCGAGGCCACCCTGAGACTACATAGTGAATTCCAGGTCAGCCTGGGCTAGAGCGAGACCCTACCTCGGAAAACCAAAAACAAACCAAACCAAACAAAACCCTATCACCTCTCTGATAATTTACACTCTAGAATGTTATAGGACCTTGGGATTCTACAAATAATTTTGATAAATTACCTGTTTCTCCCCTCTCTGCAGTTTCTGAATTTGGACACCGTCTTAGTGGTTTACGGGTAAGAACGCCCCTAATTATCTTCATCCTAGTGATTGTTACTATTGATTTAAAACTTAAAAAAAAAACCCACCAACTTACTTATTGGTGCATGTATATGGGTTTGTGCATGCTATGGTGCCTGTGAGGAGGTCATGGGACAATTTTTGGGTCTGTCCTTGTCTGTCTACCTCCTATGAAGCAGGGTTTCTCTTTGTGCATCTGGCGTACATGGATCCTGAGGAGTCGAACCTGGGTCATTTGGCTTTGCAGGCAAGTGCCTTAACCTTAAGCCATCTCTCCAGCCCAAAGCAGAGTTTTTCACTTTGGATCCTTGTTTTTTATTTATTTATTTTTGTTGTTGTTGTTGCTGTGGTCACCACAAGCTTCTGGGAAATTCTTCTGTCTTGCCACCAGTATGCTTGTGTTTGCATTCCTACCAGGAGAGGGTAGAGCACTATTAAGTTCCTCAGAAAGTCAGATTCTCTTTAAATTTCAAAACGAATTTTGTGATAAAATAATTCTTTCCTAGCCGGGCATGGTGGCGCCCGCCTTTAATCCCAGCACTCAGGAGGCAGGGGTTGGAGGATCACCGAGAGTTCGAGGCCACCCCGAGACTACATAGTGAATTCCAAGTCAGCCTGGACTAGAGTGAGACCTTACCTCGCAAAACCAAAAATAATAATAATAATAATAATTCTTTCCTTTAAGAATCATATTTTTAGTTACGTTCTAAATGCAGTTTTGTCCTTGTTTCTCAATTCTTATTTTATATTTGAATTATCTGAATTATTTGTTAAATACATTTAAAAACAAGTGGCTTCTGGTTAAGTCAAACTAACAGTGAATAAAGAATTGCTACCCATCACCTCACGTATAGTTCAGTGGTGTGCAGTGCTTGCCTAGCATGAATTGAACATGAAGTCAGTCTCTAGCAATTCCAGAAAACAACAAAATAGCCTGGGCATGGTGGTGCACACCTTTAATCCCAGCACTCGGGAGGCAGAGGTAGGAGAATTGCCATGAGTTCGAGGCCACCCTGAGACTACATAGTGAATTCCAGGTCAGCCTGGGCTAGAGCGAGACCCTACCTCGGAAAACCAAAAACAAACCAAACCAAACAAAAACCCTATCACCTCTCTGATAATTTACACTCTAGAATGTTATAGGACCTTGGGATTCTACAAATAATTTTGATAAATTACCTGTTTCTCCCTCTCTGCAGTTTCTGAATTTGGACACCGTCTTAGTGGTTTACGGGTAAGAACGCCCCTAATTCTGAAAGTAGGGTTGGTTGAGTTTAGAACTGGTGAGTGAGAAGGCTGCTCATGCTCTGGAATGCAATGCAGGTTTTAGTGCTGCTTGACTTCTGGCGAGTTAGTGACTTCCTCATCTGTATGAAGGCCACAACAATTATATCTAATTTCCAGATTTTTTCTTTTTTGGTTTTTCGAGGTATGGTCTCACTCTGGCCCAGGCTGACCTGGAATTCACTATGTAGTCTCAGGGTGGCCTTGAATTCACGGCGATCCTCCTACCTCTGCCTCCCGAGTGCTGGGATTAAAGGCGTGCGCCACCATGCCCAGCTCTTAATTTCCAGATTTAAAAAAAAAATTTATTTATTTATTTGAGAGAGAGGAAAGGAGGGATAGGGGAGGGGAGAGAGAGAAAATGGGCACACCAAAGCCTTCAGCCACTGCAAACATACTCCAGACACATACATATGCCACCTTGTACATCTGGCTTACATGGATCTGGGGAATTGAACCTGGGTCCTTTGGCTTTGTAGGCAAGCACCTTCACCACTAAACCATATCTCCAGCCCCAGATTTTTTTTTTTAATATGTAGCTTAACCTATGGAAGGTGCTTAGAACACTGTCTGTCATGGGCAGCTCCATCCGTAGTATGACACCGTTCCTGCAAATGGTCTTAGGAGGAAAGGAGGATTGAGGCTTATATGGGAGACCGCCTCCCAACGAGACCATGCAGTCATCAAGAGCGAGGTGGTGATGCCTTGGACCAGGGTGCTAGTAGTGTGGTACCAAGAAGCAGTTGGATTTTGCTAATGAAGTGAATGTAAGAAAGTGAAGAATTAAGGATGAATCTAAATGTTACAGCTGTAAGAATGGAGTTGTTATCCACCGAGATAGGAAAGGCTAAGGACTGGTGGGGGATTTGAGGTGGGTGTGGTAATGCTGAAGATAAGATGTTTGACTTTCCCACCTTATCTTGCTCTTTCCTAATCTAAATTGGAGCCTTCCTTCCTCTGTGCCTGGTTCTCTGCTAGGAGCATCACATGCACTTCCCTCATTTAATTTGTGCATTAAGTCATTCACAAATAAGAAAGGTAACTGGGCTGGTGGGTGCCAGGGCCAGGATTTGAACCTATAACCATTTTCTGCAAATAATCAGATACGTATTAAAAGATCTACATTACATGCTTAACGTGTAAGTGCCTAATGACAATCTGGGTTTCTGGATGTGGGCAGTTTTCTGTACTTCTCGTTAGCAAAGCACTCCGTGCATGAGACTTGTGGCAGGAGACTGCTCCATTGCTTACCACTTCAGCTCGTGCCTCGTCCTCTAACTGTGCTCTCTGCAGACACAAAACGAAGTCATGGGCCAAAGGAAACAAGTAAGAAGACGGGGAATTGTGTGAGTGATCTAACATGGCCCACGCCTGGCTGTGAACGCTCTGGCACGCATCCGCGTTTTTCTCCAAAGAAACACCCAGAGAACAAGTTTCTGGTTGTTCACAGTTCTGGGTGAAGGCCATTCGCAATATTGTGCACCTGGAGCTTCACACGAGAGTAAGAAATGACTGGCCAGGAACGGTGACGCACGGCTTTAATCCTAGCACTCGGGAGGCAGAGGTAGGAGGATGGCCGTGAGTTCGAGGCCACCCTGAGACCACATAGTGAATTTCCAGATCAGCCTGAGCTAGAGTGAGACCCTACCTCGAAAAACCAAACCAAAACAAAACAACAATAAAACCCCAAGAAATGACTGCAGCAGAATTAGAATTGTCATTTCCAGTGAGTGATAAGACAGCTTCAGAAAGTGTTCCTAACTTTGGTTGAAAACTCTCTGAATTTTCGTTTCTTTACAAGTCCACACTTTTTTTTTTTTCTCAGCATATCAGAGAGATTAATTTGTTCTTATTAAGCCAAACCCCATTCAACAGTGTTCTGATGAAGAGTAAAACAAAAGCCTGCATAGTTGAAAAGGAGTGCATAAAAGGCTTCTTGGGCTATTATAAATGTGAAACATGGTCAGTAATTCTTTTTTTTTCATTTGTCATGCAAGCATTTATCAACACTTCCATCACAGAGGTAGTGCTGATTAAACTACTAAATTCACAAGTGAGTCTCTGTGCCAGGACCAGATGGATGGAGTTGGCCATCCACGAGTCAGGATGGAATCTGATTCTAAGGAGGAGAACAATGTCTCCATTGAATCAATCGGGCTACCACTTGGGATGATCTCTGCGCTTGGGCTTCCTGCTAAACTTTTGGAAGTTAGTCAGTGCTGTAACTAACACCCACTTCAAGGCAGGAGATGCTTCTCTAAGGCGTGAGACAGAGTAACATTGTCATCTTCTTAAGTGGTGAGATCACTGCAAATACAGATGGTTCTCAACGTATGAAGGTTCGACTCTGACCTTCCCAACTTTATTTATTTACTTATTTGTTTATTTATTTCTTTATTTATTTATTTTACAAGGTAGGGTCTCGTCTAGCCCAGGCTGACCTGGAATTTACTCGGTAGTCTCAGGGTAGCCTTGAACTCACAGAGATCCTCCTACCTCTGCCTCCCGAGTACTGGGATTAAAGGTGCGCACCACAGTGTCCTGCTTGAAATACATTCTTTTTTTTTTCTTTTTTTTTTTTTTTTGAGAAATATATTTTTTAATTAAAAAAAAATTCTGGCCTCTGGTTTAGCAGTTAAGGCACTTGCCTGCAAAGCCTAAAGACCCAGGTGTGCCAGTACCCACATATGCCAGATGTACAAGGTGGTACATGCATCAGGATTTCATTTGTGGTCACTAAAGTCCCTGGTGAGCCCATTCTCTCTCTCTCTCTTTCAAATAAATAATTAAAATATTTAAAAAAAATCCCACATCTCCCATCTCAACACTTCCCAGCACATTCATCTCTATGAGATCTGTATAGAAATGTTAGTTCTCCTCCATGTACTGATTAGCTTAGTCCCTCTGTCACGAGCCTTTCTGGCACTGTCCACTCAGTCCTCACTCCTGGGCCCTGCAGTGGTAGTACTCATTTTAGCCTGCTAGACTTTGAGCTGTGTGGGTGACAGTGTGTGCCCTGGTCATCACTCCACACTCAACAGCCAGCACCATGAGTGCCACCTATTGGGCTTTCAATAACTCCCTATGGAAACCTGCTAAATGAGCCACTCTGGTTCCCCTGTAATTAATCATTATTTTCAGCATTTAAGTTTTTAAAAAGATTTTTATTTATTTTGAAGCAGAGAGAGAGAGAGAGAGAAAGAGAGAGAGAATGAATGGGTGCATCAGGGCCTCTAGTCACTGAAGACAAACTCCAGATGCATGTACCACTTTGTGCATCTGGCTTTACGTGAGTACTGGGGAATTGAACCGGGTCATTAAGCTTTACAGGTAAGTGCCTTAACCGCTGAGCCATCTCTCCGTCCTTCTTTAGCACTTTTATATTATAGTCAACTACTAAAAGTTGATATATATGCAGACTTTATAGGGCACAGGATTGTGCATTGGTGGTGATGCTTGCCACCTGCAGAGCTTCCAGGGCTTTCCAGGGCCCATTTTTTATTTTTATTTTTCGAGGTAGGGTCTCACTCCAGCTCCGGGTGACCTGGAATTCACTATGTAGTCTCAGGCTGGCCTCGAACTCACGGCGATCCTCCTACCTCTGCCTCCCGAGTGCTGGGATTAAAGGTGTGCGCCACCACGCCCGGCCTCCAGGACCTATTTTTATTAGATCCTGTCTTCCACATGGTGAGGTAAGGAGGTGGGCTTTGTCAGTCCTACTTAAGAGAGGAGAAACTGATGCTCAGATGTCCAACTAGCCTTCCTCTGCTGTAGGTGACTGAGCAGGGGAGTCACTTTACAGCCTAGGCCACTCCATGTCACCACACTGCCTAGTGGTCAGTAAGAGTTTGTCTCGTGTACTCTAAAAATCCCTGTCGTTGAGCCGGGCGTGGTGGCGCACGCCTTTAATCCCAGCACTCGGGAGGCAGAGGTAGGAGGATCGCCGAGAGTTCGAGGCCACCCTGAGACTACATAGTTAATTCCAGGTCAACCAGAGTGAGACCCTACCTCGCAAAACCAAAAAAAAAAAACAAAAACAAAAACAAAAAAAAAAACCGTTGTACACCTCTAACCCACTTCACTTGCAGTTGCATCAGTAAATCTTTCTCTAATCCTTTCCCTGCCTTCCCTCCCTCCTTCTCTTCCTCCCTCTCTTCACTTCCTTTCTTTTCTTTTGTTCCTTCCTGTCTTCTCAGTTCCACCATACTGCTGCCATATAGTGCTCAAACCAGAGGTCTAAAGATGGTGTGGCCTAAAATTCCACTTTCTCTATCAAGTGTTCATTTCCCACCAGCTTTACCCCTAACCCCAAGCACATTGTATCAAAGTTGGTGCCCTTTTCTGACTTCTCACCAATACACAGCAGCGTGCTGCACACTTTTCCTCGAGGGCTTACGTGGGTTCTCCACCCCAGAGGAAGTCAAGGCACATCTGTTCCACTGGAAAACCTCAAGGGACGGTCCTGTCAGCACAAAGGGACCTCTCTTATAACTGCATGGCCATCTGAAGGTCTTGGCTGAATTTCCGTGGAATACTATTGATGTTTCTGTCACCGGCACTGTCACTTGTCGTTTTACTGTGTGCCAAAGTGGGTATGACTCAAACACAATGTGTCATTGTTCCATTTTGGTTCCATTTCACTGAATAAGAGTAAAGGGCCAGGAAATGAGTGACAAAGTTTTTCCAGGCTCGGTTTTTTGACACCTTGGGCCCTGTCATGGGGAGCTGCCAGGGCATTGCCATGGTCTTTGGGTATTTCACACTCATTATCACACTCACCTTCAGACATTGCCTTGTTTGCCAATTACTACTTTCCATAGGTTGACTTGGTCAAGCCGCTTCCCTCTAACTCCTTCGTTGGCCATGTCCAGTTATACACTGTTAATTTTCGGGATGCTTCCTGCCGTTTCTCCATCATGTAACTACAGTAGGCGCCTATAGCATATTTGGGATTCATGCGTGTGGCCTGTCTCGTTCTCTTTGCTCCATGTCCTTAGCATGCAGCCTTATCTGTATGTACTACATTGTATTTGCCAAGTAGCCTCTGTTGCCATTGTTAATTAAGAGACTTAGATTGGTCCATAACTTGCTAATCATTTCAAGCGTGGACTAAACTTGATAAAATAATTTTGGATCATTAATGTATTGATTACACATTGTAAATGTTTTTTTAATTAGAACTAAGTTTAATGAAATCTGTTCCCTCACAGGGTTCCAGTCTAGTCCTCATTAATGAAGGATAATTACCTGACTTGGGATGATTAGCTATGGAAAGTCAAGTTTGAAGGAGACCAATATATGCTAATTAGGCTACCATTTAAGGACCGTTACTACTTTTTTTAAAATTACTACTTTTTATACGGAACACAAACACAAGTCAAGGGCTTTATAAAGGCAATGTGACAGTCATTTTTTTAAAAAAAATATTTTATTTTTATTTATTTATTTATTTGAGAGAGAGAGAGATACAGAAATAGGCAGGTAGAGAGAGAGAGAGAGAGAGAGAGAGAGAGAGAGAATGGGCGTGCCAGGGCCTCTAGCCACTGCAAACGAACTCCAGATGCATGTGCCCCCTTATGCATCTGGCTTACGTGGGTCCTGGAGAATCGAGCCTCGAACCGGGATCCTTAGACTTCACAGGCAAGCGTTTAACCACTAAGCCATTTCTCCAGCTCGACAGTCATTTTCATCTGTATTATTGTGGGGAAAATGCAAATCATTACCTGTTTCCATGGGATGTGCATATTGTTAGTAAAAAATGGAAAATTCCAGGGCTGGGGAAATGGCTTAGAGGTTAATACATTTGCCTGAGAAGCCTAAGGACCTCAGTTCAATTCCCCAGGACCCATATAAGCCAGATGTACATGTGTCTGGAGTTCGTTTGCAGCGGCTGGAGGCCCTGGCGTCCTGTTTTTTCTCTCTGCCTCTTCCTCTCTCTCTCTCTCTCTCAATTAACTAACTAAATAAAATATTTACAAAAAATAATGGTAAATTTCCTGATATCAAACCTCTCGTTTCTCCTTCCCTTTTTTTATTTCCAGTAATAAGAGACTAGTGGCCTTAGTGCCCATGCCCAGTGACCCTCCGTTCAACACCCGAAGAGCCTACACCAGCGAAGATGAAGCCTGGAAGTCGTACCTGGAGAACCCCCTGACAGCTGCCACTAAGGCCATGATGAGCATCAATGGTGACGAGGACAGCGCCGCGGCCCTGGGCCTGCTCTACGACTACTACAAGGTAGACCCCCACCCGCCTCCCTCCCTCTCCTCCTCTGGAGACTCCTCTCACTGGTGGGAAAGGGGCATAGAGGGGTTTGTTTTTGTTTTTTAAATCCCAGGCCAGTGGACTTCCACTGACTTCTGCTTTTTCTTACTGCCTTTCAACTTCCCTATGCATGAAGCTCACCGTTACATTCATCCAGAAGAAATTTTAGTTTGAAGCTAATTATTTCTGAAGTCCTTTGTTCACACGTAATCCTTACTTGGCATGACATGACCAATACTTCCTTTCGGTCATGTTTTTGTCCTTTGGATGTGGGTTTTGGTGAATACAGTCTATCACTTGGTGTGTCTGAACCATACTGTATGTATTGCTCACCTTGTCTCCAAAGTTTCGACTTTACAAGAAACACTTGGGTATTCTAGACTCTTCCGTTTTAAAGGGAACATGCCAATGAGTGCTTTAGTGGAAGACTTGCAGCAGGTCCAACTCTTACTGCCTCCATTTGTTTCAGCGGGTACTAAACTTTTATTTTGAAAATACTTTTAGAGCAAAATGAATGTCACATTCAGGGAGGAAAAAAAAAGGGGGGGGAATCTGCTGTACAGTACTTACTTGATTTCAGGAAATCAATGAAGAAACAATAATAGATTTCTAGTATAAAGAACTATACCGGATATGACCTGCCCTGTTAGAATTGTTGAAGTGTAAAAATCAGTGAGTATTTACCAAATGAGATTTATTAACTGCTATGATTGTGAACACCTTTAGATTGTGCT
Source organism: Orientallactaga sibirica (assembly GCA_036365145.1). Taxonomy (NCBI): domain Eukaryota; kingdom Metazoa; phylum Chordata; class Mammalia; order Rodentia; family Dipodidae; genus Orientallactaga; species Orientallactaga sibirica. The sequence continues at coordinate 69,341,417 of JAEOAD010000003.1, forward strand.
GGGAATTGGCATGAAGTGTGAATACTTTGTTGTCAGTTGGGCACAGTGAACGCTTCTTTTGGGAGAAGAACTGAAACCCAACACCCCTCCCTTTCCATCGTGGGGAGTCAGCTTTGGACAAGACCACCAGGAAGAGCAATTTTCTTTTAAGTGGTTTTGTCTCTGCTTGCCTCATCCAAAAGCAAGGTGAGAGGTGCGGATAAGTTTGCCTATCAGGTAGTTTATAATATGCTTCTTTAAAACTTATTTATTTGAGAGAGAGAGAGCGAGCGAGAGAGAGAGGCAGATACAGTGAGAGAGAATGGGCATGCCAGGGCCTCTAGCCTCTGCAAACAAATTTCAGATGCATGTGCCACCTTGGGCATTTGGCTTATGTGGGCACTGGGGAATTGATCCTGGGTCCTTAGGCTTCACAGGTATCCCAGCCCCCTATCAGATATTTTAAATGAGGATGTTATTAATTCAAATAAATCTCTTATTTATTGGTAGAAAGTTCTGGAGACATTTTACTGGTACTCTTATGACTCTACACTGGCTTTTCCCCTTTAGCTGCAGAGGATGAGTTGGCAAATGTTGACAACCCTTTCAGGAAGGTGTAAACCCACCAGCATGGCGCCTGAGGTACACGGAGGATGGAGATGTGGGCTGCAGGTAGAAGGATGTAGTTAGGCCTAAACTGCGGTTCATTCCTTAACAATGAAGGACTAACACCTACAAAAAGTAAGCCTGCATGCCCCAGTATCTTGTGGGAGGCTGTTTGTTCTCCTTCTCTGCATGTGGTTGTTTTACATTGTTGTGACGGAGGAGCTCATCTGAGAAACACAAGGTTAGCGTGTAAATGTCTTGGAGTGGAAACATGTTGAGTTTTTTGAGGTACAGAAGCATAGAACTTGTCACTTTGGACCATTTCATGTGCTACATTGTTTCTTGAGGATCAGGAAATCGTTTGCTTGTTTGGTTTTTGTCTCATGCTTAGCAACTTGAGAGAGAGAGAGAGAGAGAGAGAGAGAGAGGGCTCATCAGGGCCTCCAGTCGCTGTAAATGAACTCCAGATACCATCAGAGTGGACAGTATACAGTTCTGATCATTAAGCCATTGTTGTTTTGTATATTCTTTAAAAATTTTTTTTTAGTTATTTATTTGCAAGCAGAGAGAGAAAGAGATAAGAGAGATAGAGAGAATGGACATGTCAGGGCTTCCGGCCACTATAAACAAGCTACAGATGCATGTGCCACTTTGTGTATCTGGCTTTATATGGGTACTGGGGAATTGAACCTGGGTCATTAGGCGTTGCAGGAAAGCACCTTAACCACTGAGCCTATTGCTCCAGCCCAATCATTTTTTTTTTTTTTTCCAGTTTGTCTAGGTAGGGTCTCACTTTAGCCCAGGCTGACCTGGAATTCACTATGCAGTCTCAGGGTGGTCTCAAATGCTCAGCGATCCTCCTACCTCTGCCTTTCTAGTGCTGGGATTAAAGGCATGAGCCACCAGGCACGCCCCCCGCCCCACACCACACACCGTTTTTTGTATTTTTTTTTTTTTATGAGAGAGAGAGAGAGAGAGAAAATTGTCATGCCAGGGCCTCCCAGCACAACAATCAAACTCCAGATGCATGTGCCTTGTTGTGCGCATGTGCGACCTTACATGTTTGCATCACTTTGTGTTTCTGGCTTACGTGGGACCTGGAGAGTGGAACATGGGTCCTTAGCCTTTGCAGGCAAGCGCCTTAACCACTTAAGCCTCTCCAGCCCAGCCCTCTCTAAATTTTATAACATCAAATCAATATTAATAGTTTTTTTTTTTTTTTTTTGGTTTTGCGAGGTGGGGTCTCACTCTGGTCCAGGCTGACCTGGAATTAACTATGTAATCTCAGGGTGGCCTTGAACTCTCGGCGATCCTCCTACCTCTGCCTCCCGAGTGCTGGGATTAAAGGCGTGCGCCACCACGCCCGGCTCAATATTAATAGTTTTAATAAGGCTTTAAAGAAATAACTTGGTATTCAAAAGAAAAGCATTCTTTTTTTTTCTTTTTTTGAGATAGTGTCTCAATCTAGTCCAGGGTGACATGGAATTCACCATGTAGTCTCAAGGTGCCCTTGGACTCATGGTAATCTTCTTACCTCTGCCACCTGAATTCTGAGATTAAAGGCATGAGCCACCATGCCTGGCTTCTTATTTTTTAAAAATAGATTTTCTTCTGTTGTGAAAGGGGTTTAATTTCAGATATCTGTATTTGATGGCAATTTTGGTTTGTATTAGTGGAAAAAAAAAAGAAGCCAGCCCTAAAATAAGAGCAATTAGTCATTAATTTACAAAGCAATTCATTTTATTTCCCATTGGTTCAGAGGATAACTAAGTTTTAGAAAATATGCTAACCTTCCAAAGTGGATATCCCAGGAGGTCACTCTCCCCGGGCTCTGTCCAGGTGGTGTAGGGGAGCACAGGGCTCTGCCCCATGATGTACAGTCCCTTTCCACAACGTTGGAGATGAAGCTGGGCCTTGAGTCTGTGCCTGCATATTGCTATGTCTTCTCAGAGTCCTGTGGACGATGACTGAGGAGATAAACCATGCAGGAAATAATTAAAAAAAAAAAAAAAGAAAGAAAATATGCTAACTAGATGTATTATCTCCTCTGGCACATTTTCCCCTTATTTTTATTTTTATTATTTATTTATTTATTTATTAGACACAGAGAAGGTGGAGGGAGAGTGAGAATGGGCACACCAGGGCCTCTAGCCACTGCAAACAAGCTCCAGATGCATGTGCCACCATGTGTATCTGCCTTACGTGGGACCTGGAGAATTGAACCAGGGTCCTTAGGCTTTGCAGGTATGCGCCTTAACCACTAAGCCATCTCTCTCCAGCCCTCCTTTTTTTTTTTTTTTTTTTTTTTTTAATAAATTGGTTGGAGAGATGGCTCAGAGATTAAGGCTCTTGCCTGCAAAGCCTACTAGCCCAGGTTTGACTTCCCAATACCCATGTAAAGACAGATGCACAAAGTGGCATATGTGTCTGGAGTTCATCTGCAGTGGCTGGAGGTCCTGACATGCTCATTTTCTCTGTCTGTCTCTCTTCTTTCTATCTCTCCCTGTTTGCAAATAAATAAAAATCTTTTAAAAATGGTTTATGAGAGGGAGAGAGAGAGAGAATGAGAATAAGAATGTATAGGTGCACCAGAGCCTCTTTCTGCTGCCAATGAAATCTAGACACTTGTGCCACTTTGTGCATCTGGCTTTATGTGAGTACTGGGGAATTGAACCTGAGGCTGGCAGGCTTAGCAAACAAGTGCCTTTAACCACTGAGCCACCTCCTCAGCTCCTCTTGCACATTTTCTAACATTTAAATATTATTTATAATATTTCTATAAATATTTGGAGATGCAAGCTGGGAAGTTTACGTAACATTCAAATTGTATCCAAGTCTACAATTGTTTTCTGTTGAATGATTATTTTCTACGACCTTGTAGAGTTACATGTCTCCTTTGAATTCCATGAGATTTGTTGCCTTTTTGCTTGGGATACTTTCCTGCCTCAGGAAAGAATTAGCCTGACTTTCCAAAACTCTGTTTAAATGATCATGTGGAGACCTTTTTAAAAGTACTTTATGTTCATACCTTACATCTACTTTGGTTAAAACTCATTATGGTAAGGTTAAATGTCCCATGAAGACAGACATGTTCTTACAGTATGAGACTGAAGGACTAACTGCTGCGTTAACGAGGCACCTATATTCTTCCTATAGTGAAGTGGCATGTTAATAAAACAGAATAATCCTTTTCATTTAAAGTTAAATTTGGGAAGTTAACTTATTCTAACACTTACTGTCAAAGCCTCATATTGTAGACCTTTTTCATGTGCATGTGTGTAGTAGGTGTGATGTGTGTGGTGTATGTACATGTGTGTGCAGATATGGACCTTGTGCACACATACAGAGGCCAGAGGAGAACATCAGGTGTCCCCTTTCATCACTCATCTGTTTGTTTCATTGAGACGGAGTCTCTTCACCGATTCTAGAACTTTGGCTTTTGTGCAAGGCCCAGAGATTCTGTAGTCTGTGTTCCCCACAGGACTGGGCTTGTAGACATGTACAGTCATGTTCAGTTATTTATGTGGTTCTGGGGAACAAAACTCTACCACCTCAGGCCTCCTTAGGGTGTCATGCTTGTGCAGAAAGTGTTCTTAATTACTCAACCATATCTCCAGCCTTCATTTTGTACACGTTTTATAAATGTGAGCTGATTCTTTTTGTCAAGGACACCATTTTCCCTCACCTTTGAGAATGGAGTATAGTACCTCTGAAGGGACCTCAGTGGGTTTTCTCCACAGAGAACACTTTGTGGGACATAGGAAGTTTTCAGAAAAGTGACAGGAAGCGCAGCTTTGTGTGACACTTTATGAATTTCGAAGATTATCTGCTGTTGCAATTAGCTTCACATTGCTGGACAAACATGGGTCCCAAAGCATCTCACGGAAGGAAAGGAATTACAGATTTCAGGGGAACACCATCACTGCTGGGAAAAGCTGGCTCATTTCCATAGATCCAAGCAGGGAGACATCACTACCAGCCAAGACCGTAACAATGCCAGAGCTCAAACTGCTCTCCCCACACGTTAGGACTGGACTCCAAAATCTGCACCAGGCTGCTGGGGACTCAAGTCACACGCTTAATACTTGATCAAAAACACCTGAGGGCTGGAGAGATGGCTTAGCGGTTAAGGTGCTTGCCTGCAAAGCCAAAGGACCTCAGTTCGATTCCCCAGGACCCATGTAAACCAGATGTACAAGGTGGCGCATGCATCTGGAGTTCATTTGCAGTGACTGGAAGCCCTGGTGTGCCCATTCTCCCTCTCTGCCTCTTTCTGTCTCTCAAATAAATAAATAAAACAAAATATTTTTAAAAAACACCTGAGTCTATGAGGCCATACATTCAACTGACTATACCTACATTTTCATTTTTGTTTAAAATTTTTAATTTATTTACTTATGAGAATAGAGAAGGGGACACAAAGAGAAAGAGAGAATACAGGCACACCAGAGCCTCCTGCCACTGCAAATAAACTCCACAAGCATGCATGAATCACTTTACACATCTCACTTTATGTGGTACTAGGGAATTTAACCCAGGCCTGCAGGCTTTGCAAGCAAGTGCATTTAACCACTAAGCCCTCTCCCTAGCCAATACCTAGTTTTAGCTATCCATGGGATTAATTGGATTTCACATTTTATAACTCAGGCAACCCAGTGGGTTTTATTTAATGCTCTAGGTACAGAGCAACCTATCCTTCCTGATGACTATTTTATTAAAAATGATTGATTTGAGCCTATTTGCAAATGGTTCAGATTTTAAAATAGGCACTTGAAATTTAATATGTTGTTTACTAATTAAATGGTATCTAAAAAGATCCTAACTTTATAGAATCTCTCATAATTTAGGGGCCCCCAAATCCTAGTGTAGCTCTCTATCCCCATTATAAGCTACTTACCAATTCCAAAGTCAACTGTGGCTTTTCCCTGACTTCTTGTCTTTCCTTTCCTTTCCTTTCCTTTCCTTTCCTTTCCTTTCCTTTCCTTTCCTTTCCTTTCCTTTCCTTTTCTTTTCTTTTCTTTTCTTTTTTTTTTTTTTTTTGAGGTAGGCTCTCACTTTAGCCTGGGCTGACCTGAAACTCACTCTGTAGTTCCAGCCTTGAACTCACAGTGATCCTTCTACCTCTGCCTTTTGCCCCATCTCCCTCATTGGACTTCTTAAAGGCAGGATAGGTCACCAGTGCTCTGCTGGAATACACACAGAAATTCCCCCACATCTTGCCACATCTGTTCAAACTACCAGGTCTAACATGGAGATACAGGCTGAACACGTGCAGACAGCCTTCTGACAATAGGCAAAGGGCTTGGGTTTCATTAAGTTGGACTAAGAAATCTTCTTAGACTGTACTATTCCAAAGCCATCTGTCCATCAGTGAAAGAGATCATGGTAAATCCTTGTCCATAAAAATAAAACAATTTTAAATCTTCAAAAAGAAATGACAACCAATTATTTCAGTAAATAAAAAAATAAGATGTGTCAAATCGCCTTTCAAATACTTAGATAATGAAATCTGTTGCATTTTTCAGTCATGTTCAAGTTAGGGAAACTGTGTGTGGTGGCACATGCCTTTAATGCCAGCACTTGGGAGGCACAGGTAGGCAGTTAGTTCCCTGTGAGTTCGAGGTCAGCTTGGGGCTATAGAATTGAGTGCCAGGTCAGCCTGGGCTAGAGTGAGACTCTACCTCTGAAAAACAAAAAAACAAAAACCTTAAATTTGTGTGTGTGTGTGTGTGTGTGTGTGTGTGTGCACGTGCGTGAGCAGGCCTGCAGTCCATGGTGCACATGTGTAGGTCAGAGGACAACTTTCTATTAAGATCCCTGCCTTCCACATTTTGAGATAGGGTCTCTTGTTGTCCATCACTCTATTTGCAAGCTTCTGGAAAATTCTCCCGACTCAGCTTTCCTTCTTGTCATAGGCTCAATGAGACTATGGAAGCCTGCCACAGCTTCCAGCTTTTACTTGGGGTCTGGGGATCGAACTCAGATACTTAAGAGTTGGCAGCGGTGTCTTATCCACTGAGCAGTCTCCCCGGCCCTTGACTTATATCTTAGTCCATTGTTGGTTGTATGTTTCCGAATGCCACGACTTTGGTAATTTATAAAGCAACATGGTTTAGTTAGCTCATGATTCTGGAGGCTGGGATGTTCAAGGGCATAGCCCTGGCATCTGGTGAGGATTCCTTACTGTATAGTAACATGTCAGAGTACGTCATATAGATTGGGAGGCAGAGCAAGTGTTCTGGCTCCTGTATCTCCTCCACTTCTTTTTTTTTTTTTGGAGAGAGACACAGAGAGACAGAGAGAGGGAGAGGGAGACAGAGAATGGGTGCACCACCAGCCTCTCAGCTGCTGCGAACAAACTCCAGACATGTGCGCCCCCTTGTGGGCAAGTGTGGCATTTCATCCTTGTGTCACTTTGCATCTGGCTAAACGTGGGACCTGGAGATTGGAACTGGCGTTCTTAGGCTTAGCAGGCACGCGCCTTAACCAGTAAGCCATCTCTCCAGCTCCTCTTCCACTTCTTATAAACTCACGCTGTCCCTGGGGCCCAGGCTCATGATCTAACCTCGAACTGCTAGCCTCCCAAGGTTTCCACCTTCAAGTGCCATCAGCATGAATTGGAAGATTATGTTTCCAACATGTGAGTTGGGGGAGACACACTCAAGCTGTAACAGTGCACTTACTTTTACTCCGCGCCACCCCACCACCCACTGTGAGGGAGCTGGTGGTAGGTCCTTATCTGGTTCCAACTTCAATGAAATGATGCTTCCTTGGAAATTTGGTTCCTCTCTGTTCTGCTGAGCTGGTATTGTAATAAAGTAGCCTTGTTGGGTGCGTTTCAGAGACATAGACTTTGTGTCCTGGTTGGCAAGGGGAGAGGGTGAGGAAATGCTTGAAAGTCAAGGGGAATGTGGCTGTGGAACGGGCCATGGGGATGTGAAATGACGTCCTCAGTGCAAGGGCACGTCTGTGCGTGCTTTTAGCTCATCTCCGAAGCTGCGTCTTACCTTCATGCCTTGCACCAAGCCTGACTTTCTTCTGTCATAAGCAGTTCCCATGGCTACAGAGTGTTCTTTATTCTCCTGACAAAGTCCTACCCATATGGCTCAGCAACTTTGGGAGCGTTGTCCTCCAGGCTTCCAGAGTTGCCCATGCACTGCTGTTGGAGCTCACATGACTGGGTACTGAATTTCTTTAATGCTACCATATGAATGCTTTAGGAAAGCAGTGCATCCTGGTGGGGTGGGCTGTGTGGTAAACGACGGACAGAGCAGCAGGCAAGATGGGCAAGCAGTCTTCTCCAGTATACCATTTTCTCCTTACTACCTTAAAAAATGTATACAGTGTGGTAAAATAGACATAGCCCGAAATTCACCATTTCAACCATTTTAAAGTTTACAGTTCGGTGGTACAAGATGCATTAAGATTGTCGTGTAACCATCACCCTATTCATCTCCAGAACTTTCTCATCTTCCCAGACTGAAACTCTACCCAGTTGACACCAGGCCCGCCCTTTCTACCTGTAGCCCCTGATAATCTCTAGCCCAGCTTCTGGCTCTTTGAATTTGGTTATTCTGGGTTCTTCATGTAGATGGAATGATATCATAGTTGTCCTTTTGTGTCTACTTGTTTAATTTAGCATATGTCTTCAGCATGCATGAAAATTATGGCTGCGCCGGATGTGGTGGCGCACGCCTTTAATCCCAGCACTTGGGAGGCAGAGGTAGGAGGATTGCTGAGAGTTCGAGGCCACCCTGAGACTACATAGTGAATTCCAGGTCAGCCTGGGCCAGAGTGAGACCCTACCTCGAAAAACCAATAAAAAAAAAATTATGGCTGCTAGCTTTGCATCCTTTTATAAAAGTATTTTTATTTGTTTATTTTAGAGAAAGAGAGAGAGAATATGGAGAGAAAGAATATGAGTACACCAGGGCTTCCTGCCACTGTAAATGAACTCCAGATGCATGTACCACTTTGTGCATCTGGCTTTTCATAGGTCACAGGGAATTGAACTGGAGCAATCAAGATTTGTAAGGTGGGGGCTGGCGAGATGGCTTAGCAGTTAAGGTGTTTGCCTGCAAAGCCAAAGGATCCTGGTTCGATTCTCTAGGACCCACTTAAGCCAGATGCACAAGAAGACACATGCGCATCTGAAGTTCATTTGCAGTGGCTAGAGCCCTGGCGTGCCCTTCTCTCCCTATCTCTCTCTGTCTCTCTCTCTGCCTCTTTCTCTCTCTCAAATAAATAAATAAAGTATATTAAAAAAAAAGATTTGCAAGGAAACACCTTTAACCTCCAAGTCACTTCTCCAGCCCTGACCTTTCCTTTTTTTAAAAAATTTTATCATTCCTTTTAAAGCTTCAATAATCTATTTTATGGATGCAGCACATTTTGTCTGTTTGTTCATCTGCTGATAGGCACTTGAGTGATTTTCTGCTTTGGGTTGTTTTGAATAATACTGCAGAGAAATTATAGGGGGTATTGAAATTTTGTTTGGCTATTATCTAGCTGCGTGACAGAAACTACGTTTTCATTCCATCTCATTTCTGTCTCCCCATTTATTTTTTTGACAATTGTATACATGTATGTACTATATTTTGAGCATATGTACTCCCCCCTCCTTCAAAATTGACATAGCAATGATGATTGTTTTGTTTTGTAGTCTCAGGGTGGCCTCGAACTCCCTGCCATCCTCCTACCTCTGCTTCCTGAGTGCTGGGATTTAAAGGCGTGCGCCACCATGCTTGGTTTTGTTACTTTTTCATAGAGAACAATCCATTGAGTTTCTCTGCTTATGATGGTGTCTAATTCTGTACGTGGTCTGTTGCCTGTGTGTCTGTCTGACGGATGACTGCTTATTTGCAGGTCCCTCGAGACAAGAGGCTGCTGTCTGTAAGCAAAGGAGGTGACAGCCAAGAAGACCAGGATAAAAGGTATGCTACACATAAAGGAGTGTGCCTGGTCCCAAATAACTCCTTTCCTATGTTATTATAAAAACATTACGCTATGTTTATTTTTGAGAAGAGATGGGGCTTTTTGGGGTCTGGACCAAAGCTGGACTTCTCAGTAAGGAGAGTCAACCGCATCCACAGGGTCGTGAGCAAGTTCCCAGGGAGGAAGAGCTGACAAGGAGGTTAGAACTCAGGACTTGGAAGTGATTTACTGGCAGGCGACGCCCAGGCTGTGAAACAGTTTTCTGTTCAATCCCATGGTCCTTCTTTGCCTGCACTCTGGCTCCTGGGGCAGTGAGATGCTTGAAGTGTTCTGCGGGAGGTGGGGCTGTGTCTCAGCCCAAGGACGTGGTTAGTAGAGAGCTGTGAGCAATTGACAGCATTCAGGAAAAACTATGGCAGCTGGTTATATCATCTTGCTTTACTGCCCTGCCAAATTAAGACCTAGGTGATAAGAAAGACACGAATTGAGATTGAAACAGGGAAAAACAAAAAAAGCACAGCTTTATTTCTTACAAAGCCAGTTGGAGAAGGTGACTTGGAACGTGGAGCTTGGAACTTACGATTTTTCATTTAGATCATGCCATCTATCCTGTCCGCGCTAGACTTCACATGGCTGGTAGCATACAGGGGTAACTGGGACAGCTCCCTGTTTGGGGCTAGAATAAAAACAAAAGAGGACCAGGAGGCACTGAACCATCTTGCTCAGCCACTTCTCCCAAAGTCATCTATCAAGTAAATCTCTTCCTCTGCAGTGTGATGGATGGGAGCCATGTTTTCCGCCCCCCCCTTTCCTTTTTTTTCCTCTTTCCTGTTGGAGGTTCTTTCATATGGAAACATGAAGCCAGGAGAAATACCCATCCCCTTGCTAGCACATATGTCATAATCGCTTTTTAAAATATATTTTTTAAATTATTGATTTGAAAGAGAGAGAAAGAATCCGAGAGAGAATGGGTGCTCCAGGGCCTTCAGCCCCTTGTGTGCATGTGCAATATTGTGTGCTTGTGGCACTGTGCGTCTGGCTTATGTGGGATCTGGAGATTCAAACATGAGTTCTTAAGCTTTGCAAGCAAGCACCTTAACAGCTAAACCATCTCTCCAGCCCCTATGTCATAATCTTAACTGGCTTTGATAAGAACAGCTTATGACATGTGACAATCTCTGTCTAGCAGCATGGGGCCACTCCCCTCACCAGCAGCCATAAACTGTGCACTCCCTTCTAGGCATACCCCTAGCAGAAGATGACAGATGGCTAAGTGTGAGTCACTGTCCGCTAGGGATTTCCTGAAGTGCTTCAGGATCCTGGGACCTCAGCGGCAGGAAGGGAGACAGGGAGCAGGGGCTGATTATGCACGAGTCTTATGTGATGTTTCCTCCATGTTTTCATTGAGCTAATGCTTGTGTTCACAGTTAAGCCTAGAAAAGCTCTCACAGTGGAATCTGGGCAGCTTGGCTGGCATTATAGCATAGGCAAGAAAGGCCATAGTTTTGTTAAAGCGGATTTCGCGGCAACATTCCAAAATGATACTTATTGCAGTTTATTTATTTTTTACATTTAAAAAATTTTTAAATTTATCAGAGAAAGAGAGAGAATGGGCATGCCAGGGACTCTGGCCACTGCAAATGAACTCTAGACACATGTACCACCATATACATGTGGCTTAAGTAGGATCTAGAGAAGCGAACCTGGGTCCTTAGTCTTCGTAGGCAAGTGCTTTAACCACTAAACCACCTATTCACCCTCCCCATTGTATTTTTTTTTAAATTTTTATTATTTTTTATTTATTTTTGGAGAGAGAGACAGAGAGAGATAGACAGAGGGAGAGAAAGACAGAGATGGGCATGCCAGCAGTCTCTCAGCTGCTGTGAACGAAATCCAGATGCGTGTGCCCCCTTTTGGGCAAGTGTGGCATTGCGCCCTTGCCTCACTTTGCATCTGGCTAAACGTGGGACCTGGAGATTGGAACCGCTGGACATTGGAACCAGTGTTCTTAGGCTTAGCAGGCAGGCGCCTTAGCCACTAAGCCATCTCTCCAGTCCCTCCCCATTGTATTTTAATGTTGTTTCAATACTGGGGCTTGAACCCAGAGCCTTAGGCAAGCTGGTCAAGTGCTCTACCACTAAGCTATATGCTCGGCCCTTTAATAGTTCTTTTGGTAGTTCTTGAGGTGGACTAAGCCACCTGTACAGACTAATTATGACTTAGAACACTTCTCACTGAGTGTAATTTGGAAGGATGTCATTTTGATCTTCAGTGTGTTCATGAATTAAAGTGCTGGGTGCTAACATGGTATTATTACAATTGGGTGCAGAAGTTCCTACTTGGAAAAGTTACAGAATCTAAATGACATGATAAGGTATACACTATTCTTTGAATAGGATTTTTTTCCTCATAATATTTGGTTGAATTTAAAGTTCTATTGCAGGGAAGCCAGTATTTCACAACAATTCTTCCTTTGTTCTGATTACCTTTTATGGGGGTGGGGAGCTGCTGTCTTCTTGAAATTCTGAGGCATCAGGTAGTAAAGCTGACACTCTTAGAGAGATATGTAGTTCACGGTAGACTATCATCCCTAAATCTATTATTTTGTTCTTATTGTAATAACAATTTAAGTTTCTACAACTCTATAGTTCTGCTAATTTATTTGATAAAAACACCAGAAGATATTTTGGCTTTTGTTCTTTGTTTAAGATTCATATGTTTTTGCATAAGGAAAAGAACTAGGAAATTCAGTCTGAAACGGACTATGAAGATTTTGTATTTTGACAAAGCTAATAACATCATGCCTATTAAAGTCCAGAGCGGAAAGTGGGTAATTACTTTGTAAGGTACTAATCTATACTTAACCTGTAGGACATTATCCACAGGTTTAATAAGTTTTTCTTTCCAAAAGATTCTGAGGTACAATGAGTTAGGGGAAGTTACAGTTAAACCGGGAAAAATGCCTGGGGCTCTTCCTGTACTCAGCATGTTTGGGGGTCTAGTTATGGCAACACTTTTTTTCCCTGTTTTTTTTTTAACACTGATTTTATAATGGCCTTCTTTCCCTTCCTTCCTTCCTCCCTCCCTCCCTCCCTCCCTCCCTCCCTCCCTCCCTCTTTCTTTCTTTCTTTCTTTCTTTCTTTCTTTCTTTCTTTCTTTCTTTCTTTCTTTCTTTCTTTCTTGGAACATCTATAACATTCCATGCAATATTCTAATAGTGGGGTTTAGGACGTGCTGATGTAAATGGGTGGTGTGCATTTTGTCATCATCCAGTTCATTGGAGCCATATTAATCATAATATCCATATCTCTAGTGTGTCTTATGTGATTCACTCCTTGATTTAATGATGAAAATAGGTTATTTCTCAAGCCCACTGTTGCCGTCAGGTTCGCATTGCTGGTAGAAATCACCTGACCAAGAGCAGCTTGTGGGGAGAAAAAAAAAGGTTTATTTTGGCTTACAGGCTCAAGGGGAAGCTCCATGATGGCAAGGGAAAATGATGGCATGAGCAGAGGGTGGACATCACCTCCTGGCCAACATCAGGTGGACAATAGCAACAGGAGAGTGTGCCAAACACTGGCAAGGGGACACTGGCTATAACACCCATAAGTCCACCCCAACAATATACCATCTCCAGGAGGCTTTAATTTCCAATTGCCATCAGCTGGGAACCTAGCATTCAGAACAACTAAGTTTCTGGGGGACACCTGAATCAAACCACCACACCTGCCATGTTGGTGCACTTGTAGTTTTCTTCCTTAGAGTATTACTTTTCAGCAGTTCTGGGATTTTTTTTCCTGTTAGCTTTGTTTTTCTTTCTTTTTAAAAAATGTTTTCTTTTTATTTTAGAGAGAGAGAGAGGCAGAAATAGGCAGGTAGAGACAGAGAGAATGGGAGTGCCAGGGCCTTCAGTCACTGCAAATGCACCCCTTTGTGCATCTAGCTTACGTGGGTCCTGGGGAGTCGAACCTAGGTCCTTTGGCTTTGCAGGCAAATGCCTTAACCACTAAGCCATCTCTCCAGCCCCTGTTAGCTTTGTTTATGTGGAGCTATTCTTTCTCAAGTTTCACTTTGAAGTTCAGTCTGAGAAGTCAAAGCTAAAATCACCGAGTCTTGATGGATAGGAGAGCTCAGGGATGATCAGACCTCTCTTTTTATAGAGAGAAGTTAGTAGAACTCATTTCTTGGAAAACCAATTTTTGTTTTTCTTTTTTGAATCAGGGTATCGTTCTTGTCAGGCTGACCTGAAACTCACTCTAGCCCAGGCTGGATTTGAACTGATGGAGTTTCTTCTACCTCAGCTTTGCGAGTGCTGGGATCACAGGCATGCGCCACGATGCTCACCTTGGAAAAGGCAATTTTATTCAAATATTTCTCTCGATGAGCAATGTCAATCAGCCTCAGAAAGCTAGACTTAAAAAAATACAGAGCTGGGTGTGGTGGCGCACACTTTTAATCCCAGCACTCAGGAGGCAGAGGTAGGAGAATCGTGATGAGTTCAGGCCACCCTGAAAATACAGAGTGAGTGAATTCCAGGTCAGCCTGGGTTAAAGTGAGACCCTACCTCAAAAAAAAAAACCAACCAATCAATCAAACAAACAAACAAACACCACCACCACCACCACCACCACCAACAACAACAACAACAACAAACCCAAACAGAGAGATCCATGAAAAGCATGTAGTTTTTCTTAATATTATTCAGAATAATTCATAAAAAGTGAGAAATGGTCCCTTCCCCATGATTTAGATGAGCAGCGGGAATGTGCTGTCAAATTGTTTTTCTTCTCTGTCGACAGTAATCTTCCATTAATGCATTCCTCTTTGCTTCTGCTCTTCTCCAGAATTCTTTAGTATAAATGAAAGCATTTCATTCAAGCCTGCCAAAAATAGATTTTCTAAATCTTCTCCTTTCTTTCTGTACCAGCCAAGAGGTCAGAGATCTCATTGTATACAGATCCACTTAAACGCCTCTTTAATTCCCCAAAGTAATTCAATGCTGATATCCTCAAACTCTTATTTCTCAACTGATAAAAACATTATAAGTTCTTACTTTGTTTCCTGTAAAGAATTTAGCCCACAGGATAGTGAAAAATCTTCTTCCCACCACCCTTCAAATTCCTAGTGTTTATCCTCCACCTTCTTCCCTCTCCCCTCCTCCTGTCACTCCAAAGTCCAGGCTGGTCTGGAACTCACTATGTAGCCCTAGATTGGCCTCAAATCTCAGGTAAGCTTCCTCCTTCAGTCTTCCAATAGCCGATTACAGGCACAAGCCACCACACTCAGATTCTTTCTCTCGTTCTTTCTCTCTTTCCCCTTTCTCTCCTCCCTCCCTCCCTCCCTCCCTCCCTCCCTCCCTCCCTTCTTTCTTTCTCTCTTCTCTTCTTTCCCATCCATATGTAGAGGTAAGTACAGAGGACAGTATAATAAACTTCCAGTTACTCATCCCCATATGCTAATCAGCAGTGATACGATTTTGTCATTCTTTCTTGGTATCCACCATGTCCCCCCCGCCCCCAGAATCCCATTGGTTCACCTCTACTTCTGATTTCTACCTCTAAAAAAAGGGATGTTTTTATTACATAAGCTCAAAATCATTATCACAACCAAGTCAATCAACAACTGGTGATATCATCTAATCCCCAATCTACATTTAATTGCCTTTACAGTCCCAGTGCTTCAAAAGTCAGAATCCAAACACCAACTCATTCTATTTGATTGTTAGCATTTTAACCCCCCTTAAAATCTAGACCAGTTCTTCCATCTTCCTCCTCTTTAGTAAGAGACACTCCTTCTCTTGTGTCTTATTGGTTCTGTTTGATATTTATTCAGCCTTCCAGCCCTTGTATATTCTAAGAGCTGAAAATTAGATGTAAAGGCATGATGAGATTTAGGGTCATCATTTGGAGAGGGGAGCAACAGTACAGCTTTATAAAGGGACACTTCACCCTGTGTGCTACCAGGGGCACATCTGATTTGCTGCTTTCCCCTAATGACTCAAAGATCCATTCCATTCCATTGTGCAGTTCACCACCAGCCTTTCTCTTAATGGCCTTAGCACCCACAACACTTAAAAAAATAAGCAGGCTGGTGGACTAAGCCACCTGTACAGACTAATTATGACTTAGAACACTTCTCACTGAGTGTAATTTGGAAGGATGTCATTTTGATCTTCAGTGTGTTCATGAATTAAAGTGCTGGGTGCTAACATGGTATTATTACAATTGGGTGCAGAAGTTCCTACTTGGAAAAGTTACAGAATCTAAATGACATGATAAGGTATACACTATTCTTTGAATAGGATTTTTTCCTCATAATATTTGGTTGAATTTAAAGTTCTATTGCAGGGAAGCCAGTATTTCACAACAATTCTTCCTTTGTTCTGATTACCTTTTATGGGGGTGGGGAGCTGCTGTCTTTTTTGAAATTCTGAGGCATCAGGTAGTAAAGCTGACACTCTTAGAGAGATATGTAGTTCACGGTAGACTATCATCCCTAAATCTATTATTTTGTTCTTATTGTAATAACAATTTAAGTTTCTACAACTCTATAGTTCTGCTAATTTATTTGATAAAAACACCAGAAGATATTTTGGCTTTTGTTCTTTGTTTAAGATTCATATGTTTTTGCATAAGGAAAAGAACTAGGAAATTCAGTCTGAAACGGACTATGAAGATTTTGTATTTTGACAAAGCTAATAACATCATGCCTATTAAAGTCCAGAGCGGAAAGTGGGTAATTACTTTGTAAGGTACTAATCTATACTTAACCTGTAGGACATTATCCACAGGTTTAATAAGTTTTTCTTTCCAAAAGATTCTGAGGTACAATGAGTTAGGGGAAGTTACAGTTAAACCGGGAAAAATGCCTGGGGCTCTTCCTGTACTCAGCATGTTTGGGGGTCTAGTTATGGCAACACTTTTTTTTCCCTTTTTTTTTTTTTAACACTGATTTTATAATGGCCTTCTTTCCCTTCCTTCCTTCCTCCCCCCTCCCTCCCTCCCTCCCTCCCTCCCTCCCTCCCTCTTTCTTTCTTTCTTTCTTTCTTTCTTTCTTTCTTTCTTTCTTTCTTTCTTTTCTTTCTTTTTCTTTCTTGGAACATCTATAACATTCCATGCAATATTCTAATAGTGGGGTTTAGGACGTGCTGATGTAAATGGGTGGTGTGCATTTTGTCATCATCCAGTTCATTGGAGCCATATTAATCATAATATCCATATCTCTAGTGTGTCTTATGTGATTCACTCCTTGATTTAATGATGAAAATAGGTTATTTCTCAAGCCCACTGTTGCCGTCAGGTTCGCATTGCTGGTAGAAATCACCTGACCAAGAGCAGCTTGTGGGGGAGAAAAAAAGGTTTATTTTGGCTTACAGGCTCAAGGGGAAGCTCCATGATGGCAAGGGAAAATGATGGCATGAGCAGAGGGTGGACATCACCTCCTGGCCAACATCAGGTGGACAATAGCAACAGGAGAGTGTGCCAAACACTGGCAAGGGGACACTGGCTATAACACCCATAAGTCCACCCCCAACAATATACCATCTCCAGGAGGCTTTAATTTCCAATTGCCATCAGCTGGGGAACCTAGCATTCAGAACAACTAAGTTTCTGGGGGACACCTGAATCAAACCACCACACCTGCCATGTTGGTGCACTTGTAGTTTTCTTCCTTAGAGTATTACTTTTCAGCAGTTCTGGGATTTTTTTTCCTGTTAGCTTTGTTTTTCTTTCTTTTTAAAAAATGTTTTCTTTTTATTTTAGAGAGAGAGAGAGGCAGAAATAGGCAGGTAGAGACAGAGAGAATGGGAGTGCCAGGGCCTTCAGTCACTGCAAATGCACCCCTTTGTGCATCTAGCTTACGTGGGTCCTGGGAGTCGAACCTAGGTCCTTTGGCTTTGCAGGCAAATGCCTTAACCACTAAGCCATCTCTCCAGCCCCTGTTAGCTTTGTTTATGTGGAGCTATTCTTTCTCAAGTTTCACTTTGAAGTTCAGTCTGAGAAGTCAAAGCTAAAATCACTGAGTCTTGATGGATAGGAGAGCTCAGGGATGATCAGACCTCTCTTTTATAGAGAGAAGTTAGTAGAACTCATTTCTTGGAAAACCAATTTTGTTTTTTTTTTTGAATCAGGGTATCGTTCTTGTCAGGCTGACCTGAAACTCACTCTAGCCCAGGCTGGATTTGAACTGATGGAGTTTCTTCTACCTCAGCTTTGCGAGTGCTGGGATCACAGGCATGCGCCACGATGCTCACCTTGGAAAAGGCAATTTTATTCAAATATTTCTCTCGATGAGCAATGTCAATCAGCCTCAGAAAGCTAGACTTAAAAAAATACAGAGCTGGGTGTGGTGGCGCACACTTTTAATCCCAGCACTCAGGAGGCAGAGGTAGGAGAATCGTGATGAGTTCAGGCCACCCTGAAAATACAGAGTGAGTGAATTCCAGGTCAGCCTGGGTTAAAGTGAGACCCTACCTCAAAAAAACCAACCAATCAATCAAACAAACAAACAAACACCACCACCACCACCACCACCACCAACAACAACAACAACAACAAACCCAAACAGAGAGATCCATGAAAAGCATGTAGTTTTTCTTAATATTATTCAGAATAATTCATAAAAAGTGAGAAATGGTCCCTTCCCCATGATTTAGATGAGCAGCGGGAATGTGCTGTCAAATTGTTTTTCTTCTCTGTCGACAGTAATCTTCCATTAATGCATTCCTCTTTGCTTCTGCTCTTCTCCAGAATTCTTTAGTATAAATGAAAGCATTTCATTCAAGCCTGCCAAAAATAGATTTTCTAAATCTTCTCCTTTCTTTCTGTACCAGCCAAGAGGTCAGAGATCTCATTGTATACAGATCCACTTAAACGCCTCTTTAATTCCCCAAAGTAATTCAATGCTGATATCCTCAAACTCTTATTTCTCAACTGATAAAAACATTATAAGTTCTTACTTTGTTTCCTGTAAAGAATTTAGCCCACAGGATAGTGAAAAATCTTCTTCCCACCACCCCTTCAAATTCCTAGTGTTTATCCTCCACCTTCTTCCTCTCTCCCCTCCTCCTGTCACTCCAAAGTCCAGGCTGGTCTGGAACTCACTATGTAGCCCTAGATTGGCCTCAAATCTCAGGTAAGCTTCCTCCTTCAGTCTTCCAATAGCCGATTACAGGCACAAGCCACCACACTCAGATTCTTTCTCTCGTTCTTTCTCTCTTTCCCCTTTCTCCTCCCTCCCTCCCTCCCTCCCTCCCTCCCTCCCTCCCTCCCTCCCTTCTTTCTTTCTCTCTTCTCTTCTTTCCCATCCATATGTAGAGGTAAGTACAGAGGACAGTATAATAAACTTCCAGTTACTCATCCCCATATGCTAATCAGCAGTGATACGATTTTGTCATTCTTTCTTGGTATCCACCATGTCCCCGCCCCAGAATCCCATTGGTTCACCTCTACTTTGATTTCTACCTCTAAAAAAAGGGATGTTTTTATTACATAAGCTCAAAATCATTATCACAACCAAGTCAATCAACAACTGGTGATATCATCTAATCCCCAATCTACATTTAATTGCCTTTACAGTCCCAGTGCTCAAAAAAAGTCAGAATCCAAACACCAACTCATTCTATTTGATTGTTAGCATTTTAACCCCCCTTAAAATCTAGACCAGTTCTTCCATCTTCCTCCTCTTTAGTAAGAGACACTCCTTCTCTTGTGTCTTATTGGTTCTGTTTGATATTTATTCAGCCTTCCAGCCCTTGTATATTCTAAGAGCTGAAAATTAGATGTAAAGGCATGATGAGATTTAGGGTCATCATTTGGAGAGGGGAGCAACAGTACAGCTTTATAAAGGGACACTTCACCCTGTGTGCTACCAGGGGCACATCTGATTTGCTGCTTTCGTCCTAATGACTCAAAGATCCATTCCATTCCATTGTGCAGTTCACCACCAGCCTTTCTCTTAATGGCCTTAGCACCCACAAATGGCTGTCTGTATTGGTTTTTTAAAATGTTTTTATTTTAAAAAAAAAAATTTAAAATTATTTTATTTATTTTTGGAGAGAGACAGAGAGAGAGATAGACAGAGAGGGAGAGGGAGACAGAGATGGGCACGCCAGCAGTGTCTCAGCTGCTGTGAACGAAATCCAGATGCATGCGCCCCCTTGTGGTCAAGTGCGGCATTGCACCCTTGCATCACTTTGCATCTGGCTAAACGTGGGACCTGGAGATTGGAACCTGCATTCTTAGGCTTAGCAGGCAGGCGCCTTAACTGCTAAGCCATCTCTCCAGCCCATAAAATGTTTTTATTTTATATAAATTATAACAGGCTATTCTCTTCTATCCTCTTGCCCCTGATCCTGTTACCCTGGGGGCACTCCTCTGTGGGGTTATAGTATTTACTGTGGGGTCATGAAGGCCTCACTCAGTCCCTGTGGAGTAGTAGTGGAAGAATTGCCTCAGGGTGTTCCTACCCACACTGTGGCTCTTACAATCTTTCTATCCCTCTCTTTCCATCCCTCTTCCGCAATGTTCCCTGAGCCATGGCAGGCCTGTTGGCAGTCTGATTTAGTGTTGAGTTCTCTGTAGCCTCTGGATTTCTGTTTTGGTAGGTTTTGATTGATTGCCATGTTTGACACCGTCAGCCTGGGGCTGGTTGTTAGGCTAGCAGTAAGAGCAGTGTTCTTGTTGTCACTTCTCTACATTTCTCCAGGGCCCTGGTAGATGTGGTAGAGGTGAAATGTCTCATGGTGGGCAGTCAGCTAACTTCTTTTCTTATCTATTGATGGATCTTGTTTCTCCTGTGTTTTCTCTACTAACTGTAAAACAAAGCAGATTCTCCAGACCAGAGTGACAGCAGATTGAGTTAAAGTGGAGTTGCACTGGTGCACTGGTTATTTTTTAAGGTGAAACTTTATTTATTTATATGACATATATATATGAGAGAGAGAGACAGAGAGAGAGAGAGAGACAGAGAGAGAGAGAGAGACAGAGAGAGAGAGAAAACAGGTGGGCACCAAGACCTCTAGTAACTGCAAACAAACTCCCAGATGCGTGTGCCACCTTTATGTGGGTGCTGGGGAATTGAACCTGGAACCTGGGTCCCTAGGCTTTGTAGCTGAGCCATCTGCCCAGCCCCTGCATTGGTTATTTTTTATTGTGCTTTCCCAGTGGAGTGTATTCTAATTCTATCATGTTGCTGGGGGTGGGTCTGAACACACAGAAACTGTCTTGGCACCAATGAAGCTCAGAGCAATTTAAGTGGAGGAGAAAACCGCGTTCAGGTCCTAAAGACTGTTCCAGTAAACCTTTGCCTGAGTCAAGACCACGTGGAGAGTTCGAAGCGGGAACAGTACAGCGTGTCCATCACAGAGAGCCCGGCGGTCATCCCCGTGTCGGGCATCACTGTGGTGAAAGCGGAAGACTTCACGCCCGTGTTCATGGCACCTCCGGTGCACTATCCGCGCGGAGGCGATGGGGAGGAGCAGCGCGTGGTCATCTTTGAACAGACTCAGTACGACCTGCCCTCCATAGCCTCGCACAGCTCCTACCTGAAGGACGACCAGCGCAGCACCCCGGACAGCACCTACAGCGAGAGCTTCAAGGACGGAACCTCCGAGGTGAGGCCCCATTTCAGAACAACTCACTCCGCTGCTTCCTTATTTTTATTTTATTTATTTTATTTATTTTATTTTATTTTATTTTATTTTATTTTATTTTATTTTATTTTATTTTATTACTTTTCATGTGCTTCTTGCGAATCTGGTATTTATTTCTAAACTTAGGTGGAGGACTAGTTCTGTTTTTCTTGGCTCTTGGTCTGTTTAGTTTTTTAAATATGAGGCATTAAGAAATGTTGGTGGGCAATTTCCTGCTTCGTACAGCTTTCACCTTGATCTCCTCTGGTTTGTAACCTTCCGAATAGTAGAAAGCTAAAAATGTTCTCTGCTCTTTCTTGTTTTGTTTTAAATATTTTATTTATTTATTGAAGAGGGCAAGAGAGGGGCAGATAGAGAATGGGTACACCGCCAGGGCCTCCAGCCACTGCAAATGAACTCCAGACTCATGTGCCCCCTTGTGCATTTGGCTTTATGTGGGTAATAGGGAATCAAACCTGAGTCCTTTGGCTTTGCAGGCAAATGCCTTAACGGCTAAACCATCTCTCCAGTCCTGCCCATTCTTTTTTAAATACAATGTAACTCTTTAATACTCTGACAATCTGAATACCAAGAAGATGTGTTGTGTCATCAAAAAGTAACTGTGTGTTCTTAGTAACTTACAAATGGAGGTCATTCTTTTCAGGTGCACATAAAACTTTCGGAAACAATTGTTTTCGCCTATTTATTTGTTCAATGACCTTCCAAATAGCTTAGCTGGTAGAGCATGAGACAAGATCTTATTTGTCCAAAATTCAATTTTGAGTGCACAGTTGAATTTTGGTAATTATATACAATTGAGTAACAAGTGTCAGAACCAAAATGTAGAGGGTTTTACCCTAAAAATAAAATCCTCCCCTGAACCTCTTTGAACTTGCCTTCTGCTTTCTTAGCCGTCATTAATCTGCCTCCTTCATTATAGCGTGGCCTCTTTTGAAGTTGCATAAAAATTGAATGGTAGAGTATATAATCTTCTTTGTTGTCTTTCACTTCACATGATTTTAGGGTCCATTAATACTATTGCTTATACTGTTCATTTATGATTTTTTTGTTGCTTTGAGCAGTATTCCATGGTGAGTGTTTTTAAAATTTTTTATTGACAACTTCCATAATTATAGAGGGTAATTCCCTTCCCCCTCCACTTTGCCCTTTGCAACTCCTCTATCATACCCCCCAATCAGTCTCTCTTTTATTTTGATGTCATCATCTTTTCCTCCTATTATGATGGTCTTGTGTAGGTGGTGTCAGGCACTGTGAGGTCATGGATATCCAGGCCATTTTGTGTCTGGAGGAGCACGTTGTAAGGAGTCCTACTCTTCCTTTGGCTCTTACATTCTTTCCGCCACCTTTTCCACAATGGACCCCGAGCCTTGGAAGGTGTGATAGAGACGGTTTAGTGCTGAGCACTTCTTTGTCACTTCTTCTCAGCACTATGGTGCTTTCTGAGTTATCCCAAGGTCACTGCCATCTGAAAAGAGAAGCTTCTCTAACCAAAAGTGAGAATAGCATTAATATATGGGTATGAACATTAAGAGAAGTGCTTACTGAGCAGTTTGGTGAGCATAGTATATACATTTAGCCAGACACC
The DNA here is from genome assembly GCA_036365145.1 of Orientallactaga sibirica. Lineage (NCBI taxonomy): Eukaryota > Metazoa > Chordata > Mammalia > Rodentia > Dipodidae > Orientallactaga > Orientallactaga sibirica. The sequence goes on from JAEOAD010000003.1 coordinate 69,364,174, forward strand.
AGCAAATGTTGTACCCGTAGGGCTCATGACCTCCCTTGTCATACGTTTTCAGTATCAGGCATGCATTCCCTCCCATGGAGTGGGCCTCCAGTCCAATTAGAGAGCGGTTGGTTTCCCCCATAACAGACATTCCACTATTGCACTCATTGGCACATTTGGCCTGTCTCGCCAAATTTAACCATGGTGAGTGCTTATAACTATTTACTACATGATGGATAGTTTTGGATGCTTCCAGTTTGTATTATTTATAAATAATGCCCAATGAATATCCATGTATATGATTTAAGGTGGTCATAGTTCTTCATTACTTGTGGGTAAATATATCAATGTCTGGAATTGCAGGACTGTGAGATAAATGTATAATTTTATAAGGTACTACAATATAGCCCTTCAAAGTGGTGTTACTAATTTTGTTTCCATCAGCGATGTAGAAGGATTCCTGTTTTTCACACCCTTGCCAATACTTGGTGTTAGCAGTCTTTGTAGAGTATGTGTGTGATATGTGGTGTATGCATGTGCATGTGCGTGTGTGTGTGTGTGTGTGTGTGTGTGTGTGTGTGTGTGTATGCACTCAAATTTGTGCATTCTATGCAAGTGTGTGTCGAGGCTATAGACCATCGGGTTTCTTTTTATCACTGATCTGTGAGTCTCCATGAGATGGGGTCTGTGCTTCAATCTAGCGCTACACTCTGTCAGTGATACTCCAGTCTCTCCTGCTCCATAGACTGAGGTTACAAGTGCTCTTAGCCCTGAGCCATCTCCCCAGCCCTGTTATCCGTCTTTGTAACTTTAGTGATTATGTGCTGTTGTTCATGCTGGATTCTGCATTTCTCTGAGGTCTGGGGATTTGTGTATCATTTTGTAGGCTTTTTTTGCCTCTTCTTGTAACTTCTTCTGTGAAGAGTTTATTTAAATCCTCTGCTCAGTTTTTAAATTGGGTGATTTATGTTTATTTAAAAAACTTGTTTATATAGTATGAATATAAACTCTTTCACTTCCTATGGTCTTTTTGTTTTGTTTTGTTTTGTTTTTCAAGGTACGGTTTCACTCTAGCCCAGGCTGATCTAGAACTCACTATATCATCTCAGGGTGGCCTCGAACTCATGGCGATGCTCTTACCTCTGCCTCCCAAGTGCTGGGATTAAAGGCATGTGCCACTATGCCCAGCTCTATAGTCTTTTAGTTTTCTTTTAATTTTGGTTATTTATTTATTTGTGTGTGTGTGTGTGTGTGCCAGTTTCTTGCTGCTGCAAATGAATGGTAGATGCATGTGCCACTTTTTCTGTCTGGCTTTTATTTGTGTGGCTGGGGAATTGAACCTGGGCCTGAATAGTTTGCAAGTAAGCACTTTTAATCACTGAGCCATCTCTCTAGCTTCCATTGTTTTTTCTTAATTTTATCTTTCAAAAAGTATCATTATATTATCTGATTAAATTTACTTTATCATTTTTTTTTATAGCTTATGCTTTTGAATATTAAGAAGCCTCTCTAACAATGTCGCAACAATTTTCTCCTGTGTGTGTGTGTGTGTGTGTGTGTGTGTGTGTAGCTAATAGTTTTCCTCTTACTTTTATTAAGGTGTGAAGTAAATATCGAATCTTTTTTTTTTACCCCTCTCCATACTGATATCTAGTTGTTCCAGCACCATTCGTTGAAAAGATGATTTTTGTGTCCATTTAATTGTCGTGAGATCTTAGGACATTGATGGATGATATGATTGTGGGCACTCCTCCAACTTTTGGCCTAGAATGTGCCATGAATGCATGTTTTCATTAATTTAAATCAGCTTCTTTCCCATGCAAAGGCAGTGCCTCCGCATCTGAGATGAAAGTCATTGGCTTTCCAATTTTCAACTGACACAGGGCAAGAAGGGATGGCGGCAGTAGGGGAGAATACTGGCTTTCAGTTTCCTAGAGAGAAGTAGGATGCCGGCGGCATGCCTTATTCCTTCCTGCAGCTGTCTGTACAGCAGCTATCTGAAGCCGAGAATTCATCTCTAGATGATAACATTTGAAAAGAATAAACATTTGACAAAGCTCCACGCGGTCTTGTCTGAGAGCACAGAGGGGAGGTTAAGGATACAAGTGTCAAGCAGACATCAGCTCCTTATCTCCCACGTGCTGCTAAATGACTTGTGATACTTGTCTTCTCAAAGCCTTAGCTTCCTCACTAAGAAAACAGACACGACAATAATGAGACCTACCTCGTTAGAGCTTCTGTGAGGAAGCCCATTCTCTCCCACTCTCTTTCTCAAATAAAAAAAAAGACAAAATAGATGAAAATGGGACTGGAGAGATGGCTCATTGATGAAGGTGATTGTGTAGTGCAGTGCCAAATGACCTGGGTTCAATTCCGCAGGGTCCAGGTAAAGCCAGATGCACAAAGCGATGCATGCATCTGGAGTTCATTTGCAGTGGCTAGAGGCCCTGGCACACCCATTCTCTCTCTATCTGCCTCTCTCTCTCATAAATAAATAAATAAATAAATAAATAAATAAATAAATAAATAAATATTAAAAAATAGATGGCATATGCCTCCTCTGGCACCTGTCACATGTAGCTCCATGTCTGATGTAAAATAGATGTTCAGTATAGTTTATTGAGAGAATGAATGAATGATAGAATTTAAAACACTGGTGGTTGATGAAAGACAGCATTGGTTAGCAATATCTGTTTTCCTCATAAAGAATCCTTGTCTTTTTTTTTTTAGATTTTATTTTTATTTTATTAGAGACAGAGAGAGGGAGAGGGAGAACAGTTGCGCTAGGGCCTCTAGCCACTGTAAACAAACTCCAGACGCATGTGTTCCCTTTGTGCATCTGGCTTACGTGATGTGGAGAATCGAACCGGGGTCCTTAGGCTTCACAGGCATGCGCCTTAACTGCTAAGCCATCTCTCCAGCCCTAGAATCCTTGTCTTTTTGGAGCATATACTTACCACAAGAATATACCACTCAAGAACAAAGCTGCAGTTCTAATACTCAGGATATAAATATGTTTGCATTTGTCTGATGTATAAAGTTTGTTAAGGATATTCTGTCAAATGAATTCTATCATACTTTTTTTTTTTTAACCAGGTTTTTATGTTTGGAGAAGCAGTGTCAGATACCTATGAACATTTTGAGCATACTTGTGAACATGGGAATAATATATAAAACCCAAAAGTATTTTCAATTGAGTGTCAGGATGGAGTTGATATGTGAATTTTGTGAAGAAATAAAATGGTTTTTATTAGTATAAATATAATACCCAAAATACCAATTTTTCATTCTAAGTAGAAAAGGATTCCTTTATTACCTTTTATTTTGGCATTACTTCCCTCCTATTCGTTTTAATTCTACCACTTACAATTTTCAGAAATTCCGGAGTACTTCTGTTGGAGCTGAGGAGTACATGTATGACCAGACAGCAAGGTAGGTTATAAGATGATGTAGTTAACTGGTAACCTTTGAAAAGTGACCCAAGTTATTCTTTTGGACCCTTTCCCTTTATCTTCTTTCTTAGAGCACTCTGATTTCCTGCCTTCAATTTTGTTTTTGTTTCTGTTTTTCTTTTTTTTTTGAGATAGGGTCTTGCTCTAACCCAGGCTAACCTGGAATTCACTATGTAGACTTTAGGGAGGCCTCAAACTCACGGCGATCCTCCTCTGCCTCCCGAGTGCAGGGATTAAAGGTGTGCGCCACCACGCCCGGCTCTGCCTTCAGTCTTTTGCTCTTGCAATCGAACTTCTGTGTGATTCTTTCCAATCTTGACCAAATCATGTTCTGAAATGTGGAATCACTGACCTGGAGCCTTGAGTAATCAGCTATCAGGGCAGTGAAAAGGGCAGCGTCCTGCCAATCACATGTCCTGCATTCTCTCTGGCTGTTGCTATTGTCTGTTGGAAGGCGCTTATCTCCTAGACATTTCTGAACTTTGACATGAGGAAGGTGGGCTGGTTTTAGCCTGTGTTCTGATGCTTGGTGGGGGCGGGGCACAAATCCCTAAAGTTATATTAAAAATCATTTATGTCCACATGTGGCTACTTTTGGATGTTTTGAGCTTTCCACACTTGAAAAGCAACCTTTGATCTAGTGGAGATGTGAGCTTCTGGACAAGGTGATTTTTTGTTTGTTTGTTTTGTTTTTCGAGGTAGGGTCTCACTCTGGCCCCTGGCTGACCTGGAATTAATTATGTAGTCTCAGGGTGGCCTCGAACTCACAGTGATCCTCCTACCTCTGCCTCACAAATGCTGGGATTAAAGGTGTGTGCCACCATTCCTGGCTTGGACAAGGTGATTTTTAAACAATTTTATTATTTATTTGAGAGAGAGAGAGAGAGAAAGAGGCAGACCAAGAGAGTGAGTATGGGTGTGCCAGAGCTTCCTGCCATTGCAAACAAAACTCCAGACACATGTGCCACTTAGTGCATCTGGCTTTATGTGGGTACTAGGAATTGAACCCAGGATGTCACGCTTTGCTAGCAAGTGTCTTTAACAACTGAGCCATCTCTGTAATTTTTAGTATGTCTTGCCCAGCTCTTAAATTTTCAGATTCCATGGTACAGCATCAAAATGGTTTTGGGCAAAAGGGAAATGGAATTGATTTTGTCCTGATATATATTCTGGAATTTGCTTAGTGGTTTTTTTTTTTTTTTTTTTTTTTTTTTTTTTGAGATAGGGTCTCTCTCTAGCAGCTCAGGTTGATTTGAATTCACTATGTATTCTTCTCAGACTGGCCTCAAATTCACAGCGATCCTCCTACCTCTTTAATTTATATATTACTTTTAGAGAGAAAGAGATAGAATGGGTGTTGCCAGGGTGTTTTGCGTCTGCAAATGAGCTCCAGGTGTATGCACCACTTTGTGTGTCTGGCTTTATGTGGGAACAGGGGAGTTGAACCTTTGGTAGGCTTTGCAAGCAAGTGCCTTTAACTGCTGGCCCAGCCCTGGCTTAGTATTATTTTTAAATTTTATTTCTTTATGAGAGAGAGAGAGAGAGAAGGGAGAGAATGGGCATGTCAGGGCCTCTAGCCACTGCAAATGAATTTCAGATGCATGTGCCACCTTGTGCATCTGGCTGGCTTACATGGGTACTGGAGAATCAAACCTGAGTCCTTAGGCTTTGTAGACAAGTGTCTTAACTGCCAAGGCATGTCTCTAGCCCCCTGGCTTAATTTTTTTTTTTTTTTTTTTTTTTTTTTCCAGGTAGGGTCTCACTAGCTCAGGCTGACCTGGAATTCACTGTGTAGTCTCAGGGTGGCCGAGAACTCACGGCAATCTTCCGACCTCTACCTCCCACGTGCTGGAATTAAAGGCGTGTGCCACCACACCTGGCTTCATTTTGTTTTTTTAATCAGCTTTAACTCTCATATTTTGGTCACAGAAGTGAAATGTATTTTTTGCCCCTCAAAATACTTTCCATTATAAAAGTTAAAATGTAAATAAAACTTTACAAAAGAACCTAACATAGAGCACTGGAATCTCCCAATTCTGTAAGTGGATCTTATTTATTTATTTCTTCATTTTGCTTGTGTGTATGTATGTCTGCCTGTGGTGTGTATGTGACTGTGTGGTATATGCATGTGTGGTGTCCCACGTATTCTCCTGAGGTGGGTGGAGCAGAATGTAGAGTATCCTTTTTCATTGCTCTTCCTCTTGTTCTTTTATTTATGTATTTATTTGGGAGAAAGAGATGGACGTAAAGAGAGAAAGAGAACCAGCATGCCAGGGCCTCTAGCCACTGCAAATGAATTCCAGACACATATGTCACCTTGTGTGTCTGGTTTTACATGATTACTGGGGAATTGAACCTGGGTCCTTTGGCTTTGCAGGCAAGTGCCTTAACCATTAAGCCATCGTTCCAGCCCATCTCATTCTTTCTTGAGTCTCTCACTGATCCTGGAGCTTTTTAACCCTCAGTGTTTTAACCTCCCCTGCATGACTGGGGTTACAGGAGCAGGTGGCTCGGGCCCCCCAGGCCCTCGTGATAGAGCAGGAAGCACACTTAACTGCTGAGCCATCACTCCAGCCCTGTAAGTAGGACATTTTAAGTGACAAAGTTTGGGTCATCTTTGTTCCCAGGCTTTTGAAGACTGGATGATGGAACAAAGGATTGGACGTAGTAGACAGGGTTTGATGATACAGGAAGTACAGTGATCGGCATAGCTGCCCATCCTGAAGTGAGGCAAAAGACATATTTCTGAGAGAATAACTTATACATTAAAGATTGTGGCGCATACTTATTGTGCTCATTTCAAACAACTGATATAGTCTTCAAAGTTGGGGAATATTAATGTCTTGTTTTATAAATTATATCCTGTCTTAAAAACGTTAGAGACACTATTTTGAGCATGGAGCTGCAAAATTCTACAATGAGCTGAATAGTAAACAGTGAATGTGGCTGTGTGCCAATAAAACTTTATACCAACAAGCTGTGAGCTGCTTGTGTCATGAGCTATCATTTGCAAACCCCTGACTTAGAGCAGTCCTCCCACATGTTCTTTTGTAGGCTTAAAAAGCCAGAAACAAGCCTGGTTTTGTGGCATACATCTCTAATGCCATCTACTCAGATATGTGAAGTGGAAATGAGTTCAAGGCCAACTCATCTCAAAAAATTTATAAAAGGCCTGAGGATGTAATTTAGTGGTAAGAACACTTGACTAGCGTGTGTGAGGTCTTGAGTTCAACCCCCCACCCCCAGTACTGCAAAGCACAAGACAAAAACACTTCTCTTAGGGAACTAGATGCTCCGTAGAGAATGTTGGAATTTTGGACTTTTGCATTTGGAAATATTTTCAAGTGTTTGTGGTGAGATATGAAAAAGGCTGGGTGGTATCTATGTGAACTGAACAGAAGCTTGTTGTCAGGACGAACGTGGCAAATTCTAGGAATTCTTACACTTGGGGCATTACCTGCTTAGGGTTCTCAAGCGGGAACCTGTACATCGTGGACTTTCTCCTCTAAGCCATCCGGTTTATGGTCCATGATTAGCAATGCTGTATACCTTATACTAGCAATGGCCTTTGCTCTCCACACATCTCTTTTGCCATATGCTGTGTTTTGACTCTTAACAAAAAAAAGAGTAAATGTTGGTTAATATTCATACAAAATGCTATTGATGTGAAACTGTACAGGAAGGCGAAAGGTCCAGGGAAGCGAAACTGACTGTTCGTTTTCTGTTCGCAGTGGCACGTTTCAGTACACCCTGGAAGCCACTAAATCTCTTCGTCAGAAGCAAGGGGAAGGCCCCATGACCTACCTCAACAAAGGACAGTTCTATGCCATAACGCTCAGCGAGACTGGTGACAACAAGTGCTTCCGACACCCCATCACCAAAGTCAGGGTACGAGCCGCCTTTCTCCAAGCGCAGAGCCATCAGGCGAGGGGACTTGCTCTGTCACAGCCTTGTGGAATGGCATGGGAAAAAAATTCCAAAATAAACAATTCTAGAACGAACAGATGTCAGAAAGTTGGAGCAGGAGAGCGTATTGGCTTGTGGTTTATCATTTTAATCAGTAACTAATAAACCCCAGGGAAGGAACTTGGTTGAACATGCTTTCTGACTGTATCCCAGGAATTTTCCTTGCTTCATGCACCACTTATATGTTACTTAGCTGCTGTTTTTCAGTTGATCTTAATTTTTCAAGTAAGTGGCTGTAAATCAGGACCTGTTTGGGGGCGAGAAGACGCTCTTGTTGGGAAAGCATTTTGCTGTGAGTCTAGGGCCCTTTCAAAAAACCTTCTGCAGCCTCCAGCTCACTTGAGAGTCACATGACAAGTCCCCTCCAGGAGTAACTTGGAGGTATTTTCGAGTCCATGCATATTAGTCCCATTTGTGGGAAATGAAACTGGAACCCTCATTCTCTGCTCTGGAAACCTGCCAGTTGCTGGCGTGCTCACTACTGCTAAAAGGTTGGGGACTGGTAATCCCTCTCCATTGAAAAGGCAAATTATAGCATAGCTCTGGAAGGAGTTCCAGAACGTTCCTGGTCCCTTATAGAATACTTCATGCTGCTATGACCGTGGTGCCCAGTCCACCTCATTCTGCCCATTGCTGCTTCCTCCTATACTTTGCAAGATGCTAGGAGTGAATATTAGCATGCCTAGAGAACAAACCCCATCATCATATGAGGGGCCAGGGTCCCATACAAGGCTGAGCCCATTGCAAGTTGAGGTATGCCTGGGATGCCATGTACCACAAAGAAGAGAATTAGTATGTTCCAACCCTATGGTCAAAACTTTGGTGAAGGAATAAAATAAAATTTAAAGAAAAGGGAGGGGGCTGGAGAGATGGCTTAGTGGTTAAGGCGCTTGCCTGCGAAGCCAAAGGACCCAGGTTTGATTCTCTAGGACCCATGTAAGTCAGATGCACAAGGTGGCACATGCGTTTGGAGTTTGTTTACAGTGGCTGAAGGCCCTGGTGTGTCCGTTCTCTCTTTCTCTGCCTGTTTCTCTCTTTATGTCTAAAAATAAAATAAAATAAAATAAAATAAAATAAAATAAAATAAAATAAAATAAAATAAAAATAAAGGCCGGGTGTGGTGGCGCATACCTTTAATCCCAGCACTCGAGTGGTAGAGGTAGGAGGATCACCATGAGTTCAAGGCCACCTTGGGACTACCTAGTGAATTCCAGGTCAGCCTGGGCTAGATTGAGGCCCTACCTCGAAAAACCAAAAATAAATAAATAAATAAATTTAATAAAAAAAAAAAAATAAATAAATAAATAAAATAAAGTTAATAAATAAATAAAAATAAAAAAAAAAAAACCTTGGTGAAGGATCTACTGTCAAGTCACACAGTAACACTTTAGTGAGTGTCTTCTGTCATCAGGCCCTGTGTGAGGCAAATTGGGGCTTGAAGAATCTACTAGCTGATCAAGGGTTACATAGCTAAACTATGAGGGAACCCAAAGGTATGTCCCAAATTGTCAGACTATTGAACCCAACTCTTTTTTAAGTACTGAAGAATTCTGTGTTGGGTGGTGGGTACCTTAGTGTTTAGAACACTTCTGTGAGGTATTGTGTTCCTTCTTCAGCACCAGCAAAAACAACCAAACTACAATGAAAACCAGTGTTCTGTCGAGCTTCCTGGAGGGATGAAAGGCAGAGAAGCTTCTTCCTGGGGTGCACCAATAGATATGGGTGTTTAGAAAGAAGACACATGACACATTTGCTTTTCTTTGTAAAAGTCTTATAAATTCCAAGAGTTTAATCATATATACCTTAACACCACTATTACCATCACCCAGGGAAATGAATTCTAAGGACTTGACAACAGTTTGGAGTACAAGGACTTTCCCAAGAATTCCATCTAGTTGGAATCATAAAAATACTTTAATATGGAAATTTTATTTTCCTATGTTTCCTCCCCCCCCTTTCTTTTTGGATTTTTAAAAAATATTTTATTTACTTATTTATTTGAGAGACAGAGAGAGATACACAAATAGCCAGGTAGAGAGAACTCCAGATGCATGCGCCCTCTTGTGCATCTGGTTTACGTCGGTCCTGGAGAATGGAGCCTTGAACCAGGGTCCTTAGGCTTCTCAGGCAAGTGTTTAAGCACTAAGCCATCTCTCCAGCCCTTTTTTTGGATTTTTGAGGTAGGGTCTCGCTCTAGTCCAGGCTGACCTGGAATTCACTATGTAGTCTCAGGGTGGCCTTGAACTCACGGTGATCCTCCTACCTCCACCTCCCAAGTGCTGGGATTAAAGGCATGCGCCACCATGCCCAGCTCTGTGTTCCCTTTTAAAGGCTTTAGCCTTTTAAGGAGAACTGAGCCAGGCATGGTGGCTCACATCTGTAATCCTAGCATTTGAGAGCTAAGGCAGGAGGAGTGCTTCAAAGTCAAGGTCAACTTGGGCTACAGAGTGAGTTTCAGGCCAGCCTGGGCTATAGCATGAGCCTTTAGAGAGAGAGAGAGTGAGCATACAAGCTAGTCTTAAGGACTGCAGTTTCACACTTGGAGAGTAAGTGAATGAACTTCTTAGAGTGGATCATTTTGTTCTTTGGCTCTGGAATAGCAAGTATTTTAGAGGAAAATGGGTCCATTTGAATCTAGTCACATTCATTATGAGAGCAGTACAAAATCCCAAACTAAGCCCTAAGGCTTAATTATAATTTTTAAATGAGTTTTTTTTCCTTAATCACTGAAGATATAAATTTCTATTCCAAGCACTTGCCATTATTTTTGCTAATTTGGTTATTTATTAGGAGGAAAAAATTCTTTACTTTTTTTTTTCAATGTAGGGTCTCCCTCTAGAGCTCAGGTTGACCTGAAATTCACTACATAGTCTCAGGTTGGCCTGGAACTCACAGCAATCCTCCTACCTCTGCATCCTGAGTGCTGGGATCAAAGGTGTGTGCCACCACGTCCAGCCTCCTTCACTTTAAATGTTATTTTGACTTTGGGCCAGAAACAAACACCAAGAAGCCACACAGTAAACTTTTACACATAAGTGGTAGCATTTGGGGAAGTGAAGAGGGAAGAATGTGGAGCTGGCTTAGTTTACCTTCCACCTGTGCAGTGAATGGTCCCTTTTGCTGCCACCTACCCAGCCTTAGAAAATCCATTGTAAATTCTAATAATATGCACCTGTATTTCCACACTAGTTTTCCTAACAAGCATACTTTCTTATATTAAAAGTGTTCACATATCTGTTAGGAACGCGTCAGCTTTGGAAGGAGCAGCCACTAGTGTGTGTTTGCCGGCCTGTCAGAGCCACTAAACTGAGTTCAAAGTCAGTGGGAAGACCTTGCCCCTGACTAACAGTCAATAAAGTTAAATGACTCCAAATTGACAAATTTCTATGAAGGAATGTTTTTAAGACATGAGAGTCAATGACGTATTTTTCTGGAATAGTCAAAAAGTGTCTGACAAGTAGTTAGGGTCCAAAAGAGGGGAGGGATATTCCTGACACTGTTACTATAGGGTTGTTTTGTTTTCGGTGTCCCTCCATTTAAAAAATAACAATGTTTGTATGCATATTTAGTTTAGTGGGGCTGTTTGTTTAGAAATGATGGGTTTTGAATACTTATTTATGTATTTGCAAGCAAAGAGAAGAGAGACAGAAAGAGGAAGGGAGGGAGAGAATGGGCATGCCAGGGCCTCTAGCCATTACAAATGAATTCCAGACGTATGTCACTGTTCATCTGTTCATCTGGCTTTACATGGGTACTGCGGAATCGAACTTGGGTTGTTAGGTGTTGCAGGGAAGTGCCTTAACCACTGATCCATCACTCCAGCCCACTAATAGGTTTTGGATTCTCATTTCTACAAGGTAGAATTCTTATTTCTACATAGGTTTTACATTCTTATTTCTACAAGGTAGAATTAATTTCTCAAGCTCATTTTAAATCATAGTTATATTTCATTTAACTAATAGTGTTGAGTTTTAGGTGTATAAATTATATGAAGTTGAAATCTGTGTTCACCAATCTGAATTTGTCTTAGCATTTCCTTAGTACTTTTCTCATTAAATCCTCTGTTCCAGCCCAAGGCACTTGATTAGGTCAGAATTGGGTTATCTGTGTCTTTACAAATGGCCCCAATTCTGTTTAAGGATAGAACTTTGAAAAGTGTGCTTGGGCTGGAGAATTGGCTTAGCGATTAAGGCGCTTGCCTGCAAAGCCAAAGGACCTTGGTTGGATTCCCCAGAACCCAGATAAGCCAGATGAACAAGGGGGCGCATGCATCTGGAGTTCGTTTGCAGTAGCTGGAGGCCCTGCCACACCCATTCTCTCTCTCTCTCTACTTCTTTCTCTCAAATAAATAAATAAATAAAAATTTTTAAAAAGTGTGCTTATTCCACATGCAAACAAGATACTTCTTGGTATTCTGGCTGACCTTGCAAAATAACTAATGTGGTTTATCTGATTGTTTATGATGTCGTAGTAAGACTGATGTAAGCTTCTTTTTTACCTGTGTAGTTCCCAGTATGCTTTTAAGTAGGCTCACATTAAAACAGAAGCAATGATACAGGTGAGCTTGTTTGGACTTTCCTTTTTTAAAAAAAATATTTTATTTATTTATTTATTTGAGAGAGAGGGGAGAGAGAGAAGGAGGAGAGAGGGAGAGAAAGAGAGATAGCATTGGCCCACCAGGGCCTCTAACCACTGCAAACAAACTCCAGATACATGTGCCACCTTGTGCATCTGGCTTACGTGGGTACTGGGGAATTGAACCTGGGTCCTTAGGCTTTGTAGGCAAGTGACTTAACTGCTAAGCCATCTTTCCAGCCTGTGGACTTTTCTTAAGTACGAAAAGCTACATTCCAGAAGCATAATTATGGTAGAACTTTCAGAACTCGAGCTTCCCTGAGGGAGCAGAATACCGAGCAGAGAGTAATGGCCAGCATTCTCCCCCTGCAGAGCGTGGTGATGGTGGTCTTCAGTGAAGACAAAAACCGAGACGAGCAGCTCAAATACTGGAAGTACTGGCACTCCCGGCAGCATACAGCAAAGCAGAGGGTCCTCGACATTGGTAAGTTGGCCTCCCTCCTAGGCCACAAGGAGCTGATGTGTTGTGATACCAAGTGGAGCCCAGCACAGGGTCACAGTGAGGACCCACAGCAAGAGCCTTTGCTATGGCCGGCGCTAGTTTATGTGCTTTTCCTGTGTTAGTAAGTTTAGCACAAATCAGGCTGATCCAAGGACGTCAACCTTTTCCCTTCCATCTAGGTCCACTGGTTCTCACATAGTAACAGGAATGATTAGATTTGCAACAACTTTCTAAAACAATTTCCATGCGCTCCCTCTTTGAAGCCACACAAACAATGAGTAGGTCGTATGAATTCTTGTCCTTCTGGACATGAATAAACTCAAGTCCCATAGCAAAGATCACATGACTCTGGCAAGCTCTGTCCTCCTGTTCTGTCCAGTGTTCTTTCTGCTTCCTTACGGACCAGGGCAAGTTGAACTAGGTGGTCAGGAAAATGTCTGTTTGAAGTGCCGGGCGTGGTGGCGCATTCCCTTAATCCCAACACTCGGGAGGCAGAGGTGGGAGGATCACTGTGAGTTCGAGGTCACCCTGAGAATATGGAGTGAGTTCCAGGTTGGCCTGGGCTAGAGTGAGACCCTACCTTGAAAAATAAAACAAGGGGCTGGGGAAATGGATTAGCAGTTAAGGCATTTGCCTGCGAAGCCCATGGACCCTGGTTTGTTTCCCAGGGACCCTCATAAGCCAGATGCAAAAGGGGCACATGTGTCTGGAGTTTGTTTGCGGAGGCTGGGTCCCTGAAGTATCCATTCTCTCTTTCTCTCTGCCTCTTCCTCTCCCTCTCTCTCAAATAAATAAATACATAAAATATCAATTTTTCCCTTTTATTGTTTGAGAGCCTTTCCCTGCCAATCAAGAAGGAATGAGTTTGCCACGTTTATTGTCTGGAGTCTGTATACTCCTAAACATGTCTGTTCTGTAGAGAACAGGAGACCCCTGGTCAGCACCATTACCCACTGTCCAGACAGGAAGGCAGAGCCTGTACCAAGGAGTTCAACAGAGAGCATTCATTACCAAGGTTGGAACACAGTTTGGCAATCTAGCTAGTGCCTGTGGGGCTGGAGAATCAAAGGCAGGAGGAGGTAGGTGTTGGGGGCATCCGTCCAACAGAAGCTGGGACCACAGAGGGAGCAGTTTTCCACTGGGAGGCAGAAGCTCATAGAAATTTCTGCCAGTGAAAAGCTTAATGCCAAGAGCGAGGAAAGGAAATGCCCTGAGTTTCCTGCCTCCAGTCTACCACCAGTGCTTCTCACGTGCCAAATTGAGCCCAAGGCTAAAGGGCCATGACCCTGAAAAATCAAGTTGTCATGAACACCTTCTGAGAGTAGGAGAAACCAAGGAGGAGATCTCAGAATTTTCAGATATTTCTCAGAAATGCATGCATTTGCCATGTTTAACTAATGCTCTTTCCATATGAAATAAGTCTTTTCTTGTATTTACTACCTTATCTCATTTTTCAGACCAAGACACTGCCATCCTAGTGAGTGTAGGCAGAGGGAAATTTCCATTGAATATGGGAAGGTATTGCTGAGCCAGGTGTGGTGGTGCGCACATTTAATCCCAGCACTTGGGAGGCAGAGGTAGGAGGATTGCTGGGAGTTTGAGGCCACCCCGAGATATTCACTACATAGTGAATTCCAGGTCAGCCTGGGCTAAAGCAAGACCTTACCTTGAAAAACCAGGGGAAAAAAAAAAACGAAGACAGTATTACCGAGCCAGTAAAAGGATGTTTGCTTTGGTATCTTACACAATGAACCTCCCTTGCTAGGATCTCTTGACCAGTGGCAGAGCTTGGGTAGTGAATATGTTAAGACTAGAGACTGATAGCCGGGCATGGTGGCGCACGCCTTTAATCCCAGCACTCAGGAGGCAGAGGTAGGAGGATTGCTGTGAGTTCAAGGCCACCCTGAGAATACATAGTGAATTCCAGGTCATCCTGAGCTAGAGTGAGACCCTACCTGGAAACATAAAATAAATAATAATAATAATGATAATAAAAAGACTAGAGACTTGCCACAGAACATATTGAAACTAATTATTGGTATGTCCTGTAGAATGAGTAAATCACTTCCACCCTTCATCTCTGTCTCTTAATCTTAATCTCTCTCTCTTACACACACACACACACACACACACACACACTCATCAAGTATTAATCTAATAAACAAGCAACCAGAGATAGAAAGAAGCTTCCACCGTCTCACCATCTCAGGTGACTTATCTTCAAAAATGACTACGGCAAGTTCTCGGATAAGAACAGGCTTCCCACAGTGGATCAGTTTACTCTTAAGACTGGGATGAGGGGTGGGAGAACTTGTCTTAACCTGCCTCATAACCTGTTTGCATAGAGGAGCAGAGCAATTTTACTTTATTTGAAAGTTTGTCTTATAATTATTATCCAAGCAAATGAGAGGAGCAATTAAATAGAAATCCAGGCTAGGCTCAAGTAAGGCAAATAATAAAAGCCTCTTACTGGCAGGTCTATTGCCACAACTTGATACAGTTACAGGGTTAGTTTACTGAGACTAACATCATTTCTCAGCTCTCTATTCTTTCATTTCATCTCTCTCTGATTTATTGCCTTCTGTGTGTCTCCAGAATTTTGTCTCTCAGAAAAAACCACTGTGAATACACTCGTATGAACCTGTATGGATGCACATGTATGTGTGCGTACACACACACACACACACACACAGACACACACACTTATCTTCAGAATATGACTTCTAACAAGCAGCTTCATGGGAAGCTGGGTTACTTGATTTCAACCTAAAACCAAGGCATAAAACTAGTCCCTTGGCTTCAGTTGAAATGTGTTTGCTGAGCTCGGTGTCTCCCCCTAATTTCAGCCTGACTGATTCAAGGAAACAATAGGAGACTGGAGTTTAAATTCAGGGTTCAAATATCACAGTTCCCAATCTCCTGCATTGTCTGAGATCCACAAACTCAACAAGTCCCTCAGACAGTGACCTTGAACCTGGAATTAGAGTCTGAGATGAGACCCTTTTTAGCTAAAGTTTTTTTTTTTTTAAATTATTTAACTTATTTTGAGAGAGAGAAGGGGCAGATAGATAGATAGATAGATAGATAGATAGATAGATAGATAGATAGATAGATAGAGAGAGAGAATGGGAATGCCTGGGCCCCCAGCACTGCAAACAAATTCCAGATGTAAGCGCCACCTTGTGCTTCTTGCTTTACGTGGGTACTGGGCAATTGAACCTGGGTCCTTAGGCTTTCCAGGCAAGTGCCTTAACCACTGAGACATCTCTCCAGCCCTAGCTAAAGTTCATAATGGGAAAACCTGGGAGTTTGAGTATTAAAGGACCCATCAGCTCCAAATTATACATGACACAATTCCATGTGTATGAGCATGAGCGTTTTCCACCTCACTTTGTTGAGTGCCTGGTATAACCAGCCTTCTCTGCCCTCACTCCTCTCTGCCTCTCTGTCACCACTCTGATCTCCACCAGCAGCCAAATCTAACAGACTTTTCAGCCACGGCCAGACTTTTCCTTTATCAACAGGGCTGCTGCACTCACACTCAGGGATGTTAGCTGTCTCTTCACTATGCTGTCGTAAAGATGCGGGGAGAATGTTCTTCCTCAATTGGCACACACACATCTCCTTTGGACCAGGTTGCCAGTTGTTCTTGGAGACTGCGCCTCACGAACCATGCCTCATCCTTTGTGCTGGCCCAGTGCAGGGTGCTGGAGCTCAGAGTTACCCTGGAAGTCCTATCTGTGGTTCCATGAGAAAGAACAGGATCCTCAAGCAAGAGCAAAAGGAGACTTGAGAGGTTTCTCATGAGGCTGTCTCTACATAACTAGTCCTCTGCCTGGAATGTTCCTCGAAGGCATACCTAGATGCAGAGAGTAGGTTTGAAGGAATGAACTGTACACAGCTACTCTGTGTTCATCACCTCCTATGTTCTAAGCTTTCTCCATCCATCATACATCAGTGTTTTCTCATGTATCCTCAAAAGAACCATTGTGTTGTTGAAAAGCTGAGGTGGTAAGGAGTACGAATTGTATGCAAGATCCATACTTGGTAAGTGGTGTGAGTGGATGGAAATCTAAGACCCAGAGGCTCCCATTGCTCTACCAGTATCTCCATGCCTAGCCGGCTATAGAAGGCGTTCATCAATTGTCCTTGTGCAGGTGGCCTGCTGCTTCTGTCCTTGCTGTCTCGCGGTAGGACTGGTGGGTGGCAACTGCAGCTCTGAGATTTCTGAAAGCCAGTTAAAATATGTGGCACTTGTACATTAGACCATAAAGCATATAGGGGTGGGGAAGGAAGCAACAGCAATTAGCTTCAACTTGGTATAAGTAAATCAAAGAAACACACAAGCAAAGTTCTCCATGCCTCGCAAGTTCTTTCTTGTAAGCTGCTTGAATAATAACAAGTATTTCAGACCATTAAATAGGTTCACTTTCTGCTGCTCAGGAAGCATGCCTGTGTCAGATATGCCTCCTGGAGGGAAAATCCACTTAACTAATTATATCTGTCGTTTGATTGTCTTTGTGTATAAAAGCCCTGCTATATTGAGACACCATGTCAATGGTGAGCCCATATTGTTTTATACCACTTGGAGGAAAATGCATGCTTACATTCATCCTGTCAATATTTATTGGGCACTTCTGTGTGGCAATCCTTTTTTGAGACAGTGATGATTAAAATGTAATTAGAGCAGAGCCTCGCTCACATTTCAGAGCAGGAAGATAAGCGGCTAGAATGCTAAGCTGTGAGCAGAGAGGAGAGGAAGTGTTTGCTGGAAAAGGCTCTTGGGAAGGGATGTCATGAGCATGAATGGAAAAGGTGCAGAGGGGGCTGGAGAGATGGCTTAGCGGTTAAGGTGCTTGCCTACAAAGCCAAAGAACCTGGGTTTGATTCTCCAGGACCCATGTAAGCCAGACACCCAAGGGGAAGCATGCATCTGGAGTTCGTTTGCAACAATGGCTGCAGTGGTGTGCCCATTCTCTCACTCTCTCTGCCTCTTTCTCAAATAAATAAGTAAAATATTTTTTTAAAAAGCCAGGCATGGTGGTGCATGCCTTTAATCCCAGCACTCAGGAAGCAGAGGTAGGAGGATCGCTGAGAGTTCGAGGCCTCCCTGAGACTACATAGTGAATTCCAGGTCAGGCTGAGCCAGAGTGAGACCCTACCTCAAAAAGCCAAAAAAAAAAAAAAAAAAAAAAAAAAGAAAGAAAGAAAGAAAGAAAGAAAGAAAGAAAGAAAGAAAGAAAGAAAAGGAGCAAAGGTGCAAAGGGCAATGCAAGGCAAGGAGATGGCACATG
Source organism: Orientallactaga sibirica (assembly GCA_036365145.1). Lineage (NCBI taxonomy): Eukaryota > Metazoa > Chordata > Mammalia > Rodentia > Dipodidae > Orientallactaga > Orientallactaga sibirica. The sequence goes on from JAEOAD010000003.1 coordinate 69,381,942, forward strand.
CCTGGGATCAAGAGATCAAGATGAAAAACTGTATTTTTGGAACCATGTTTTCTTATTGGAACCATATTTTATAAGTCTGACAAGTCTGCTAAAAAAGATGGATGAGGCTTGAGCTCTCATGCGTGCGAGTGAGTTAACAGATGGATCTATGCAGATCCGAGGGGAGGGCAGGAAACCCTTAGAAATGAGCTTGTGGAAAAGATTGCTTTCTTCAGGGGACTCTTGGTGATTGTCGAGTGATGAGAACACGAACCATATAGAATTTGCTGGTTTCACGTTTTACAAAGACCTCTGAGTCAAGCTGTTTCCATGTGGCACAGGTTGAAGCCATGGGGTCTCATGGAGGCCGGCTGAGCTGGGAGAGGGTGTCCAAGGGCCACAGCCTGCAAACCCCCCTTTTCCCCCAGTACTGTACTAGAAGTTCCTTGACTCTTGTCACTTAAATCCTGGTGGGAAACCTCCTAGCTGCAGGTAGAGCATTGGGGAAATGTTATTTCACTCCTTTTGCAAACACCCTCTCCTGTGTCTGCAGAGAAGCACCACGCAAATATTGAAGGTAACCACCCCCCGAGTTGCTCACCTCCTGCTGCTTGAACATGGTCTTGGTTCATAGTTTTGTTGGATACATATGTAGTAGTAGTAGTAGTGTGTGTGTGTGTGTGTGTGTGTGTGTGTGTGTATTCTTCCCTTCAAAGTTTAACATATTCACCTTAATTTTAGCTAATCTGTGTATTTTTACTATTGAATAAAGTAGATTCTGGATAGTAGGGGTACATAAGAGAAGGGTAATAGAAATTGCACCCACATATTGCCATTTATTGAAGTAGTCTTATTCAGTTTACATGTCAGCCCTCCTGGAACCTACTCCTGCAAGGACATGTAGGAGACTTTCATTTAAGCACTTAAAAATTATATTTTAAAGCTGTATGTGGTGGTGCACGCCTTTAATCCCAGCACTTGGGAGGCAGAAGTAGGAGGATCGTCTTGAGTTCGAGGCCACTTTGAGACTACAGAGTGAATTCCAGGTCAGCCTGAACTAGAACGAAGCCCTACCTTGGAAAACAAAACAAAACAACAACAAAAACATTGTATTTTAAGTTGGCTTGCCAAATAGTAGGTGCTTTTGTTCTTGAGAGTGAATTCTTGGCCAGCTTGGGGCAGGAGACATAGTGGTGAGGACTAACACCAGGAAGGCCAGTGACAGGCAGAGGAAAGACCAGGTTTGTGAAGGGGACACAAAGTCAGTCCCTTATTAACTGGTTGGTGGCAGGGTACAAAGGAGAAGAAAAAGTCATGAAAGGATAACACAGCTTTGCCAACTGGGTGGGGACGTGTCCTGAAGGAGGAGAGCGGGAGAAGCAGCGTGGCCTGGCTCTAGGGTAGCAGAGATAGGCCAGGTACTGAGTTCAGTCAGAGAAGCACGCTCATTTGGCAGAACTGCCTACACACAGAGCAAGTTGGCAGCTCACCAGGGGTCATTTGCACAGCGAGTTACCCAGTTTAAAGTGTAATCCATGGAAAAAATATTTGAAATGAATCACAAGTCAAAAAATGAACTGACAGCACTCGGGAGGCAGAGGTAGGAGGATCACCATGAGTTTGAGGCCACCCTGAGACTACATAGTGAATTCCAGGTCAACCTGTGCTATAGTGAGACCCTACCTCGAAAAACCAAAAAAAAAAAAAAAAAAAAAAAAAAAAACAGAACGGAAACCAAGTGTGGTGGTACACACCTTTAATTCCAGAACTCTGGAGGTATGGTCAGCCTGGTCTGGAGTAAGACCCTACCTAGAATTTCCTACCTCCCTTAAAATAGATAATAAATAATAATGAACTGTACTAAATATGATGTCTGCTAAGTGCATAATGTGATTCCAATGAGGCCGTTTGGCTGTTTATCTTTCAAATAAGAAAGCGGATGAGAAGAGGTCCCCCAGTTAGCACTGACTTCCATAGAGACGGAAGCCACAATGGCACAGGCACATACTTTCTTGAATATTCCCTCGCTGCTTTGTAGCTCAGATGTTTCAAAACAATGGACATCGCAGGTTTTTATCTTCGGAGTGGGTGCAGCTGGTGGTGTAGTGAGTAATTCCAAACACATCCAAGCGAGCCTCAGTCATTGACAAGCAAGCACCTTTTACCCACGGTGCCACCTCCCCAGGCCCAGGCCTCAGTGGTTTTCAGTCCATTTCCTAGTGAATTGTGAAACCAGCCTTATGCTCCGTCTTCGATATGACTTAACTTTGGTTTATAGTAATCTTTCCTGTATCAGCTGTATTAAACACAGGGTTTTAACAATAATCCTGTAGTGTTCAGTTCTCATCATGTCATTATAGCGTTTGTGTATGTGGGCCCCGATACAAATGTATTCCTTATTTGTGTGGGGGTGTGCACGTGTGCATGTGTATGAGCACGCATGTGGAGGACAACCACGGGTATCCATCCTTAGTTGCTGGGACCTTTTTTGAGGCAGGTTCTCTTACTGGCCTGGAACTTAGGTATGCTGACTGGCTGGCCAGCACACCCCAGAACTTTCCCTGTCTCCATGTAGGCACTGGGGATTGAATTCAAGCCTCATGCTTGCAAGGCAGTCATTTTGCTGACTGAGCTATCTTCCTAGCCCCAAAATTATTTCTGATTTTATGTTTTATTTATTTATTTATTTGCAAGCAGAGAGAGAGAGAGAGAGAGAGAGGGGAAGATTGGCTCACCAGGGCTTCTGGCCACTGCAAATGAACCCCAGTTACACGTACCACTTTGTGCATCCGGCTTTAAGTGGGTCCTGGGGAATCGAACCTGGGTCCTTTGACTTTGCAGGCAAGTGCCTTAACCACTAAGCCATCTCTCCAGCCCCCAAAGTTATTTCTTTATTTTATTTATCTCTCTTTGTGTGTGTGTGGGGAGGGGTGTTGTATGAGTGTGTATGCTATGGCGTGCATGTGGAGGCCAGAATCAACCGTAAAGCTGCCTGTGCTCCTTGGAGCAGGCTCTCTCGCCATCGCAAATGAGCACAGCTAGCTGGCCCATGAGCTTCCGATCTTCTGGCTCCACATCCCACTGAAGGAGGCACATTGCGATCACAGATGCATGTGACACTTTGCAACTGGCTTTACGCAGGTGCTGGGGAATTGAACCCAGGACAGCCGACTTTGCAAGCAAGCACGTTTAAGTACTGAGCCATCTCCCCAGCTCCCCTCCCAATTTTTTTTTAAAGCTGTTTTTTTTTTGTTGTTGTTTGCTTTTGTTTTTCGAGGTAGGGTCTTGTTCTAGTCCAAGTTTGCCTGAAATTCACTTTGTAGTCTCAGGCTGCCTTCTACTCATGGTAATCCTCCTACCTCAGCCTCCCAAGAATGCTGGGATTAAAGGTGTGCACCACCACATGCAGCTAAGTGGCATTCTTAAATTGTACTCTTTACTATTATTATTTTAAGATATATTTTATTTATTTACTTGAGAGAGACAGAGAGAAAGAGAGAGAGAGAGAGAGAGAGAGAATGGGCACTCCAGGGCCTCTAGCCACTGCAAACAATCTCCAGACGCAGGCTTCCCCTTGTGCATCTGGCTTACGTGGGTCCTGGAGAATCAAACTGGGGTCCTTTGGCTTTACAGGCAAATGCCTTAACTGCTAAGCCATCTCTCCAGCCCTATTATTTTTATTATTGTTGTTTTTGTTTCTTTGAGACAATACCTCACACTAGCTCAGGCTAACCATGTCTCTTTCTATATAGTTCAGGCTGGCCCTGAACTCCGGGAAATCCTCTTACCTCCTCAGTGCTTTGGTTGTAGGCATGACTCACTGCATCTGGCTGATAGGGTTTCTATGAACAAAACAGTTTCTGTGAGAACTCAAGTTCCATAATGTAAACATACTTCTGCAAACTTACTTCTCCCTGGTTCTTTTTGAGGGTCATGGGAAGCCATTCAGAAGGTTCTCAAGCCCAGAGCCTCGCTGACCATCGTGGATTATGCAGTGGGGTGATTCTCTCCATGCCAGTGTTTTTTTTTTTTTTATTTATCTATTTGAGAGAGTGAGAAAGAGGGAGGGAGGGAGAGAGAGAGAGAGAGAGAGAGAGAGAGAGAGAATGGATGTTCCAGAGCCAGCAGCCACTGCAAACGAACTCCAGATGCATGTGCCACCTTGTGCAGCTAGCTAATGTGGGTCCTGGAGAATTGAACCTGGGTCCTTTGTTTTAAAGTGGGGACCTCTCAAGAGGTTTGGTTTGGTTCTGTTTATAATCAAATTGACTTTTTTTTTAAAAATATTTTATCATTTATTTATTTGTGCATGTCCAGCCACTGCGTGAACTCCAGATGCATGTGCCCCCTTGTGCTTCTGGCTAACATGGGTCCTGTGAGCCTTGAACCGGGATCCTTATACACTAACCGCTAAGGGTCTCTGCCCAATCAAATTGACTTTTAAAAACAATTTTATTTATAAAGCATGCATGTGTGTGTGTGAATATACCAGGGTCTCTGTTACTATAAAGGAACACCAGTTGCTTGCACCACTTTTACATCTTGCTTTATGTGGGTGCTGGGGTATTGAACCCCAGCCTTTACCAGCAAGCACCTTTAACCACTGAGCAATCTCTCCAGGCCCCAATTTACTTTTTTTCCTTGTTTTTTTTTTTTTTTTTTTTTAAGTTGGGTCTCACAGTAGCCCAGGCTGACCTAAAATTCACTCTGTAGTCTCAGGCTGGCCTCAAACTCACAGCAATCCTCCTACCTCAGCCTCCTGACTGCTGGAATTAAAGGCGCGCACTAGCACACCAGGCAGAGAAAGAGAGTGAACATGCCAGAGCCTCCAGCCATTGCAGGTGATCTCCAGATATATATGTCACCTTGTGCATCTGGCTTTATGTGGGTACTGGGGAATTAAAGACAGGTTTTTAGGCTTTGCAGACAAATGCCTTAGCTACTAAGCCATCTCTCCAGCCCCCAAGTTTACTTTTTTTAAAATAAGCTTTTCAATTGTTGTTTGTTTATTTATTTATTTATTTATTTATTTATTTATTTATTTATTTATATAAGAGCAACAGACAGAGAGAGAAAGAGGCAGAGAGAGAGAGAGAATGGGTGCACCAGGACCTCCAGCCATTGCAAACGAATTCCATATGCATGCACCACCCTGTGCATCTGACTTACGTGGGTGCTGGGGAATCAAGCCTTGAACTTAGGCTTTACAGACAACTCTCAAGAGCTGGCGAGTGTTGTGTTAGTCTGAGCCAAGCCTGAGAGCAAGCTGGCTCCTTACTTTCTTGCAGGACCAGACGTGAGGGGGCGTGTGGGGTGTCGAGTGTGGGGTGTGGGCCATGGACCTCCCAGATCCTCTCATTTCCTCAGCTTTACTTGCTGTGTAAGAGGTGTTGTTTTAGACGGGGAGCTGGAACTGTGGTTGCTGAAAATTCCTTTTCATCTTCAACTTCTGTTAGGATATCTTTATGTGATAAAAGCTTCATCGTGTGTGAAGGCTAAGTATTTTGAAAAATTGTGAAATACAAGTACTCTTTGAAGTTTAATATTTACTCAGGCTGAAAATAATAATTTTCAGTAATAATTAAACCCATTCTGTTGGGTTCGCCACCCCTGAGGAGATACATTCTCCTCTTGGTGTGAATGACCAGGGTGGTCTGAGGCGCTCCTGCTTCCCTTCAAGGAAGGGTCAAGGTCAGGACTGGAGTTTACGCAGCACCCAGAGGTTGGAAATTGCTCCCTAGCCCCAGCCCCTGTCTCTCTCAGCTATTGTTGGGTTTTCCTCCTCCTCCTCCTCTTCTTCTTCTCCTCCTTCTAGTACTGCTACTTCTTTTTCTCCTTTTCCTCCTTCTTCTTCTTTGAGGCAAGCCCAATAGACTACCTTTTTTTTTTAATTAGGGAGAGAGAGAGAGAGAGAGAGAGAGAATTGGTGCACCAGGGCCTCCAGCCACTGCAAACTCTGGACATGTATGCCCCCTTGTGCACATGTGCAACCTTGTGTACTTGCGTCTCTGTGCATCTGGCTTATGTGGGACCTGGAGAGTCAAACATGAGTCCTTAGACTTCACAGGCAAGCACCTTAACTGCTAAGCCATGTCTCTAGCGTGGGTCTTCTTTCTTCTGTTTGGTCCACATTGTTAAATATTATTCATGTCTCAAATCCAGTATGTCTTTTTTGTTTGTTTCTTTTGTTTTTTTGAGATAGGATTTCACTCTGGTCCAGACTGACCTGGAATTCACTATGCAGTCTCAGGGTGACCTTGAATTCACCGCAATCCTCCTACTTCTGCCTCCTGAGTGCATGTGCCACCACACCCGGCTTTAGTGCCAGCATTCTTAACAAATGAAATCCAACAGTATAAGAAATTACCATACATGAAATATAGTTATGGATCATAATGTATGTTTTTCTTAATCTAAGTTTATGTCAATCTATTGTAAAATCTACATAGTTTCTTCAATATAGAGATAAAAGTCTCTCTATTTCCTTCTCTAGAAATAAGAGGGTAAAGCGAACACAAGGAAAATATTAGGTTTATTCCAAAGTGAATCCTAAGAAGGATGTCATTCTACAGTATACTTGGGAGGCTACTGCAATAAGTTATGGAGAGTCAACAGTAATAATATTATTGATTATTACAGCTTCCATAACTTTGGAGAGTCACTTTTGCGTTAGTCACATATGTGTTCACAATTTCAGCTCTCATAATTCTGGATTGTGTTTGGAAAAAAAAAATGTTCTTTGTATGTAGATAGAACTCTGCAGGTTCCAACCTCAACTTGGCCCTTAATAAAATGCAGTGGTTTGAGTGTGTCCTCTGACAGTTCATGTGCTGGATTCTCAACCCCTAAATTCATGTGTTAATGTATATTTGGAGGTGGGGTGTTCAGGAATGCTTAGAATTGGACCAGGCCATGAGAGTTTGATAGCATTAGTGACTTTATAAAAAGAGAAAGAGACACTGAGCTAGTATGTTTGTTCTGTCTCCCTGGGTGATGCCTCTACCATGTTCTGATGCAGCCAGAAGGCTCTTACCATGCGCCATTTATCTTGGACGTAGCCTTGAAAAAAACAATAAAGATGATTTTACACACACACACACACACACACACACACACACACACCCTGTGGTATTCAGTTACAGCAACAGCAAACAGCCTAAACCACAAATTGCGTGACTATGGGGGAAGGGAGTACTTAATATGTTTGTGTTTTTCTTAAATTTAAAAAAAAAGGATTATTCATTTGCAAGGAGAGAGAGAGAGAGAGAGAGAGAGAGAGAGAGAATGGGCATACCAGGGCCTGTTGCCACTGTAGATGAACTCAGACATGTACCATTTTGTGCATCTGGCTTTACATGAGTACTGGGGAATCAAACCTGGGCCATCAGGCTTTGCAATCAAGCATCTTTAACCACTGAGCCATCTCTCCAACCCCTGCTCATGTGTTTCTTATTCTTAGAAGCAAGCATTGCAAATAAAAAGGTTCTGAGTTGTCTGCAGTGCTGCTTGTGAAGTGTGTATATTTAGCACAGGGCCTGGCACACATTTGGCTCTCAAAAAATGGTGGCTGTTAGTATTTGCTCTTGAGCCAGTATCACTTGATAAAGAAAATCATGAGATCACCAGAAAGTTCTTATTTATTTATTTATTCATTTTTGGTTTTTCAAAGTAGTGTCTCACTCTAGCCCAAGGCTGACTTGGTAGTCTCAGGGTGGCCTTGAACTCATAGCAATCCTCCTACCTCTGCTTCCCATGAAGGTTTTATTTGCGCATGTGTGTGTGTGTGTGTGTGTCTGTCTGTCTGTCTGTCTGTCTGCACACATGTGTTTCAGGGTCTCTTGATGTTGTAAACAAATGCCAGACAGGCTTTATGTGGGTGCTGGGCATTTGAATCTAGGCCAGCAGGCTCTGCAAGCAAGTGCCATTAACCACTGAGCCATTTCTCCACCTCCCAGTCATGCGGGTTTTAAAATGTTTCTTCTTTGATTTTGAAAATCAGGGGGAAAGCTCAGAATCCACGTAGACTAGGGGGGTTTATTTATTCCACCTTTTTCAAGTCACTGAGAACCCTTAGAGTTGACTCCGTTTTGGAGCTGATGGGATGACCTTGCTAACAAGGGAAGTAAATTTTTGAGGACAGGTGGGAGAGCAGGAAATGAGGCCAGGTGTGTTGCATTCTCCGTGATGGGCAAGCAGTATTGTCGTGTGTCCGCTGTAGATGGGGAAATACAAATGCAGAGAGGTTCCTTTAACTCATTAGAAGTCCCAGGGCCTGCTGAGAAGAGACCAGGAAATTAATTAAAATATCTCTGTGCTTCTCCCCGTGGCCTGGGTTGCCACCCTGTAGAAGGACCTGTAGTGTCTTAACCCCCAATATGTGAACTCTTCCAACTCCTCACTTTTTTCAAAACAGCACCTCAGTAGGCCCAGGCGCAGGCACACCATATCACAGTAGTGCCCAAAGCTGTTTTCAGTATTCCAGCTTCATTTATTTCACTAGTCCAGACAGAATCCACGCCTTTCAGAAGAGGGGCAGTTTTTATATCAATTACACCACTGGGTTTAATCTCCAACAATATATACAAAAAATAATTAAAAGGAGTCATTATAATTTACCAAGTACAAGGAGCTTAATTAAGGTTCAGGAGTTAGCATTTCCTTTGACTGCATTCCAGCATAACATTATACTTACCACCAGTGTGAAGAATTCAGCCTTCAAAAGTCTTGCATTTAAAAACCTGTGAACAGACCACTGATTATCTGCAAAAGATAAAAAAAACAAAAGATAGCAAAAGGATTCACCATCATGTCTCCTATGACACATCAAACAGAATTGGATCCTCGTGATTCCCTATGCAGAGAGCAACCAGCCACAGCACATATGGAAAGTGTGCCACATCCATGCATATTTAGCAGCTTTCTGGGAAAACTCTGTCAAGTTAACCTCTTATTTTCTTAAAAGGGTTAACTTTTTTTTTTTTTTTTTTTTTTTTTTTTTTTGAGGTAGGGTCTTGCTCTAGCCCAGGAAGACCTGGAATTCACTATGTAGTCTCAGGGTGGCATGGAACTCATGGTGATCCTCCTACCTCTGCCTCCCGAGTCCTGGGATTAAAGGCGTGAGCCACCATGCCCGACTGTTGCTTTTGGTTTTTATTTTAATTTTATTCTTTAGAGAGACAACAGAGAGAGAGAGAGAGAATGAATTAGGGCACCAGGGCCTCAGCCACTGCAATTGAACTGCAGACGCTTCCACCACCTAGTGGGCATGTGCGACCTTGCTCTTGCCTCACCTTTGTGCGTCTGGCTTACATGGGTTCTGGAGATTCGTACATGGGTCCTTAGGCTCCGCAGGCAAGTGCCTTAACTGCTAAGCCATCACTCCAGCCCCAAAGGGTTAACTTTTGAACTTCCCACCTTCTTGGTACTTGCTGGATATAGGCATGTTTTCTTGTTTGCCTCCTGTCTGCCAGAGCACTCCAGTCTTTGCCGTCCCGTGTGAAGGAACTCCAGTCGCCCTGCCTCATTGAATTGCATTCCCTTGCAGTTAACAAGATACTTACCACTGAAGAATGTGCTGTGCTATCAATATCTAGTGATGATTTATTGCTAAATTTGCACAGTAAATGGCAGTAGTTAAAAGTGCGGCCGTACTTTTGGCATCAGACAGACCCCAGATTCAAATCACATTTGGCTGGTCCCCAGCTTTGTGATTTCCACAGGCAAATCTGCTTCTCTGTCGGAGGAGGAGGTCGGTTCTCACCTCATGAAGAGCTTGCAAGGGTGAGAGCAGGCAAACCATGTGAGCACAAGGCTTGGCGTGAGCCATGTAATTCTCAATTAGAGCATTATTATCCTCACCCCTAGAGCATTTGCATTTTAGTGCCAAGAGGTGCCCACGCCTTTATCAGAAGAAAGTGTTTCTGGGTGGGATTATAGGCCTAGGGGCGAGCAGACCTAGGTAGGTAACTGGTCCTTCTGTGCATGGCATTGTGTCCATCCTCAGGAGAAAGTCTTCAGGGAGGACAACAGTCTGTCACATGGACTTCATGTAGTGGTCATAGGCTTTCCATGACAGATGGTATGCACGTGGAATGGTGATCCAAATGCACCCAAAGGACCCAGTCATTTTATTTCGCCGAAGAACCAAGGTAACTGCATGTAGAACTTACGTTGTCCAGAGTGTGGTTCCTCAGACCAGTTGCATGAACTCCACCTGGGAGCTTGTTAAAAGTGCAGATTCTGGGGACTGGGGTGATAGCTTGGTGGATCAAGTGCTAGCCCCACAAGCATGTGGTCCTGAATAAAATTCTCATTCTCCCGGAAAGTGCCAGGCATGGTGGCATGTCTCTCACCCCAGCGCTGGAGGGGCGGGTAGAAAGATCCCCGGAGCTTACTAGCTAACTAATCTAGCACAATCGGTGGACTCCAGGCTGATGAGATACCCTGTCTCAAAATGAGGTGGGCTGTATTCCTGAGGAGCAACACCCAAGGTTGTCTCTGTCCTCTAAGCACACCTGCACAAATCCAAGCACCCGTACATGTACACATGCATAGGGCATAGGTCACACAATCACACATGGAAAAAAATCATGAAAAAAAAAAAAAAGAAAGAAAGAAAAAGAAAAAGAGCTGGGCTGGGGAGATTGCTCAGCAGTTAAGGCTCTTGCTTCAAAGCCTAATGGCCTGGGGTTTGATTCCCCAGTACCCACTTAAAGCCAGATGCAACAAAGCAGTGAAGTAGTCTGGAGCTCATTTGCAACAGCTAGAGGCCCTGGTGTGCTCATTTTTCTCTCTCTCTCTCTCTCTCTCTCTCTCTCTCGCTCTCTCTCTCCTTGCAAATGAATAAAAAATATTTTAAAAGATTCACTTTTTTTTTTTAAAAAGAAAAAATACAGATTTTTGGCCATACTCTAGACCAATAGTCAGACCCTCTGAGACTGGCTGAAGAGCTACATTTTACCAGAGCACTTGCTATATACAAGCTGTTAAGCTGTGGGAGGCCATAAGCTTTGGGGGCACGTTATTATGTGCTGGAGAACGTGTGTGGCCCTCGTTCCCATACGCTTTGCTCCGACATGTCAAGGATATATAGCCTTAGTCTGGAGATTTTTGGCTCTCCCACTAGCAATGTGGCATTAAGAATTCAATTTCATTCTCATTTGGTTTGAAATGCTCCTATGTCTTTGTAATTTCGTTTCTTTTGATACTACAAGCTAGTTGTATATTTTGATTTTTCTTTCTTTCTTTTTCTTGTCTTGTTTTTGGTTTTTCGAGGTAGGGTTTCACTCTGGTCCAGGCTGACCTGGAATTAACTATGTAGTCTCAGGGTTCTCAGTGATCCTCCTACCTCTGCCTCCCGAGTGCTGGGATTAAAGGCATGCGCCACCACACCCGGCTTTAGTTGCATATTTTGGGATTGTTCTTTTGTGTGTAAGTTGCCAAGATTAGTAAGAACTGTCTTCATCCTATTTTGTTTCTTTTGAAACGGACAAGAAGCATTAGAGAAAAGAAAAATGAAGAGCTCACTCAAAAACAAAAGCAGATTGAAGATAACTGTCACGTTCATTCCTATTTGTCAATGCATGTGTTTTCTGTGCCCACCCTGAAAGAGCCACAAGATCAGGGGCCTGGTTATGCTTTTTCTTCTTGTCCCTCGTGAGGACACTGCGGGCTTGTAGTACACCTTTGTTTTTTTTTTTTTTGTTGTTTTTTTGGTTTTGCGAGGTAGGGTCTCACTCTAGTCCAGGCTGACCTGGAATTAACTATGTAGTCTCAGGGTGGCCTAATACCTCTGCCTCCCAAGTGCTGGGATTAAAGGCGTGCGCCACCATGCCTGGCTCACCTTTGGTTTTTATATTTGTTGATTGTGAGATTAGGCATCCTAATGTGTTTGTATATTGCATCACATTTTTAAATCTTTTTGTTTTTTCAGATGACTTTTTTTTTTTTTTTAAGGTAGAGAAGCCATGAAAAAAATAGAACCTCATAATGTTGTAATTCATGAAACCTAACACAAGCGCTCGGTCTAACTACTTCAGTTTGCCTTAAGTTTTAGGTAAAACATTTGCTTTTCTTTAGTAAAAACAAAACTGCAAGATTATCTTGTAAAGCAGTTAGTGAAGGATCAAGGAATTCTATTTCTTTAAATTCAGTTGGCGCACGCCTTTAATCCCAGCACTCGGGAGGCAGAGGTAGCAGGATCACCTTGAGTTCGAGGCCACCCTGAGACTGCATAGTGAATTCCAGGTCAGCCTGAGCTAGAGTGAGACCCTACCTCAAAAAAAAAAAAAAAAATTAAGAGCTTGGTGGCTTAGTGAGAACATAAGTTTACTTGTTTGTTCTGGCACGTATGTGTGTGTGTGGCGTGCATGTGTGCTTATGTGGGTGCATGTATTGTGCATGTAAAGGCTAGAGGTTGATACTAGTCACTCTCTGTTGTTTTTTTAAAGATTTTTAAAACTTTTATTTATTTATTTATTTATTAGAGACAGAGAGAGGGAGAGAGAGACAGGGAAAGGGAGAATGGGCATGCCAGGGCCTCTAGACACTGCAAACGAACTCCAGACACATGTGCCACCATGTGCATCTGGGTTACGTGGGACCTGGAGATTTGAACCGGGGTCCTTAGGCTTCCCAGGCATGTGCCTGAACCGCTAAGCCATCTCTCTGGCCCTCTACCTTATTGCTTTGAGATAGAGTCTCATAATGAACCTGGAGCTCACCAGTTCAGCTAGACCAGCTAGTCAACAAGCATTACGGATCCTACTGTTTCTGCCTTCCCAGTGCTGGAATTACAAGCAGACGCTGCCATGCCTGGCTTTTATGTGGGTGCTGGGAATATGAACTGTGGTCCTCAAGCTTACAGAGCAAGCAAGCACGTTACCCATGGACCCAGCTCCCAAGACACAAGTTTGCATTTAAAATTATCTCACATATAGCACAGTTTTCTGAATTTTGCAGGATATAAAATTGTTTTCTGTTGCTTTTGTTTTCTCATATGGCTTTACGTATTTATTTCAAATTCATTAAAAACTATGAATATCCTAAGAGAAAACTGGGTAAAGAATAAAGCTGGAAAGTCACTAAGATAAAGATTATGGAGAAAGCCGGGTGTGGTGGCGCACGCCTTTAATCCCAGCACTTGGGAGGCAGAGGTAGGAGGATCACTGAGAGTTCGAGGCCACCCTGAGGCTACATAGTTAATTCCAGGTCAGCCTGGATTAGAGTGAGACCCTACCTTGAAACCCCCCCCCAAAAAAAAAAAGATTATGGAGAAACATAGACAGAAAGAAAGAACGTTCATTCTTTCAGCAATCAAAGAATTGCAAATTACAATAATAACATGGTATAAGATTCTGCATATCAACTTGGAAAGAGACAGTGTCAGGAACAAGGACACTGTTGTGAATATAAGTTGTTTCATCCTTCCCAAGAAGAATTGGACAAAATTAATTAGCCTAAAAATATACTTCTCTCTGACCTATTACTTTCGTATCTGAGAATATGTTATTTGTTTATGTTTTTGGTTTCTCCACATTTGCCTGACCAGTGAACTATGCCTTTAGTTCTTGAGAATATATCTTAATGAAATATAAAAATTACATTTTTACAGAATTTTAGCTGTTGAAGATGAGTAAAATGTTGAGATAGCAAACTATTGATTAGCATCTATGTGACCAACAAGAATCATATGAAGTAGAACAAAGCAGACCATGACTGCTGGTCCCTACGGAATTCTGTGCAGCCACGGACAGCAATAAGCTTGTGACCTGCCCTGTGGTTAGGTGAGAGAAGGTTCCAGAGTGAGGCCTTCTGGATAGGATGCAGGGTGTCCAGTTCAACTAAGTTTTGAAAAACAGTCAGCACTTTTTAGTGTGACATACCCTAAGCATTTGCCCCAGCTAGCAATCCTGGCCGTAGTACAACCCAATTTATGAACAACTAAGCTGTGTTCACAGAAACCTCAGTCCAGTGTGCAAGTAAGAATGCACACCACACACACTGCTCACCCCTGTCTTTGTGGGGAGTTGAGTGGGGACAGAAGGTGATAAATACATATGACAGGAGTTAAGTACAGTTAAACAGAGTCTGAAGTGGTCAGGGGCTGATAATGAACTGCGTATGATTCACTTCACTCTGCCTGAGAGCTTGAGTGTACGGCCATGGTAAAGCATGTGCTTAGCATGTATGAGGCTCTAGGTTTAACTCCCATCACCATCACAGATACACAAAATCCTTGCACACTCCTGCAGCTTCTTTACTGAAGTAGCAGTCACACAGCCTGGGTGACACACAGAATATTTTGCTCTCCACAAACATCCCTGTGGAGTACTTAGACACTTCTAGCAAAATTAAGCAGCAGGAAAATGTGTAAGAAGGAGAGTGAGGAGGAGGGAACAAAACTTTAGTAATTTTATAAATCTAGTAAAAAATGAAACTAATAAACAGATCAGATAATGATGTTGCCTAACTTAGATTTAGTCCTTTAATAAAGGTGTGGTGGCACATGCCTTTAATCCTAGCACTCGGGAACAGAGGTAGGAGGATCACTGTGAGTTCACTACAGAGTGAATTCCAGGTCAGCCTGAGCTAGAGTGAGACCCTACCTAGAATGCCACCCCCCCCCAAAAAAAAGAATAAGGTTTGGAGAGATGGCTTAGTGGTTAAGGAGCTTGTCTGCAAAGCCAAAGGACCCAGATTCAATTCCCCAAGACCCATGTAAGCCAGATATACAACGTGGTGCATGTGTCTGGAGTTCATCTGTAGCAGATGGAGGCCCTGGCAGTATGTGTGCACACGCATGCACACACATACACAGAATAAGCTTGAGTTCTAATATTAGCAGGAGACTAGCAGTAAGCACAAATACTTAGCTTACCTGAGTGGGAGCAAGAAAAATTGGCATAAATTTATTTTGCCCATTGAAAAATAACATATTATTGAGTAACTCATTTTGTGTGTGTGTATGCATACATATGTGTGTACATGTTTTGAGAGAAGGTCTCATGTAGCACAGGCTGGCCTTGAACTCCCTGTGTAGTGAGAATGACCTTGAATTCTTTTTTTTTAATGCAAGAGAGAGAGAGAGAATTGGTGCATCAGGGCCTCAGCCACTGCAATCAAACTCCACATGCATGCACCCCCTGTGCAACCTTGTCTGCTTGTGTCACTGTGGGTCTGGCTTACGAGGGACCTGGAGAGTGTAACATGAGTCCTTAGGCTTCACAGGCAAGTGTGTTAATTGCTAAACCATCTCTCCAGTCTGATCTTGAATTCTTGATCACCCTGCCTGCACCTCCCAAGTACTGGGATTGCAGGTATGTGCCACCATGCCCAGCTACTTTACTCTTAACCCCCTTTTCTGTTTTTCATGTTATAGCGGATTATAAGGAGAGCTTTAACACGATTGGGAACATCGAAGAGATTGCGTACAATGCTGTTTCCTTTACCTGGGATGTGAATGAAGAGGCAAAGGTGAGTATAACAACAAGCCCACTCTGGGCAGGATATTCTTTCCCCAAATCCTCTATAGATTAATAAAAAAAGTGAGCCCGTTCCCCTTTTCCAGAGGTGTTACACATTCTGCTCAGTGGCCCTTGGGGGTGGGGTAAGGGAGAGAGAATGCCTGTTCTCTCTGGACTCTGACTGAGTATAGTAAACCAAGCTGTACACCCCTCCCAAGTCCCTCAGGCCACATGCTCCATTCTAGAACCAGCGGCTGGCGAGGGCATCCCCAGATCTCTCTCCTCCCTATGCTTAGACTCCCTTAGACTTTTCTTTGAAGCCTCCAGGGGCAGTTTGTGTTCATGGGTGACCCACAACTTGAGGCTTGAGCTGGTAAGGGAGCGATGCAGGACATACTCTGGTCACTGAGTTACTTTCAGTGACTCTGGTCGACTGTCCAACCCTTTTTTGTCCCTCCGGATACGAGTGCGTTTAAGAAGTGCAGCGGTGACATCTCTGTCTGGGTTTGGATAAGAAGCGTGTTTGCTGACACTCCGTTCACTCTCTAGGCACGTGACTGACTGCATGCATTTCTCCACAGCTTTCTGTTCGGCCACCCTTCTTTCTGTTGTGTCTGTGTGTGTGTTCTTTAGGTTCTGATCCTTCAGCCTTATTTTGTACTTACTGGAAGGTTCCAGATAAAACCTAAGCTTATTTTCTGCTTCAGTTGTGTCCCATCTGGGTTAGTGTTAGAAGACTTGGTCTTCAAACTCACGAGGTCAATGTAAACAACTCCTGTCAATGCCTCATTGTTCCCCAGCACGGGAGGCTAGGCTGGAGGGGAACTGGCTGAAAGCGTGGCAGGGAGGCCTTCCAGAAGAAAATAATTGCTCAGTGTCTCATTGCACTCATGTATAAAACAATGTAGGTGAAATTGTCTTCATGCCCAAGAAAGGTGACCCAAATGGGCACACAGTGCCAGAGAGAGGCAGCACAGCCTGAACAACGTTCTTCGGACCAGGGCTTCTCAGAGAAGGCACCAGGCCTTGCCACATGATATGCTGTGTGCATGGTGTCAATCTCCTTGGCTGCCCTGTCCATTTCTCTTACTACCAAGAACACCATGTCTCACCCTCAGAGGTCTGTGTGCGCTCTTCAGAGGTTCTTGCTTGGGACTGCAGAGTGAGTTCCAGGTCAGCCTGGGCTACAGTGAGACCCTGCCTCAAAACAAAACAAAACAAACAAAAACCTCTCAGATCATCTGACTTTCTCCTCTGGACTTCACACATACCAGCTTGGAATATGTGCAGCTGCACGTGCATGCGTGTACCACACACACAGCACCGCACCTACTACATGCTCATGCAAAAGAAAACCCAGAACAGCTAAATCTACTTCATTAGGGAGGCTGAAAAGATTTGAGAGGATTTTTTAAAAAATCTCCACATCTGAGGAATTTCTTTAAAATATTATTGATTTTATAATGAGCAGACTACAAAAGGCAAAATAGCATGGTGGTTATTTAAAAAAAAAAAGATTTTTCACCAAGCCAGGAATAAGAGGCGGCTCTGTCGCCCTGGAATTGTTTCTTGTTTTCATATTACACACCTTTCTGAGGAGTTGTGCTTGCTTCCAGCTTCCTGTTGTTGATGCCACGCTGACACCCTCCTTTGTGACATGATGTTTTGGTTTGTTTGGCCTTGGACACAAACTATGGTTCAGAGTGAATGTGTGTGTGTGTTTTTGTGTGTGTGCACATATTATGCACTTATAAACTATTTCAAATTAAAAAAATTTTTTTTTGTTGTTTTTTTCTAAGGTAGGGCCTCTCTCTAGCCCAGGCTGACCTGGAATTCACTATGTAGTCTCCAGGTGGCCTCAAACTCACAGCGATCTTCTACCTCAGCCTCCTAAGTGCTGGGATTAAAGGTGTGTGCCACCATGTCTGGCAAATTAAAAAAAAATTTAGCCACATTTAGTAATAAGTTTTGTTGTTGTTGTTGTTGGTTGCTTTTGTTTTTTATGAGACAGGGGATCACTGTGCAACCCAAGCTTCACATCCTCCTTAAAAATTTTTTAAAAAATTTTTATCATTTATTATTTGAGAGGGAGACAGGGAGAGAGAGAAGGAGAGAATGGGCACACCAGGGCCTTTAACTGCTGCAAATGAACTCCAGACGCATGTGCCACCTTGTGCATCTGGCTTATGTGGGTTCTGGGAATTGAACCTGGGTTCTTTGGCTTCACAGGCAAACAAATGCCTTAACCACTAAGCCATCTTTCCAGCCCCATTTCTCCTCCCTTTTGAGCTTCCTGAGTGCTGGGATTGCAGATGTGCACTCCCATATCTGCTTTAAAGGATTGCTTAAAAAATATTTTTATTAAGCTGGGCGTGGTGGTGTACGCCTTTAATCCCAGCACTGGGGAGGCACAGGTAGAAGGATTGCCAAGAGTTCAAGGCCACCCTGAGACTACATGGTGAATTCCAGGTCAGCCTGAGCTAGAGTGAGATCCTACCTCGAAAAACCACACACACAAAAAAATTATATTTATTTGCAAGGAGTGAGAGAGAAAGAGAAGCGAGCATGCCAGGGCCCCTTGCCACTGCAAACAAACTTCAGCTGCATGTGCCATCA